>KZ506121.1:42709-219223 GCA_002844005.1 Limosa lapponica baueri
TCTTTTCTTTTCTTTTCTTTTCTTTTCTTTTCTTTTCTTTTCTTTTCTTTTCTTTTCTTTTCTTTTCTTTTCTTTTCTTTTCCTTTCTTTTCTTTCCCTTTCTTTTCTTTCCCTTTCTTTTCTTTCCCTTTCTTTTCTTTCCCTTTCTTTTCTTTCCCTTTCTTTTCTTTCCCTTTCTTTTCCTTTCTTTTCCTTTCTTTCCTTCTCTTCTCTTCTCTTCTCTTCTCTTCTCTTCTCTTCTCTTCTCTTCTCTTCTCTTCTCTTCTCTTCTCTTTATCCCTTCCCTTTCCAGTCAGTTAGAAATATGGACACCTATTTTAAAAGCACATATTTATTTATCTAACAGAAGTCTAGAAGAAACATTTTTTATCTTACCATATGCCTTCATTGTACTTACTTGGATCACAGCCCTGTAATATGCACTTTCTAGTAACAAGAAACCTTCCCTTAATCTCAACAAACTGTCTGGAAATAGAATAAATAATTTGGAAAGGTGATCTACGGATTGTTCACTAATATGTGATATTGAAGGTATATAATCCTTTTATTTTATGAGAGGATACTTTGCGTTATGCCAGGTGGCTTTTTATCTGATTTTTTTAGTTATACTGCAATTTGCATTCATTATCTGACACAATTATCAACTATGTGACACTTAAATCTCAAATAATCAAAAAGTCAATATCAAATGAGAAGACAACATGAATGTGGGGAGAGCAAAAATGGATGCAAAATAGCCTAGCAAAGTTTAAATAATCTAAAAATATGATCTGTACATTGTGCACAGAAATATACTTGAATATATATGTCTATCCAAGTGTGTGTGTGTGCATCTCTTCTGATCTGTGTGTATATGTATATATTAATTAAAAAATAACAAATTAAAATAATTGTTTTTTTCTAACATGACAATGACATTGAATTTAAATAAATTTAATTTGTATATAAATATAAAAATTATTTGCAAAATATGATAATTATTTTCACTGCTTATATGGCAGCATTTCAGAAGGAGAAAGTGGAAGAGCTATAACCACACTCTGTTTAATGCTCCTTATTTTGATTTTCCTCCACTTTTCATTCTATCCAAAATACAGAGAGAACATTTTCTGCAGAAGAGGGAGATCGGCACTTCTTGAATGAGCAGATGTTTTGGTCCTTTCCACTTTGTTTTGCTGGTAGTGGTATCCTGAACAAAGGCTTGGCTTGGGATGAGGGAGCCATTGAGTGGAGATAATTTCATTTCAGTGTACAACTGAATAAGAGATTTATTTTTTTCCCCTGCCTTTTTTTGGGTGCAGGTCGATTCCAGTGTTTGCCGTTTTACCCAATGCTGGGTTGTGAGTCTGATTTACGGCTCATGCCCCATCGTCAGTCGCCTCTCCATCCCCTCCTTTTTTTTGGCTTTGTTTGAATGTAACATAAGTCAGTAAGGAGTTAATTTCCAATGAATACCAGACAGGGGCTCCTCCGTGTTTCAGTGTTTCGTGCAAGGTTTCGTGTCTGTCACTGCCCAGCTTTCATGCTTCTGTGGGTATGGAAATGATTGGAGACAGAGTGGGGAGCGGGCGGCGGGCTCCATGCTGCAGCCCTGTGACCACCCGGTGCATCACCCGCCACCAGTACCTCCCTCATGCTCTTCTGCTGTTTGTGGCACGCAATGCTCCAGGGAGCGTGGTGGAGGCAGCGGCAGCCCAAATCTGCCCTTCCAGAAATTTCTTTCCAAAGCCAAGCACTCCTGCCTGCCGCAGAGGGGGAACACCCCTGGGTGACAGTGTCGGGGTGGCTGCAAAAGTGCCAGCTGACACAGTGATAAAATGTGGGTGATGGCTGCAGTCGGTCACGTAATTGTGTTTCACTGCGGTCCGTTTTTAATAGTCTTAGATTTGATGTCTGAAACCTGTGTGCTGCATTGAAAATGGCAGCTAGCCTTTTTTGTGAAACTCCTGCTAAAAGTGTAGCTCTCCTCAGCCACGTATGTTTTTTATCCTCCGTCCAGCTCAGCGAAGTAAAACCCAAAACACTGGGAAAGAAGTACCCACGGAGCAGTGAGGAAAGGGAGTGGTTTGGCATTTCTTTGTGATAAGATGTGAAAGGTAATAGCTCAGCAGTTTAAGGGGTTGTTTTGCTTTCTACCTAGATTTCTTAGTATGGCTTCATTACAAAGACTGCCTTTGAATAGGAAGGCAGTTCATGCATTTGTTACACTGTTTAGGTTTTTAAAGCCTCATTTATTGGAAAATATGGAAATACCAATGATGCAGTGTTTACTAGCTTGTCTGAAATGGATATTGTAACCTCTGAACCTAAAAGAAAAAAATAGGTCATACTTCCTTAAACTATTGTGCTCAGCAGAGATTATATTATATTGTCTTTGTATGTTCAGAAATGTTAGAATCTAATAACAGTATTGTAATGAAACAAACAAAAAAAAGTCTGAAAATCTTTATAGTTGGCACAGAGTGCTGTAATTTTTTTCCCCCAAGCAAAAATTGTTTAAGCATGCTGTTTCCCTCTATAAAAAATTACAGTGCCGTGTGGTATTTTGTACCCTTATCAATCTGTCTATTTAAGCCTAGAAATAAAAAGAGGTAGTATAATTTAAGCCTGTGTTTTGAACAGAAGGGTGTTTTTTTCTTTTATGTTGCCTTCCTTTTGGGCATTACCTATCCTTTACTCTCACTGCTCTTACTGGTCACATTAATTTTTAAAAGTTTGTTATTTAGCTCTTATTCATGGTTTTTCATTTAGTTTTTTTCTTTTGGCAAAATAAACTGGATTTGTTAGTGTAATCTTCTGAGATGTTCGAATTGGTCATCTTTGTTTAATTAGCTGTTGGGTGTGGAAATAAGGGAGAAGTAGAGTACAGGCTAGTTTCACACACAAATATTTTGTTGTATAGAAAGTTACATGCAAAAGGAATAAACATAGAAAATGCTTTTTTTAAAAAAAACAATGTTTCTTATGATTGTTCAGGATTAGCTGTGGTTGACTGTATGCTGACAGAAAGCTGTTTTGCCAGGGATTCAGCATGATGCTGAATCTCCCAGCCATACTTTTTGTTGGGGTTATTTGGAATGGTAACTACAAAAGTTGTTGTTGTTATTACTGTTATTTTTTCTGAACAGTTCAGGCTGGCATCTCGGCTGCTTGCCAGTTTCGGCTTCATTCCACTCAGGAATTATTAGCTTCATTCCTACTTGAACCTGCCACTCCTGCAGCTCATGTTTGTAACAGAGACGGACAGATCAAAGGACTCAGAGCCCCAGGAAGAGGGAAGTAGGGCAGTCCTCATTGGCACAAAAGGAAATTAATTTTAATTGTTAGATTATTATTTCTTTAATCTATAGGAAAGCTTTAGTAATGGAAATTTTGTGAATTAAGTAAGTATTCTCAATGATAAATCATGACAGTTCAAGAATTTTTGGTTTTTTGTATGTAGACTTGGAGCCCTATCCCAATCCTGAAAATAATATAAGCGAGGCTGCTGGCATCCCACCCAGTGAACAGGAGGATTCAGGTTACTAGGTGCCATGCTGGACACCATGAGTTGTTGTCACAGGGCTGGGTCCACAGAAACTACCAAAGAGGCAGGCCTGTCTGTAATGTAAGTACCAAGTGCTTGAAGGACCTGCTGTGGAGGAGCAATGTTTTAGCCAGAACAGTTTTAATAACTGTTTTAGATTAGCACCAAACAAAGAAAGGTACTTGTTTTTTCAATGACTTGTCCCCGATGCTATTGTGCATAGGTCTGCGGTCTACATTTTCAGCAGAGTGAATGTTTTGGTCAGAGCCAAAACCAGAAACAGATGGACGGTAAGGAGGAAGAGCTGCATCCTTTGGAAGAAGATGGAGATCCTTGCTTTTAATTAGCAAGCCTTCTCTTCTCTTCTCTCCAGTAAGTGACATGATGAGTTTCTTTTTTAAACTGTGTCTTTGCTGTTTGAGTAGTAGTGAAAGTAGCCCAGTCATTGCCCTTCTTCAGTCATTCTGCATCCTAAGGTGGGTTGCAGTTGTGCTGCTTCTCTTTACTGCCACGCTGTGGAAAAAGAAGCCTGGCTTGGATGCTGTACTGTGTTTTCCACAGCATGGCAGTAAAGCAAAACATTGCAGCTTTACAGCTTTATTTCAGTCACAAGCAGGATTGGCTTTTTTTTTGTTTTTTTTGTTTTTCCCCCCTCCTACTCACAATAAGCTACCAGTAGATGCATCCTTACAGTTTTTGTGTAGGGTAGGGATTTATGTGCTACTCTCCTCCCATTACTGTGGCACTGTGGTGTTGTCTGATAAAATCACGATGGAAAGAAATGGTTTTTAAATACAGTAGCGTGCTTCTGAATTAACCATGTACACGTGAATTTAAGCACCAGCACCCTGTGAGGGAGTCCTACTAAGTAAGAGAGGCATTTAGCATCACATTTCAGAAGCTGGGACTGAAAGGCATCACGTGGCAAGGGGTCAGGCCGAGGGAGGAGAGCCTGATGTTGTGCCGTGTGTGGGATGGCTCTACCGTGGCTTGGAAATCTCCCTTTGCGAGGAGGAGTCTGTTCGGAAGGGAGTGAATGTGCTCAGACACGGTCTGCTTGGAGTGAGCCATTTTTGATTTTTGAGCCTTGGAGTCTTGCCCAGATTAGTTTTTGGTAAGCAGCTGGACAGATTTACTGAATGACACTTAGGTAATGAAAAACTGAGTGTTAGCTGTTTAATTTTAAGTGTCTGATCCACTGGATCTGTACTGTGACTTGTCAGACAATGAGCAGTGTCTGCCAAACACAGTGGCAGACGTGCAGGATACTTTGTTCAGTGAAGAAAGGTACTGCTAATGCCTGCTTTGGCTACTCTATTGGTCTTTCCTGTGGCATTTTTGGAGTTACTTATTTAGGAGGTTTTGTCTTATTCCTGCCCATCTTCTATTTCCCCTTGCTCCATCTCTTCTTTCCCTTCCAACCAGAGGTGAATCGGTGGATTACAGGAGTAACTATTGCAGGAACTTTCAGTCCTCCCAGTCGGTCTGCTTTGGTCATTTTCAGGGCAGGAAGCAATGCAAGAAATGTTTAATAGGTCAAGCCTTCTCTAGGTTACTGCCATTTAAAGGCCATTCATGTGTACATGGAAAATTTTTGTTCCTCTCATTCCCTTGCAGCTTCTTTCCGTGACACGAGGTATATTTCTTTCTTTTTGATTAATTTCTTTTTGAATAATTGATGCTTTAATGTAACAACAAATGGACAGAGCTGTCTAGAAAAACTTGAATTTGCTTTGTCACAACAGTGTCTTTTCAGGTTTCAGCCTCTACAGCCTCAGCTGCCTATGAACATCTGGAAGAATAAATACATGTGACAACAATGCTTTTTTTTTTTTTTCTTTGAGAGTGGTAGGGATAGCTCAGTGGCTTAGTTCTCATACTGTTTTTTGGACTCTGTCAATCAAAGCTTAATTAGATGTGCGGCAGAGTGCTTTGTTGAACGTTGCACCCTATTTTGGTGGATGGGTTTATAAACATACATTTACTAAAAGACTGAGGGGCATGGTGTTTTCCTGTATGAGTATGAAGAAAATGCTGCTCCGTTTTCCCAGAGGTTATTAGGTGTCACCTTAGAGTGGTAGTTCAAAAAACACATTTAGATCTTTTAGAATTACTCACGCGTCATAAAAATAACAGTAGGAACCGTAGTTACTGCAAGAAGAACCTGTAATTTGGTGTGGAAAACAGTCTTTTCTGTTATGTGTGTTCTTAGCAAGGAGAAATACCTTTCCTGCCTAAAGTCATTAAGAGTGTTATGGTAGGATTGAGAGTTAGTTAACTTTCTCAAGAAATGGGAAACTAGGGGAATAAAATGAAATCATTAGCTCTCGGTATGTTTTCTGTTGTTTATTGCAAAGGACATGAAAGCAAAACATTCAGCAAAAAGTCTTTCTAATCTTCCTTTTTCATCCTTCATAAACTAGATGCTTTTTGTCTTCTGTTTTTTCTACTTAAAAATTTGGTTTTGAGAACTGAAATGAAAGGCATGATCATTTGTTTCAAAATAAATGAGAATATATTCAATCACAGTAACAAACAGAGGAGCAGCCTCTGACTGGGCTCTGAGGTAGCTTGCTGTTGGTGAAACTGGGTTTAGAACTTTTTGCCAAAAGGAAGGACAAAACCTCATCTTTTCTTTTGTTCATATGACATGCGGACATGCTCATAGCAAACCAAGAGCCTACTTTTAGGTGATTGCTAGACTGCAGAAAGCATATCATTATAGTATTGTCTTTGTTAAAATCACCTGTTGAGGCACTTAATGCAGTAATACACTGGCAAGCTAGGACCAAAGCACATAATTACACAGGAAATATGGACTGTGAAAGGCACATACCTGCTACTAAGCTGTCTCTGATTCATTCACCCAGCAGGGAAAGTCAAACCATTTGAACAGTTAAAGGAAAATAATTTGTAATTGCAACTGTCAGCTTTGGCCAAGCATTTGTGTTTTGTTTTTCTGTGATTGCACTTAGAACTTTTTATGCTCTTTTGCCTCTAAATATGTTGATCGCCCATGGAGTCAGATGAGCTTTTCTGATGTATTTCTTCTTAAGAGGAAGAGAAAGAGCAAAGGGGACTTTTGTGGCTCTTGTATAATTTGGTTTCTATGCAATTCTGATTTGCCTGAAGTTTGAAATACAGATATTTGCTAATTCATTTATGGCTTCCTAGGCAGAAGAAGCACAGAGGGAGAAGCAAGAGGAAAAATGGGAAGAGGCAGAACTATCTTTGGAGGAACTGGGGATTGTCATCTGTTCAGTGGTTTGGAACAAGCAGCCTGTGCTGTGTCCCATTCATTTGTTCCTTCTGTCTCCTGTTCTATTATCTGTGACTTTGGTGTTCATCCCACCCTAAAATGACCTGAGCAGATGTAACATGAAGGTGAAGATTGTGGTAAGGGACAGGGGGCTGATATCCCCAGGAGTACTGATTTAGCTAATAGTCAACAATAGCTACTGAACTTACTCTCCTTGAGTGCATTACATGGAGTATTACAGTAATAAGTGGGGAGGTAGTCATGAGAAAATGTGAAAGGGAAGAATTCCTCCAGGGGATGAAATTTTCTTTATCTTTTGTATTTTTGGTAGCATGTATGCATTACTTACTGTATGTTAAAGGTTAAAACTCAAACTACTGAGATTTTTTTTTTTTCTGTATTGGCAACACTTCTGTACATGGCGATATGCCTTGTTAACTATTTTTTATTTTGGTATTTAGAGAGGGAGTTGGATGAGGGAGTACAAGGAAAGTTTGATACACCAACAGGACTGCCATTCACAAAACCAAAATGGAGCATTAGGTCTCCAGTTCCAGATTGCAGCTCACTTAATAATTAAAACTGATGTTCTAAAACTGCAGTTTTACAGGATGTTATGGTACTTGGATAAGAAAGAAGTTAGTTTTTTCTTAAATAAATGGCTCTACCTGTTGCTTTTATTTCTGTGACCAGGTTGCCTGTCTCGTACAGATTACATTATATTCTCATGCCTCCTGTATGGAAAGAGGGATCAGTGTTGCATGCTTTCCTTGTGCATATACACATACACATACACACGCTTACTTTCCCTCATAATATCCATAAGGGGGTTAAGGGAGGGAAGGAGAAGAATATAAACAGAAAAACCACATCCTGACAGCTGCCTCCAGTTAGTCCTGTTTTTCCCCCAGACTTTTAAATCTTACAGTGGCTCCTAATTTGTCCCACATGAGTCTTCTCCCAGTGGGGCTGTTTTCCGTTTCCTTTTTGCTTTCATTTTATCCAAAGTAAACAGTTAACAAAGAATAAACCAATTCAGGCAGCTGTCAATGGACCATCAGCTTTCAGGTGTCTTGGACAGGAAGAAGAGGGCATATTATTTTGAAGGTAGGAAGGGAAAATGGGATTGAAACCTGATGCCTATGTGGACCAGAAAAGTATCTCCAGGTCAAGTCTGCTTAAGACAATATGGTCACGGTTTGTCCAGGAGATAAATTTTGGGAGGGCTGATTTTGTCTTGTTAATATGTGTGCAAACCTCTTCACGTAAAAAGGCTTTTAGATTAAAAATACATGGGGTGCATTACTCAAGGGAAAAAATAACAGCACTTCACTAGCAATTCATCAGATCTCACAGGGACCTGTTGAAGTATGCAAACATTGCAGCTGCCAGATATGGTGATGCTGCATTTGTTTGCTGATTTTTAAGATAAGATTTCCTACAAAGTCTGAATGTATCTTTTCTTTTACATAAAGGAGTGTTTAGGAGCAGGGGGGACAACCCGCCTTTCTCTTAGAGATGTATAGAGCATGTCAGAGCAGCTTTCTCCTACCTGTCCAGTTAGGTTAATCTCTTCTAAGTACAAATTGCTTGTCATGACTGTAAACCTCAACAAAGTCATTTATTATGTCACTTGAAAACTCTCTAGTCTGTATTTGGGAAGGATCTAAAGGATTCCCATGGTATTTCCTCAAAAAAAACCCCAATCCAAAACAAGAATTGATGCCAAAATAATACACTTTATATTGAGGTCTCCAAAATAAATGGCATTGTGTCTAGTTGCCTGCAGGTCATTATTGGCTCTGCCTTACAGTATTAGAGTAAAACCTATCTTGCCAGCTATCTAGGTGTGTTTGTAGAAACCTATCGCTCTATTATTGAAGCTCTGCTTCCAGTGAAATTTGGAGGTATGTCTACATAAACTCTCCTCCTGTGATTTTCTAGCTTTGGTGGCTTGGGTTTATTTTGGTTGGTTTTTGGGGGAAGTAGAGGGTGTATAAGGGTTGAGTGGAGAATGGGACGGAGGACTACTTAAGGTTTTTTTCCATCTTGTCTACGTTTTGCATGGGAACAATTTCCATAAAAGTGATTCCTGCTATAAATATATGGGGTGCCTTTGTGTAGTGCAGCTCTCGGGGCTTAGTGCAGTGTTCTACAGGTTCTCCCATTTCTCAAAAGAAGCGATCCATTAGAAGAAAGTGAGCTGTGTTTATTAATTTTCCTTTCATCATTTTCCATTATGTTGAAATAACCGATACCAAAGTCATTCTCTAATGGTAAAGAATAATGCAATTGGCTTTGAACACCTAATTCTTTCTCAAGCAAATAGTTCTGTTGGCTTCATCTGAACTTCAGGGAGAACAGGGATCGAAGGGAGACTTGGGCTTCTGAGGGGTAAAATAAGCTCTAGTCCTGCAGGAAAGCAACATAGTGAGGACTAGCTGGGGCTTGGATGTGTTTGCCTGGAAAAGCTAGATCTGCTGTAAATGAGAAAATAAATGTATGGCAGAAATGGACACAGAGTTCGGTCAGGCTGTGTTAGAGGAAACAGGCAGGTTAGAGTGAGCTTAAGGTCAGGACACCTCTGGGAAAACTTTGGGAGGGAGGGTTGGAGCTTGACTGCAGCCAAGGTTGTGAACAGACAGAGGCAAGCTTAAATGAACACTGAATTTCAGAGAAAGCAAGCAGTAGAGCCTGTAGGTGGCATAAGGTGCCTCATATGTGTTTTTTCATGAAATTGCAGGGCTGCCTAGTGAAGTGTCAGAGAAACACAGAGGTCTGTGCACGTGATGACTGCTTCTGGGATCCCAGTGGGAGGCTGAGCTTAGGGGCAAATATAGATGTCTTCTGGGGTGGGGGCAGCTGAAGTATTGAACTATAGTTCAGTATAGACAGTAGGCGTGCTATCTTTATGCTGCTCACTGTTAACAGTACCAATTTTTAATTTTACTCTACTTTTTAAACAAGGAATTTGGGCTTTTTCTATTTGGAGTGACTGGTGAAGCCAACACGTTTCATAGCCTTTGCTGTGAGTATTTCTGCTACCATGTTGCCATGACATCTAGCTGTGTAAATTTTTATCTAAGTAAAAATACCCCAATTTCTCCCTTCCTCACAATATTTTGCAACTGTCTCAGTGTTTGTTTTGGTAAAGTACAGTAGTAGGGGTACTATTTTTCCTCTTCCCAAAATTATATAAATGAAAGAGCAGTCCCTGTGCAGTTTCATGTTAGGGAACAATGCGTATATACAGACATTCTGATAATTATTTTTAAAATTCTGTTGAGGCTCAGTCCATGTCTTATCAGAAACACAGGAATTTCCAGTGTTCTGCTGCTTTAGCAGTTGTAAGAAGAGAATATATATATGTCTCTTATCCCATTAAAATTTTCATGTTTAGCATTTATTGAAATGGATCTTACGATGCCTGATGTGTATCTCATGGACAAGCAACAAGGGAGCTTTAGGGCCAGAGTTGCTCTCCCTGAGGTTTTGGGTTCATTTAATAACTTTTACTTAACCTCAGTGCTGGACTATTTTTCATTTCTGCCATTTGATTGTCAAAACTAAGTGTCTGTGTATGCTCTGATTTGGTTCTTTGCTTTGGAGAGAAGATATGGCACATTGTTTCAGTGACCCTATCAGCAATACACCAAGAAAAGCTCAGTTCTGGGGAAAAAGCCCAGAAAACAGGAGTTAGAAAAACTTCCAGTAACCAGATGACTAAATTGAAGAAGTATTTCTGTCAGAGGTTTATGTCTTAAGTGAACAAGTTATGTTGTGAACTATGCATTAATTTCCCTAGGTAATAGTTTTTGCTAAAGAGCTAAAGGAAATACGAGAGAGAGGGAAGGGGCAGAGCTGGCAGGAGGCTGGGAAGGACGAGAGGCGTCCTCTGCAGGAACTGGGAGCTGGAGTAGAAATAAGGAGGTAGACATGAATGAGTACTTTGTGCCAGAGAAATAAAGCAGTGCACGCACACAGAATGTGTGTATGCAAATGTGTATATTTATGCTACTGTGAAGGGGTGGTGTATATTTATGCTACTGTGACAGGGTAGGTGTTGAAATAAGTATCAACAATGCACAGTTTATGGGATTTTTATCGCTGGCACCACTATTTGCCCAACTGGATATAGTAACACATGCTTGTCTCCTGCAAAACATTCCTTTCATCTCCAGCTAATGCTGTTTAATGGGCCTGGATAAGGATGGTGTAAACAGAAGCAGAAGCTGCGTGGTTTGTGTATGTGTGTATGTGTATGTATTTAGCTTCACCATTTTTATACTCTCTCTCTCTCACTTGGTGAAACAGCAATTAGAAAAACATTGCCTGGAATGGAGGAAGGACTGTGTGTAGCTGTCATCTCTCACCTGTTTTTACATGCTTCTACTTCAGCTGCATCATTACCTTCTCTTGAGTTGCCTTAGAAGTAAACACAGCACTGCTGGAATAAGAAGAATAAATCAGCTATATCTCTACATATTTGCCAATTTCTATGCTAAAGCATGGGAAAAGAGAAGAGGATCAGGCACAGATACTGCCAGCTGATTTTTGAGAAGATGAATGTGAGGCAGCTAGTTGGGAATGAAATCTTTTGCTCTGCTATTTATTTTTTCTTCTTGAACTATCTTAACATTTTTACAAATAAAACATTGTCTGGGTTCTATTCTTGACATGGCAGAAGCTTAATAAGAAAACAGAATATTTGCTGAGATCTTTGCTATGGATTAGTTCTTTAGATTTTTCTAAGATACTATTTATGCCCCCATCCCCTGTCTACTCCCCCCATCCCCAATCTTTCCCTCCAGCAGAAAGAACAAAAATGCCCCTCCACCTCAAGGTCTTAAAAAGCCTCCTCCTGCCTCCTAGTCTGTCTTGTTCCGTAAGCTGTATGCTGGGAAGTCAGTCCACTGATGAAGACGTGTCTACTGCCTTGCAGTATTTGTTAGAAGGACAGAGTAATGCAAGTTCTTCAGACATTTTCATAAAGTTGAAGTGAAGGTAACTGAAACAGCTTGAGAGAAATACAATTTTCTGCATGCTCTTTCTGCGCATGCTAAAGCTGAGAACGCAGTCAGGCCACAGCAGTCATGTACGGTGAAAGAAACTGCCACTGTTTGCTGTTATTCTTTTTTTTTGTCTATTCAGTGTCTTAAGTTGAAAGTAATAATTTTGGCCTCCTGTGTGAGGTGCATCTATTTCTCAGTGAGTCCCTGGTCTAGTTAGTTGTTTCTGCATTTATTAAATGACACAGAGGACCTCCCTTTGCAAAGAGTTGTTGTCTTTCCCACTCCTTATGAAGAAGAGTTAATAATTTTTCTCTCTTAATTAGGTTCCATCTGCTGTTCCTGTCTTGAATTCTAAAGGTTATAGTTATTACCATATTCATAAAATCGCCCAACTGTGTAAGAGAATTTTAACAACAATTTTAAAGCCAAGTTCCTCTATTATGCCTCATTCAGTGTACATTTTACCATTAGTGATAGGGAAGCTGATCATGGGGGGCAAGTCCTGCAAATGCTTTTCTGTTGTCTTATAGCAGAAATGTCACCCTGCCAAGAGAAATATGTCTGTATTTCAATAAAACTCAAACAAACTAAAGCTTCCAAACACAAAATGCCTAAATATCCATAGCTCTAGGATGAAAATCTTTAATAATCTGGCTTCCTCTAAATCTGTAGCACTCAGTATCTTGTTGCTCAGTAGTATAAACTGAATGCCTAAGAATATATACTGGCTTTTAGTTGAGAGTGGATTTGGTGTGAACAAGCAGCCTTGTCTTTCTGTCTCAAGAAATCTGTAAAGAAAGCCCGATAGACCAAGATGAATACTATGTGAGTGTCATGTGAGAATTTATTTTTCCGTAAGGGCCGAAGGGCACTGGGGATCTGATCTCAATGTGTGTGTCACTTCAGGTACAAGAACTGTAGCCACAAGGTAATCATGTTGCAGTGTTTGGCACCAGGTTAAAATTTCCTTCTCTCTCAGCCTACATGTACCCACCTTTTCTTACCTTTCTCCGCTTTCCTCCCCTGTGTTCTCAGTCTGTAGCAAGTACCTGAAGGTAAAGCTTACTTTCATCTGCTTTCCAGTCATCCATTCCTTCTGATCTAGGCTTACACTGGTTATCTTTTAAATGATAGTATGTTTACAAGAAGAAAGAAAATAAAGACATCTCTGGATTGCTTTCTTGACATAATCCCTTTCTTTAAGCAATACCTGGTTGTTCCAGTGATAGCTAAATAGTATGGTCACTGTCTGAAATCAGCTTTTAGGAATCGATTCTTCATCTTGCCTTGTGGATGATTCCTCACCTCATGCAGTGGGTGGTTGTCTTTGTTTCTGCCCTGGCTTCTCTTTCCCCTTGCATTCTGCAGTGCTGTGCAATACACTGTGCTCCTAGGAAGTTCTGAATGAACATGCAACATGACAGATGATCTTTGATATGAGTAACAGGTAATTCCTACTAATCAGAGATTTGGTGGTCTGAGAGTTGAGATCTAACAATTCTTCTCTGTCCAATTCTAATAGCTAACTTCCCCTGGCAACCTGTTTCACCCCTTCACTCAAAATTACTGCCTGTTCAGTGTGATTTATTCACTTAACCCTGTGCCAGAGGTTACCAGCTTTGTACCTAAGTGCTAAAAGGGAACATGTGCCTCTTCCCCCTTCACAGGTCAATGCATTTGTCTGAGCTGCTGAGGAGAGCAAGTGCACTGAAGACTGTGGGTGAAGATGGCCGAGAGGTTGCTCAGTGATGGAGGGGCAGGCAGGCAGCTGGTATTCAGCCCTCCCAGCATGGTTTGCCGGAGACATCTGTCAGTGCCCTCAGTCCTTTGTTATAAAGGTGGTAATTTTTTGCCTGCCTGCAGTGGTGAATTACAGTGCTCAACCCCTGCCTGTGTTCTTGTTTGGATCTATTTCAGAGGTTTTGTCTTCATGTTATTTGAGAATGGCCAGGGAGCTCTGGAGGAAAGTGGGTTAAATGTTTGTTAATCACTGTTAATACTCTTTTTGCAGTTGAAAACGATGTATACTTGATTCAGATGTACCTTACATCTCAGCCAGTTTCCTACCATGCTGCCTGCGATGTTCTTGACAGGGACAGGCAGTGATATATTCATTGTTGCTGTCTGTGGACTGAAAACCAGTATGGACTGTGTGCATGTGGTATGCAGGCTGAGCTAGTTTGTATACTTGAAGTGACAGTTGGTTCAAGTAGTGAGATACTGGAGAAATAATCTTAGCTGTGTTGCCATTTGTTGTAAACTCTTGATGTAGCTGGGAAGGAGTTCACAACTGTGTAATTTACATACTGACATCTATTTCAGAAAGTAGCGATATATTATGGGAGCTAAAAATGAGACCACATTTCATTTCAGCTTTTGGTGATAGCGTTGGGGTTTTTTTGGGTTTGTTGCCAATGGTAAAGGAGCTTTTGGGCATCTCCTCAGTAGATTTGTTTGTCTAGCATAAAGTGTACTCACACTTGCAAAGAGAGCCTTGGGACATGGGTATTTGACACTGAGCTATAAATTTTCTTTATCTAACAGGCATTTGAATGTATTTCTTCAAGCACTTCAAGAATCCCATCCTTCTGAGTGTTGCCCTTAGAGTTGAAGATTTCAGAGAAGAAGCGCATCCCAGGAGGGGGCCAAATTCTGTTTGCATTTGAGAAGCTCAAATATGTATTTAGGGATCGGTAACACTCTGCAGTTTGTGTCTGATTATTTTTTTAAGCTTGACAAAATATGTGGTTATTGACAAATATATTTTTTCCCTAAGGCCTTTTGTGGCTAGGTAATATCTGCCACTCCTTCTGTCCTCAGGTGACAGAGTATATTTGGATTCCATTTGCAGATTAGTCAAAAGTGTCTGTTGCTGGCCTCATGGCAAATTGCTGTATTCATCCCTATCTCCATTGTCTCTTGCTGTCTTTAAGGACCTCTTGGACTTGCAATAATTCTAGGAAATATCTCCTGGGGGGTGGGAGATAAATAGGAAGCGCCTCGGCCTCCCTACATCACCTTAATTGCAGTTATTCTCAGGATTTGGATTTTGCTGTGTGTCTTCCATGTCTAGTGTGTGGTTGCTATTCCAGAATTTGATGAGGAGCTGCTTTAGCTTTGCCCGTTTTACTGAACTGAGCAAGTCTGCCTGGACAGGGTTCAGTGCATGTGTTTGTAGGCAGCTGATGGGTTGTTTTTTTTTTTTAATTCAAGATGCTGTTGTAGCAACTACAGATGTTTTTGGGTTTTTTCGCATAGAATTATCAGCTCCATAGCTTAGGAAGCTGAAAAGCTGTTGAACTAGGAAAGGAATATATATTTTTTTTAATTTGGATGCCTTTTATTTGGAATTGAAAATGATAGCAATTTAGATCTTATTTAAAATGTAACATACAAGAAAGCATAGATTAACACTCCCTCTTGTATGGCTGGTGTCTTTCCTTTTTTTATGTAATATAAATGAATGGAAAGCAAGCCAGTAGCACTTATTTTTTTTCTGACTTCACTCATAGGTCGAGAAAATTAGGAATTAGCAACTGTGAAAGACTAATGTAATTTTTGGCTTACTTACTGGAGGAGTTGTGGTGGGGATGACCCCCAACGAAGGTGACTGGTGAGATTCAGAATAAAATTCTGC
Source organism: Limosa lapponica baueri (assembly GCA_002844005.1). Classification (NCBI taxonomy): domain Eukaryota; kingdom Metazoa; phylum Chordata; class Aves; order Charadriiformes; family Scolopacidae; genus Limosa; species Limosa lapponica. The sequence goes on from KZ506121.1 coordinate 58,144, forward strand.
TTTTTTGGGATTGGTAGCAGTTGCTGAAGCAATGAATAAACAAGGAGTTAAAGGCTGGTCATTTTTGAATGTTTTATAACAGTAATGAGGGAACAGCAGCAAAGGAGGTACCTCCTGGCCCAGCAAATGGAAGCAGTGCTCCTCCTTCCTTCTGCTGGAGTTCTTGTAAAGTGGGAAAGTGTTACCCAAAACCTAGCAGGAAGAGTGTGTTTGTGTTGCACTGAAATGTGCTTATATAAAATCATCATGTATTCTCTGCCATAAAATATGCTAGCAGGTTTTGGTACTGTGTATGGCTGAAGGCCTCATGTGAGAAAAGGTGTTCAGAGGAGAAAATAAAAATTTTTCCCCTTCTCCCCCAAATGAAGGGGAATTCTGATGCAGAGCTGGTCAATGAAACGCTGCCTGTGCCATAAAAGCCAGTGGTGTATGCATTTGTGCTTTGCCATAGAGGCAAGGCACCTGCTCCACAAGAGCGATCAGTGAAATTACTAGACGTAATTGATGTTTGTGCAAAACAGGGAGCATTTGTTTTTTTCCTTCTTGTGGTTAATGTTCAGTGTGATAATGCAAATGAGTTCTTCATACCGCGCCCTACTCTGTCCTGTCACATGTACTTTTTATCTTTTTCCTTTGCCTTGTGGGTACTAGCAGTTGCTAAATGGCTTTTATGGAGGATAATATATTTAGGAAGCAATTTCCATTTGAGATTTTTACTGCTACCTCTCCCTCTCTGTGACCTAGGGAGTGGAAGGCTGATATAATACAGTTATCTTTCTAAGCTGAGTCACTTTAAAGCATGTGCTTGTAATATATGGTTTTTAATAATCTCTCCTGCCACAGAGCAGAAACTGGTCTCTGAATGAGGACAACCAGATGAAACTTGCTTCCATGTAAACATGGCTTGGGCAGAATCAGCCAATTTCAAGGCGGATTAGTGTCAGTGCAGTGAAAACAGGATAAGGAAAGTATGAATATGGGGAGAACTTGAGCTTCACTTGAGAAAAAAAGAAAAATCTGCATGGGATTGTTTCCCTTCCCTTCCCCCAACTCCAAAATCTTCTTGTCCTGTCTCATGAGCCTTTTGTGCTTTAAGGGTAGGGCAACACAACAGGACAAAAAACTGAAGGGAGAGCTGGCCTCCTGCACAGGCGAGCAGACCTTAACACTGGCTGCTCTCTCATCCTGGTCTGCAAGACTGCAGGTCCAAATCAACAGGTTTCTCTTCCTGATGCTCCTCCCAGGTGCTACCTCTGTTCGCTGTCTAGAGTTTGACCAAACTTGGGTTTTTGTTTTAAACGTGTTAGTGTGCAGGCTGAGGAAGGTATATTTTGAAGAAAAAAGGCCTTTTAGGCTAACGTATCTTGAGAGATCTGTACCGGCTGCACTGGCTGAGAGTCCTTAATACCTGGGCACCTGCAGAGATCTTTTTTCCTAGGAGTCCATCCTCTAAATACCCTTTCATTGGGAATGCTCAACTTGCAACACTGAGTTCTATTATAAAATTGTATGTGTTGCAAATTTACACTTGAGAACTTGGCTGAGTAGCCTGGACCTCATGTCGTCGCTAACTTTTGTCTTACCCTTTACACCTGTATTATTATAGTCCAGGACATGCTGTGTGGTTAAAAGGGTTTCTGCTGCAGGTTTGATGCACGATGCTGGCTTAACAGGACCTTTTTATTCTGTCAAGTAAAAAGTGTATCTGAAAATTTTCCTCCTCCAAAATATCTTTATCCATGAAAACAGTAAAAAGTGCAATTTACTTTGGAAATCTTATTTTATGGGGTTTACAAGCAGCTTACTCATTCTTAATACTTCTCTCAGATGTGAATTTTTTTAAATGGCCTGCTAAAATTACCTGACAATGAAGCTATAAAAAGTTGAGGGCTTGCGCATCTGAAATGAAGAAGAAGAAACCCACAGGAATTTCATTGTGATTTCCATGTTGGGAGTGATAGGTCGGATTTTGCCTTCAGGAGCAAAAGATTAGCAAGAAGCAGAGCTTTTTGTAGGAGTTTTGCAGTAATGATGTGGTTGTCCCAACTTGCAGCAGCTCATTGGAAAGCATAAAATATATTACTGGATCAGCTTGCTCCTAAATTATGTAATTTAGGATAGCATAAATATGTTTCATATTAAGTGGGATCTTGTGTTGATTTATTACCTGACTAATGTCATCCTTCCTATCCAAAGCAGTGTATTTCCAGACTCCATTTCCTACTGATTGTTAGTACATAGTTTCTCTAGGGCTGTACTGTGGAGGGAGTTTCTCTTGGGATGAAACATTTCTGGAAGAAGGCTGCTTTTTGCTGAGGAGCTGCATGTTGATTGGCAATGTTTTCTAAGCAAGTTCAGCCAACAGCATCCACATATTTGAATCTACAGAGATTTATGTGGAAGATCAATTCATTTTAACGGTTGCTTTCAGTCACCTCAGCTTTCATTTTGCCCCTCTTTGCAAATGTAAATCATCCCAAAAAGTTTCTTTTTTTTTATCTCCTCCTATAAAAATATATGCAAACCAAAAAATGAGGCATTTCTTTTGTAATATTTTGATAAGCTTCCAGCTTTACTAACCTTATTTTATTTTAATCTTCTGTCACACACTGTAGATCTTGGCAAGCTGAAAAGTTGTGGTTCAGCTGTTGTTTCCATTTTATTTTCTAAAGATGTGATATGTTTACCCAAATAATGAAAAGCTGTGAAAAGAGCATGATAAGCTCTTTTCGGCACCTTCCTTTCTCCACTGAAGTATTTAAGGGGTATATAAAATATGAAAAAATTATCCAGCACCTCAGGAAGTACCCAACTACTTTCTTACAGTGGGGTCAATATAGCATGGGGACTTCTCTTATTCTTTAAAATCATAAAGGAATCCAGACTGTGAGTCTTTTATGCTGTTTGTCCAAAAAGCCAAAATTCTCTTTGGCTGTTGTTTAAAATGACTGGATGACTGTTTATGAGCTTTGTTTTGTGTCTCTCATACTTTTTTAATACAGCAAACTGTGGCTGTAAAGTAATTCTCTGTTGTAATATGGAAGCAAAGAAGCAGTGATTTTACAAGAATTATTTTTTTCAGAGCAGAATCTCTCGAGCAGTTAAGCTTGTTGTCATTTTAGAATCGAGTGCATGCACCATAAGCAATAAAATTTCCAATTCAGTGGTAAACAGTATCTTTGAACTGAGCTGAGGAGCAAGCTGTCTAATTTAAGTCCTGAGCATGACTATTGGTAAAGATAGGAAAACATTGTGCTGGAAGGGTTATTTTCAAGTTGCCTGATACCACTGAGGTCTCTGAAAGGAGCTCAGAGGAGCATAGTTCTGTTCTAGCTATTCTAGTGTTATGCAAAACTGGTAACAACAGCTTGCTTTCTTCTGTTGCTAATTTTGGTCTGTACTTATGCACCTGGCATTACTGCAATTGCTTTGTAAGTTTTATAAACTTGCAAGGAAGGAGTCATTAAGCATCTGTTTGTAACTATGGAAGAAACGCTGTCGATGCTTTCACAGAGAATCAATTCTTTTTTTTCTTTTTTTTTTACTTCGGTTGTGCACAGATTAGTTTGGATAATAAGAGCAGCAGTATTGGCTCTGTCTTGCACAGAATCAGATCTTTGATTCTGGTAGAAATACTGAAGGCTGCTAAGAAAGTTTAGAAAAATGTTGCAAATATAAATCATGTGCTTCCTTGGTGTGTGTTAGCCTGGCTTTTGGGAGTTGTTGAGTTAGGATAAGAAAAAAAATATTAGTAGTGGAGATTTTGTTAAAATATTGGCTAAGAATGAGATTTGGAAGCATTTTGATTTCTTACAATTTTGAACAGACACTGCCTTTCTTCTCTGTGTGGAAATACTTCTATGAATACTTCTGATGGCCTGAAATTTTACAAAATCATTCTTTTAGTTGCCCAGAGGTTGTAAGGAGTTAAAAAACAGAAGTTAAAACTGCTAGGATGCTAGTGAAAAATTTTACTAGTCTTCCTATGTGCTTTGTTGTGTTTATGCAGAGTCTTCTGTAAATTATTTCATGTATCTCGTTTTCTTTAGGGGTGATGATATGAATTGTTCACCTCACCGAAGTGTGTTTTGATCTTGAAAAAAATGCTACACTATTTGAAAATACCTTTAGCCCAAAGTCAATTAGTAGACAGATTCTGATACATTGGTGGCAATAGAATTTCTGAAATTAAAGATCTTGACACCATTCAAAAAGTAGAGAAAATTCGGTAGTAGCAGGTGGAATATTTAAAGTAAGCAGTACTCCAGCTGCAGTGTGGCTGTCAGAAGCTATTGCGTGAATGTTTGCATTGCTAAATGTGTTTTCATGCAGCTTCAAGAATGCGATTATGTAGTTGACTAATATGTTGTCTTTATGACAGGACTGTGATATTGCTGCACACCTTGTCCAGAGCATGTAAGATCAGTTTTTATGTTCCATGTAGTCAATTATATACTTTAAACTCACAAAACATTTAATAACAAAGACTTCAAGAGTTAGTATTCTGTGTTGTTTAATTGGTAAGGCATTCTCTTCCTCACAAGTTACAGTTGCTATAAGCAAGGGAGAGTGAAAATAACCATTGTATAAAATAATTGAACAAAGCAGCAACAGAATTACAGCTTAATAGTGTCTTACATGTGATGTAAGAGATCACAAACTGCATCTTTTAAAACAGATAGGTAGAGTGCAGTTGGTGCTACAGTAGCCTCTTGGGGTTTCCTGTTGCTCCTTTTCAATTTCCTCTCATCCCGAGTTTCCAGTTTTAGTCTGGTGAGGATTTGAAGGACTTCTGCAGCTCACTGCAGGGATCTTTCAAAGATATGCATGGGAGCAGCTGAGCCATTTGAGCACAGAGAAGGCTTGAAAATGAGCTGACCTTGAACAAAACATTTTGCTTTGGTTATCGTTGAAGGTAGGAGGGCTGCCTGTTACTTTCTGCCAGACAGCTCACCCATTGAAGTGAGAACCTTAGCTTCCCCTCGGTTTAGCTGTGAAGCAGGCGTACTAAGCACTCCGCTCCGGCGTGTGTATAGGTTTGTGCTTACTAGTGCAAAATCAATTTGCTTGCCTCTTCCCAATTTGAAGATTGTCTTTTGTCTGACCAAAGTTTTACAAAATGTTTAGCATAGATTTCTGCTAAGCAGAATGGAGTAGTGCAGTTCATTTTTTCTTTTAAAAACAACGTGCTTGCTTGTACAAAGAGAACAATGCTTTTCTAATCAAAGGCATACCTGAAATCTGCAGTTACAAGAGAGTGTCCCCACCCTCCAGTGCAGCCAAATCCCAATTGAAAAACATAGCCTGCAAGTTTGAATTGGGGCCCTTAGGTTGTTTTAATCTTCAGCATGCTGAGATTTTTCTCAGCTTTTGGATGGTAAAGAAGATCTGTGATTTTCGTCGATAATATAATTTAACTTTTGGCAAGGTATATGGCTTTGTTCAGAAAGGAGAGGTGAGCTCTGTGGCTAAAGCTACTGAGGGACAGATTTTACATTTAAAGATCACCCAACTAATCTCTCTTTTCAAGTCTCTACAAAAGCAGCTCTTTATGGAGCTCAGCAATTTCAAATAAAATCATCTTTGCCTTTCCAAAACTTGGCAAAACACTGTACCCAGATTTCTTCTAAGTAGGAAGAGGCCAAGATGATCTCTCTTTATATTTTGTAATGATATTCTTTCATGTTCTGTGTTGGACAAGTGGATTTTGGATGCAGTCCATCTGGAATGTTAGGCGCATCGTAGAAACATCCCACTGTTGCAAAGAGCTGCTCTAATTTCCGAGTGCTACTAGATAAATTGCAACTCTGGTTCTGTCAGCATTATCTCTGGGGGGTTTAACAGGTAGTGGTCACCATCCTTGAGACAAAGGCAGATGTGCTTTTTCCCTGAACTGAAAACACTGCCGAATAAGCAGCATCTATGTAAAAATACACAAACAAACACTTTGCCAGAATCCCCGGGGGGTACTGTTCACGTATTTGTGATTCATTTGTTCAAGAAAGCAATAACCAAATATGAACGATGGCTTCAGATGAACTCTGAAGGACACAAGAAATGAGAATGCTGTTTGCTGCTTTGAAGGTGAGGAGGATCTTGGCTTAGATTTTGTGACCTGAAAAGAAGTGCTGGCAATGAAAGGTGAAAACCTGTTTGATTGGCCTGTGGTCTTTTTGATCTGTGAACACAATTTAGCATACCATCTGGGAAAACGTCTTCTACTGGCACAGAGAGGAAGTAGACAAACCAAGAACAGTGTCCAAATATACTTTAATTTCTGATGCTTTTGATTCTGTTTAGTCTCATTTTGATTAAGGGACTAGAATTGTACATCTCCAAGGTAAAATGCACAGCTATCCAGCCACTGGATACTAGATTACAAGGATATATTTAATCGTATCCCTATTACAATCTATTACCAGGACTTTAAAGATGCCCCATCCCCACCTCACCCTCAGCTTCATCTCTCCAAAAAACAATAGAAACTTGTTTTACATACTTGTAAAGTTGTTGGGTTTTTTTTGTTGGTTTTTTTTTTTGTTTGGTTTTGTTTTGTTTTTTTTTAAAGGAGCACTACACGCTAGCAAAGAAAAATTGAGGTTTCCTATTGTTAATATTACTTTTTTTTAGTTAGTATTGATAATGTGTGCACTGCTCTCTAGATTGCATAGGAATCGTATTTGAATCTTGCAAAGTATGTATTAATTAATTGGATAAACTATGTTATCAGGGTACCTTTGTTAGACCGTATTATACTAGCATCGGTTTTTGTAGAACTTTAGTTTGGTTTTTGTTTAGGTTTTTTGTCAAACAAATCTGTAGCTCTCCCTGTCAAGAAAGAACCTTCTAATTTAATCCTAAAAGAGACTGGCTTTTTTGGAACTGCAAGGCAAAATATATCCAAGGCATTTTCAGCTGTCCCACTGATCTCTAGAATCTAGTACTCCCTCAATATCAGTCAAATACCAGATCTTTTCTCCCTATAAAATTCCTTACAGACATGGAGTAATTTAAACTCTCCTTTTCTTCTGTTTTTGCACTTTTCTGCTAAATATGCCTGGAAAGCATGAAAATTACAAATTAGAGAATGTAGTAGAAATGCAGTACAATGTAACTAAAGCAAAAACAACTGGTTGTATAGAAACTGAGGGTTATATGAGAAGGAAAAGGGGGAGAGTTAAAGCACACTTCAGCTGAGATGGAGACAAGTCTTCATGAGGATCTGAAGAAATTTGTCTTTTCAAAGGGCACTCAGAAATACTGGGCAGATGATACATTGTTGAAAGCAGAAAATGAAGCTGCTGACATAAATAAGTTGAACATTAAAAGGCAGTTTAACATTAAAAGCTCTGTATGGCTTTCTTCCATCCTCTACAGTGTTGAATTAACCTTCTAAATTTTCCTTCTTCATTAAACAAATAAAATCCTCTCTGAGCATTTGAGAAATATCAGAAACTTCATGGTTTGTTTTTAGCTAAAACTCTGTAATCTGAAAGGTTTGCTCCCCTAGTTGCTTTTTGCTACGTTGATGCTCTTACAAAAGGTACTGCTGCCACGGAGTTTTTGGAATAAGTGCTCATGCTCTGGTTATGATAGTCCAGGTTTAAAACAAAGTCATACCGGTAGAGGTGTACAAATGTGCCCAGATGTACTGGGACAATACCAAGCTGTATTGCAGAAGTGGGGGAGGTGGCATGGGTGGGGTGGGAGTAGCAGAGGGGCTGTCACCTGGAGCAGCAGCGTGGGCAAAGCAGACAAAGAGTTTGAGAAAGTTTGTTTCTGGGCAAAGCAGGCAAAGAGTTTGAGAGAGTTTGTTACTGAATCATCATGAAAACAATTTGCCCCTCTTACTTGGTGTGGAGCAGGCCTCTGCTAGTGGGGAGGTGAGGAGAGGGGCTTGGGAGGATTTACTGTCCCCACCTGCTGCATGGGATCAGTGTAGCCCGAGACTAGCCACGGGTGGGACTGAAAAGAAATGTCATTTGGGAATGTGTCAAACTCCTCTGTTTTTCTAATTTGATAATCACAGAAGATTCCAGAATTGGTGCAAAATGTTAAAATACCATGCCTGGAAAAAAACCCCCACCCTCCTGTCTTTTGTAAGAGACCTCTTAATGGCAAATGTCTTTTTATCCGTAAGCCTTACTATGAATTCTAGTATTTGACCATTTCCCAAATTACTCCACAAACAAAACTCTACATTTTACTCCTTCCAAAGGGAAGTCTATAAAATGATCACTTAATATATTATTCAAATTTTTTTTTAGGGTTTTTTTTTCCTTTTGGACAGTCAAAGAAAACCTGCCACTATGATGTAATCCTCTTAGCTCAGTTCCTTAAATAACATTCTAAAGTTATATGATTGCAGGACTGTTCTAGCGTGTGAGTCTGAGTGACACAATTGTTATGTGGAAAGTGCAATAAATTTGTCTTTACCAGTTTATATATAGTTTGAGGATGAAAGATGATCATGTGTAAAATAACTTACCAATAGTGGGAGGGAGGAGGGGGTTAGTTAAGGAAACAATGTCATGGTAATAGTTGCTCTGTTTCTCCACATCTTGGACTGAGCCAAAAATGTTGATCCCTTTAAAATCTGTTCTGTGTAGAGCACTTGTTAAGCTTACATTTGGAGATGATCCTTTAATGGCTGAGGTCCGGTGTGTGTTGAACGCTTGAATTTACTGTGCATCTTCAGAGACGAGTCAATTTATACGGCACAGCAGAGGAGGTGTTGAAGGCATGTGCTAGAGGGGGTGGTGGCCCCTGGGGAATATTTCTTGCAGGGGAAAGGTTACTATGGTGATGCCAGTAAAGCAAGAAATGAGGTAATACTTTGTGATGGTTGGAGGGAGAAGTGAACAACTCTCACAGATGACTTTTTTGATACCTTGGGCAGTGAAGAATATGTTTTGATATTTTTTTTTAATGTTTAATCTGATTAATTGGTTACGAATTTCTGTCTGCAAGAGTTACATTTCACACACTGTATTTTCACCTTATAGTCCACTTTGATTAATCATCCATGCCTTCCCCTGGATGAGAAGCAATGAAAGACTCCAGTTTCCCTCTTTGCTGTGTTTCAGGGATTAATGGGAAATAGTGTCATGCTTTGTCAAGGGACGATTTTTCATATTAACGTTTGCAAAGCAGAGACAGTACCCTGTGCTGTGGCTCTTTACCATATTAAACAGGAATGTCCTTCAAAGTCTTTGTCAATGATAGGTATAAATCAAAGTGAGAAAAACGGTACATACTGAATTTAACATAACTGCATTTTTTAATATGTAAGTAGGCTTAACTTTTCCCCCATCTTAAGTCCATCAAGATCAAACTCAAGCAGGCATTCACATCCACAATTGAAACTTGCCAGCCGTTTCCTTTAAGTTAATGATAGTCCAAACTCTCCCCACTGCTTTTGTCAATATATCTTTTAAAGGCAAGCATTAAACTTAGGTTTGCCTTAGTCTTTCTTTTCTTTATTCTGTTTTATTCTTTTTCTTCTTCACAGCTTCAGGCCCAAAGACTTCTTTTAATAGACATTAGTTAAGGCCTGGAATTGAGTAGGCATTTGTGAAGGAGACTTGAAGTTTGGAACAGAATTGTCCTTTATAGTTTTTCCATGGAAGAAAAAAATCTTCTTATGAGAATAAAGACTTTAATCTAATCTCTTGCCATCTGGAAAATGTAGAAGCCAGAGGTTGTTGGCACTAGGTCACATCCCTTATGTAAACTGTCAAATTCTTTTCATATTAATGGCATATCAAGTTAAACCCATGAGGTTTGTCATAGGCCAGAGCTAGTTCATTGATTTCTTTTTTTTTTTTTTTTAATTTTGATTCTGTCCTATTAGTACTTGGTAGAGTTAACGGATTTTTGATAAATGTTTGCCATCTCAGTTGAGTACAGAATTTTCAGTCTTTCCCAGTTTCTCAGTTCTCTAGTAGGTGATGATGTTTTTTAGAGCCCTTTATGTGAAATCCCTATGAAGGGGAGAATTTTATCAAGTGACTTTTGCAGCTAATTAGCTTGAAATGAAGCTGGAGACAACTGTTAGGTGCAGTGAGATGGCCTGACACATGCCACCATATATAATTCTAGCACTTCAAATTTCTGGATGTGTGCCAGGCTCCAGTGTGGTAGTTATCTACCGCAGACTCCTCCACAGACTTAAGCACAATCAGTCAAATTAAGGGGCTTTTTTGCCCCTCCCCCGAAGGATTTAGCATGGTGTTTGTCGTTTCCTTTTGTTTGTTTGTTTGTTTGTTTTAGGAGCAGGCAGGCTGGGGGGAGTAAGGTTGCCATCACATCACACCCCTTCTTTGTGCTCACAACAGGCACATAAAAGTGACAGGCTGCCTCTGCCGATTACCACAGGAAAACAAAGAGTATGGGGATGGGGCAGAAACAAAGAAAGAATGTTTATAATCATTATTTTTTTAGTCTGGGAAGGTAACTCTCTCTGGAAATTGGCCCTTAAGCTCTTAGCTATATTGACAGCTTTTTTCAAAGAAGGAACGCTTGCCAACAGCTGCTGCTACCAAAGTTGATATGTATTGATTTTATTTTTCTTTTCTTTTTTGAAATTTTTCACAGCTTCCCTCCCATTCCCAAATAAAAGAGAAACCATGAACTCTGTTTTAGACCTTTTGATAGGCTAAAACATTGCACCAGTGAAACCCTCGAAGAGTTGTTATTGCGGAAAACAGACTTTAATGTTGCACGCTGAGAATAACAGCCAATAGAAGGAAAACATAATGTTTTATTGCTAGGCACTTTGTACCCAGAATATTTTGCCAGAAGGTAAGATGTGTTTGGGAGAGAACAGCATACTTGCTTTCGCTAGTACTTCTTCTTCCCTTTCCCCCTTCCCACGTGATTAGTGTCTTATCTGAAGCAGAACAGTAAAACAAGGCCAGACAAACTAAAGGTTGTTACAACTGATGATTTGATTTAGCCTTTATGTTTCTGCTCACTCATAGATCCCCCGTTCTCTTTGGGATATTTAGAGGAGAGAGATTGGAGCAGGCGCACGGCAGAGGTCCCCAGGGCAGCCAAGCCCATCCTTACCCCGGGCAGGTTGTTCTCCCACGGCTGACGAACAGGAGTTGGGTTTTTTTCCCCTGGGATAGCACATCTGAAGTAGGGTAGTTAAAAGAGGGGAAACTTTCAGGGGTGGCAGCAGCAATGCTCACAGTAAGTTGCCTGGTTCTTGTTTCCAGCAGCAGCATTGCTGTTGGAGCAGGAAGAGACAAGTGGAACATATTGGCAGATTTTCTTAAGTAAGCATTTCCAATTGATGATGGTGGGAATGTGCTGGCGGACAAGCACGCTGCCTGTGTTACACAGGATTTGCTGTCAAAACCTTGAGGGGTTTTATCAGCTCCAGGGGCATTGATAAAAGGGCCCCAACTCTGGTGGTGCAGAAAACTGTTGCTACAAAATATCTTTGTCACACCCCATTCACAAAACAATGTGAAAAGGGAGGGTTGAATTAAGTGTGAAGGTGGGATGAAGAATAGGAGTGCGATGAAAAGGAAAGATACAAAACTCTTACATTCAGTTGCTATACAGAGCTCTGATTTTGTGTTACAATAACTCCAAATAATGTGCCCTAGTGTTGACTAGCAGGATGTGAAATTGTTTTATGACAGCGCCTCATAAATACTTGCTTGTAAAACTTTAGCATTTGCTTGACTTCCTAGTTTTCAGTGAAGGAAATCTGTGTGTTTCAGTTTCAGGGCTGCCAGCCGCTTGCTGGTACCAGCTTGGGTTGCATTGACTTTGAAGGGAATTGGGGCTGGAAAAGTACTGTGGCTTAAGGTTTGTTATTTCACCGAATCATTATCTTTTCTTTTATCCTGTGGTAAGATCTTGCAGTGGCACAGTTGGTCAGGATATGGCCGATCAAGTTAAGGATCTCTCTGGCAAGGGAGAGTGCCCATGTTGAGGAAGACAGCAGGAGGTGCCCTGGGCAATTAAAGACAGATGTGGGAAGAGTACTGGATCAGCAGAGAGAGGAGGAGTTCACACAATCAATTTAAATTTCTCTCCTGTTACTAAATTAGTCAGCACTGAAGCAATTCCAGATTTTTTCCCCATATTTCCCACCCCTCTCTCCCAGCCCCCTCTCCCCAGTGATACTGTTCTGCTCTTGACAGAAGCCAGGGAATTGTGCATTCTTTATAATATTTAGTACCCTGCGTCTGTTCAAAATGCATTTCAGTAGGCAGGTTCTCTATTGTACTGCTCTCGGAGAGATTTTGTTGGGCTGTAGGGAAATTGCTGTGTATGAATAATAAACATCATCTTTAGGGAGCAACCATTACTTTCAGACAGTAATATTCCCAAGTTACGTTATGTAGTTGCTAAAATATGTCAAGCCTTTCATTTCTCTGGAGTCAGGGAAGCTTGTTCCTGTGCTGTGTATTCCTCCACATACAAGGGTGTATGTACACTCCCTTGTCAGTATGAGAACCATTCACTGCCCTTGCATTTGAAACATGCTAGAAATTCTAGCAGGAGAATCCTACTGTATTTTTTCTTGTAGCCTGGAGGGGAATGTGGATTATTAGTTGTGAAAGAACTTTTTATTCAGAAAGTGAAGTAGTGACATAGATTTGTTTGCTGTTACATTTTAATTGGCAGATGTAGATTTCTTCCATTGCAGTTTGTAAGGTGAGTGGTGTAATATAGCATCATCCCCTCAAAATAAAAAAAAAAAAATCTAAATATTGTATTAAATATTATATTAAGTATTATTATAAAAATATTTTTTTATTTAAAAAATTAAATAAAAACCACCAAACCTGAGATCCCTTTTACTGGCTTTAGGTGTGTTATGCTGTATCCAGACAGCAAGCCATCTGCACAGTGAAAAGTTCACTGGTTGTGTGCTTTGAGCTTGTAACCACAATGTATTGCTGTATCGGTGAGTGTCTTGGCTTGAATGACCGACCCAGTGGGTTCCCATGCACTATCCCCCATGCCGGATTATGCGCATCTCTGATGCTGGAGCACTTCCCATTCTAACTGAGGCAAACCAGAAGAACAGAAGCCACACAGCAGGTTGCACAGCTTTTGATGAAGCTTTTTGCACAGACCACTTTCTCTTAACTGGGAATGATCCCCAATAACAGCTGCTACCAGTTCTACTATTAGTCACTCAGTTTCACTTACAGACAAATCTAATCCAAGAAGGCAGTGTTAACAAAATGTACATACTGGCGGAGCAGTTGAAATTACATGCTGCAGACAATTAGTTACTCTTTCAGTGTTGGGTTTTTTTCCTCAGTTTTTGTGTACGTTATTGTTGCAAATTTCTTCTACTTTAATTGTTTCCCTTTGGAAGTAGTCTTGTGAACACTATTAATTCTGGGTCAGGTTCACACCTATTACTGTGTCATGTGCTCACGATTAATGAAAATGTGTATACTGTATGTAAAGTTACCTGTTAAAATTCCCTAATACATGAGGTTTTATTGTTCACAAATTAATGCCATGAATCCATTTGGACACCAACCAGGAACTTGTTGTAATTGCTCACACATAAGTAAAAGCTTTCCCTGTGTTTTAATTAGTTGATGCAAGGGATTAAGATGATTATGTGGAAGGCAGTGCAGTTTCTCTCTTAATAAATCAGGCAGTGTAGGTGCCAAATCAGCCCTCGATCCCATTTGGGCAGAGTGCTTTGATAAAGGTACCAATCAGACCGCTAAGGCTTCCTGTGGCAGCAGCACTGTAGATCATTTGGGTTTGCTGATACTGTTGATGTGCAATGTGGGATATTAATCAGGACTAATTATACACATTGGCTATGAAACAAATTCAAGGCCAGTGCAGGGCATGCTTCTGTATGTAATTACTGACTTTAAGGTACTGGGTTAATTGGTAGAAATTAAGAGGACCTTCCATTGACTGACATAGCGTTTCAGAATACCACAATGGCTCCTTCTTTGCACTTTGGTCCAGTTTTAAACACATGCCAGTATATGGTTAAGTAGACAACCATTAAGTTCGCCTATTTTTTGCTTTCCTGTTCCATACCTTTTTAGTTTTCTCTTAAACACTATCAGAGACACAGCAAAAAATTAAATACTTCAAATAACAATAGGCAGCGTGCTCTGAGACTGCTGTGTAGAATGCCATTAGCTTATGTTAGACATTCAGAAGAATCGCAAAACCCTGTTTTGTGAATAACACTGAGAGATGCTTTTTGATGCAGATTAGAAAGTGTGCATGTTTACCATATACATCTGATAACGCACTTTATGTGTTTTGTAAAGCCAGCAAATGTGTATATATATATATGAGATAAAATCTCAGTCTAGTGCACTCTCCTGTCTGTGTAGCTATATATGTGTTTGAGTCAGTTCATCTTTCTAATGTATGGCGCAAGTGAGTTTATTCAGGAGGGATAAGAGGTGATCTTCAACGCTTGCTTGTACAGAAAGGATACTGGAATAAAGAAAGTTTGAGTATTCTTTGACGGAGATGATTGCAGATGCTTTTGATTTTTTACTATCCTAATCCATCAAAGGTAAGCTAAGATTGATTAGAGAATTGGATAGGACTGTCATTTCAGGCTTTAGCCAGAATAATATACTGAGAGAAGAGAATTCAACAAATATTCCTCTTGCTATTTATTAACTTTACATTTCTGCCACTTTAATTGTAAATGGAAGAGGGAGGTCTGAGTATTTGAGTTAAAGGAGATATTTCTATTTGAGTTTCATGTCCCTACTTCCTTAGTGCATATTGTGTGCTGGATGAATTAAAGAAAATCTAAGAATCAGGTTTTGCTTTTTTAATGTGCTTTGTTGTCATTTGTGCAGCTATGAGAAAAATGCTCTTCTGTTACTATCAGTTCTGTTTTAATAATAATTGGTGCGAATGGTAATAGCACTATTTTTTTTTTCTGTGGAAATATTTGATTGCAGTTCACTCAGCGCCATCCATAACAGGCAGGAAACTTGCTACTGTCAAAGTCTTTTTTCTTTAAGCCTGAACTTCTGTGGCATAAATTGCTTGTAGATGGGGTGTGAGCCAGTCCATTCCCATTGTCTGTGCAGAACTAGCCACGTGAATGCCACAAATTAATCACATCTAGCGCGAGAAT
The DNA here is from genome assembly GCA_002844005.1 of Limosa lapponica baueri. Taxonomy (NCBI): domain Eukaryota; kingdom Metazoa; phylum Chordata; class Aves; order Charadriiformes; family Scolopacidae; genus Limosa; species Limosa lapponica. The sequence continues at coordinate 73,262 of KZ506121.1, forward strand.
AGAAAGCTCTCACCCACTAACACGTTTGTGAAAGCAGCTTTGAATCCAAGGGAAAGAACCTCTCAAACGAACATGAAAAATGTTGGGCTTTTGAAGGCCAGAGAATTGTGCAGCCTGACCGGACCTGCCTGCTACCATGTGGGGGGAGTGAGGGATGGGAAGACGACCAGCCTGGGAGGTTTTCTGCTAAATGATCTGCTTTCACTGACTGATGCTGGGGTCGTAAATGAGCTGCTGGCTGCGGCTGGGTTGGCGCTCAGAGCGCAGTGCCAGCTGTCTGCCTTGCTGGGGAACAATAGCAATACCCTTTGGCGTGTGAGAAAGGGACATTCAGGCATAATGTTTTATTAGACTTTGGGATAACCTTTCCTTTTGCAAACCTCAGGATTCTTAGATAGGAATTATACAGTGTCATTTATAATTAACCTTTTTTCTCCATACCCATTTGTGCATAAGAATTCCTTAAAAGGTATCTGTGAATGGCCAGCATTATGCATTCTGGTCGTGTCTTTCTTTTTCTCTTTTATGTTTCCTGTCTCAAAACTGAGGTGATTTGGAATCATTCTTGTAATTTAGGAGGGGGGAAGAAAACCCAAAACACCTAAAAACGAAGACAGGAGTACAGGCAAAAAAAGAATTACTGTATTTTGTTGGGGCACACTTGCAATGCTGAGCCTGAAGAGAAGGGTATTGATGTCCTTTCCCTCCCTTCTCCTCAAGTCCCTTGGACATAAAAGGGATGATAGATGGAGAACTTTTGAGCCCCTTTGTTTCACAGGATTCTTGGAGTACAAATTCTTTGGAACAGGAACAGTTTCTATTTAGGTGCATGCATGAAAGCAGACACATAGCAGCCACTGTCAGAACATACACGTAATTATTGTATTTATAGTTTATGATAACAGGGCTGAACATGAACTGAAAAGGTAGCTAAAGGACAACTTTTTAAATGGTTTGTTAAAAGCGTGGTGTTTGCCTCATCAAAAAACTGCAATTGAATGCTGTTTTCCCTAGTCTTTTGTTTAAACATTTACCCTGAGATGCTAAAAAATCTTGTCTAACAGAAAAAGTGTACTTTTGACAAACACAAACTTCACTGTGGAAGGCCAAAAATTGTATTAGCAATGAAAATAAAAGATACCATGACATTTACATAAAGATTATAACAAACACAAAGCATCAAGCATGCATACTTTTCCTGGTTTTTTTTTTTTTTCTGATCACCTGAACATCCTGGGTAAATTGAAAGTCATTTCTAGTGTGCAGCCTGAGTTCTTGGGCTGCAGGCTTTGTACTGTTTTCTTCCTTAAATATTTATAATGCTTGTTTCCTGCATCGTGTGTATTTTTCTTCCTTCTTTCCTTTTCTGTGCATAGAAAGCAGACAGACCCTGTGGCCAGAGGGTGGGGCCAGGGGGGGGGGTGGGCACACATCTCCTGTGCAGCATCATTTAGTCCCATCGTGGACTTTCTTCATGGCTTTGCCTTGTAACTGCTCTCGCACCACTGCTGCCTTCAGATCTACTGCAGCATCTGTACTTTTCCAACCTCAAGCCTCAAGTCACGCCGAAGGTCACATTACAGCTAACCCCAGAGAGTAAAACATGAAGTAAAGAGTATACAGTTTCTCAAAGAAATGACCCTTCTGCACTTGGCCTCTGGGAAGCTCTGGTATAATGACAGAGCTTAACAGCTTGTGCAAGCACTAGTGGCTTGGGGTTAGCCCTGTTAAACAAATGGCTGGCTCACATTACTCGCTGTCCCTATCATATTCATAACTTGATATTCAAGAAGCACCCTTTAGGAACTTGTGAAAAAGGAGAAAACAGATAGAAGAATTGCAGAGACTTGGTGGTTTGTTACTCACAGATGTTATTTAGAAATTTGTCTGTATTCTTTTTCAATCTCTGTCTGAAAATATCTTCTGGAAACTCCTGTATAACAAAGTGAGCAGCACAGTTGTCTGAAATGCTGAAAATGCTAGAAAAGCGTGCCTTGCAGGTACTCCAGAACTAACTGAAAGACATAGATGTCTGAAACCTGAAACCTGTCTGAAACCAGGTCAGCCCTGAACCACCACCTTTGTAGGTACAGATTTTTTACCCCAAATTGTAGCATTTTAAGGAAGAATATATGAGTCAAAGTGAGGAAAGGCTGATTTTGTCACTGACCAAGATGGAGTTAGCAGTACAATAACAACTACTATTAGATACTCCTGTCACCACAACAAGTTCTGCACTGCGTGCATCTTCAGGGCCGTTGACAGCTGATGCTTGCTTTCTATTCATAACTGATTTTGGACTACTCATATTATCACAAGCTCTTATTAGTCTCCTTATCACTTCTTGTTGAGAAACCATAGTATTCAGAAAACCATGTGGAAACCCTGATGGTGCTCTAAAGGCATGAAATACTATCTTGATCACTGACAAACTGTAATTCCTGTTCTCTAAGTAGACTAATAAACAAATCTAGAAATTGGTACCAATTCCATTTGAAGCAACATGAAGAAATCCCTGACAGGTTAAAAATGTTGTTGACATCTCAGAGCAGTATCCAGTGTCTGGACTTTTAGGATACCTGTGAAAAGAAGAATCTGGAAGGTTGTCACTTGCTAAATAGTTAATTCAGTATCTTATCAAGAATTTGATGTAGTCTAGCAGACTAGAGTATGTGGTAAAGTAGTTCTGTAGTAAAATGTTCACTATAAAGTGGTGGTGTTACTGCAAGAGTCTATCTGCTCTTCCCCCGTCTTCTCCCTTCTCATTACCCCTTCGTGTCAGCAGAAACATCTGTTTGCAGCAGTGCGGACCTATGCCAGTTCAAAGGGATTGTGAACCTATATCACAAGTCAAGCTGTCTCTGGAGTAAATAGCTACTGAAATAGTCCAGCATGGTCTCAAAGGCAGGGAAGGAAGAATGTTTATTATTTCAAAAACCCCTTGTCTAAACTTCAGAATTTTGTTCGTTTACTCTGGAAGATTTTTGTTGTTGTTGTTGCTTGCTTGTTTCCTTGGGGTTTTGTTGTTTTTTAAGTATGGTTAGGAAAAATGTGTCAGATATGTAATCACTGCACAACTCTCAGAGGACAAAGTAATTTTTTATAGCCTGATGGGTGATTTATTGCTGTGTTCAGTTTTTTTAAACATCATTAAAACTGGAGTGCCCTTTTACAACTACTTGAATTTGTATGGTTATATTTATTTACATATTATATTTTGGCTAACTGTCAATAATTCTAGCCTTTACAAAGGTATGTTTGCCTCTTGTAGATTATGTAGATCCTGAGGTAGTACAGATCTTCACAGATGTGCTCCGAAACTCAGTGGAATGCTGTTCATCAGTAAGACTTCTCCATGCTGCTGTTTTAAAGCAAGCCTGTATTATAGGGACTTATACACTATGTGGGCTGACTGATTCTCTCCTTTTGCCCATTGTGCAAATATTTCTTACATCAGTGCTAATTAGGAATAGATAAATTTCTACTGTGATTTGGTTCATAATGTAAGAAAAATCTTTTTAAAAAAAAGTTAAGTGCAAGGAACTTACACCACAGTGGTACGTATCTAAGGAATTTAAAGTAAATTTTATATAGCATCTTTCAGATTTTTTTTTGCTATCTCAAAGTGCTTCACAATAATTGGTTAGTGACTAGAACCAATCTGAATACATTTTGTTTAAAGCTAATCTACTTATCTTGTCAATTTCAAAATTCCTGTTCAGGTAAGCTATATATATGTGAATTTCAGTTTAAAGCATTCTGTATTTTTCTATTTTGAAGTTGCAAATCTAAATAAGTTTCTTTTCTAAAAGATAATGGGCTTTCCAGATGTATCAGCAACTATCTTTGCTGTTTATGTTTGAGTTATAATGCGACTGACATTCTCTCTCAGTAATTCCACTCATTATACTGCAGAGATCACTACAGAAGCCTCCCTCTTCAGTGAGGCAGAGTTGTTTTAGAAAAACTTCTTTTCAATAATTTATTTCCCCTGCTTTGAGAGAAAATATTCTTTCTACTCTTTATGTTATTTAACTCTATATACGTGCTGATGAAATCCTTGAGAGACAGTCACTCTGCATTTAGTCACAGATGGATCAGCAGCGCCACAGATTATTACTAGGTTTTGCACTAAGGAGTTGAAGAATTCACTGTATGTGTGTTTTCTGAAAAGGACAGATGGCACTGGAACCGTGTTTCTACCATTGTTTTTAAAAATCCTTTAAGCAATGGTTGTATAGGAAAATAAGTGCTTAGTCACATTTGTTTCATAAATCTTTGGAAGCAAGCACATTGATTCTCCTTATTAAAATTCTATGGAGCAGAACCCCCACACGGCTACATTTGACCTTCTCATATTCTCTAAAGCCCGTATTTTTTTTTCCCCTTTGAAAATAATGTTACTATATTATTTCTTTAATAAAAGAAGGGAGTTGTTTGGGGCAGGTATTCACTGGCTAATATGGTTTCCCAGATTCAAAATGACTGTCATAGCTGGTATCTATATGCTAGGTATCTGTATATTTGATGGACTACTGTCTTAGCTGGTGAATGCCTTGAGATCTTGTTTATGTTTGTAGATAAGACCTACTCCATATGGCATATAGCATGAGTGGATAACTAGACAGCTTTGAGTTTTCTTTCTGTATCTTTTGTCTAAAATGCTTAGTGTTAATATTCATACTGTGCTTACGTTTCTTCAGGAAACATGCAAATGCAAAACTCAGAGCTGAGGAGTCAGTAGAAATAAAGGGTAGTTATAAGCTGCTTGTCACTCTAGTCCAAGAGTTTTAGGGATTTGGATTTTTTTCTAGCATTTTGCCATGTTGCCCCAAAATATTTTCATGTGAGACTGCTGTCCACTCCCTGCCCTCCGCCTAGATTTCTGTAAGGTTCCTCAGTGCCACAGGCAGAACACTTTTCAAAGAGAAGTTACAGAGCTGCTTTCTATTGCTCTTGAGGTATATCCTCTAGCAGAGTAATGAGTACTACAAGGTCTGCTTTAGATGACTCTCACCCCTTTTGGTGTGTAAAGAGTGTGAGTGAACCTATCAATCCAAGACATGTGGCCCACAGAGCAGAAATGATGCAGCTATTGTTTTCTGAGTCCTGCTGGAGGCAGAAGAATATTCATATAGGAATAGTCAGGATATAATCGAATATGAAGCTTTTTTTTTTTTTTCTTTTCTCTTTCCTTAAAAAAGAGGGAAAGTGAGGGAATGTGTTAACTTAATTAGTGTCAAGGGCATGTGTGATCTTCATCTCTGCAGGTTACAGAATGAGGACGAGCTTTTATAACTGTTAGTCTCAGCTGGGATCTAGTAGCATTTTGTCTGCACTATAAAGACCAGGGTATCTTCACTTCTCAGTCATCAAGAGGAAAATTCCTAATACCCATTCATGTTCATATTTGATATCCGGTGCTCAGCAGTGCTCCATACACACCAGTTCCTCAGCAGGCAAAAAATATTGCTTTCCTTCCTTACAATTTATACAGTACTTAGCAGTATATTAACTTAAGATTACTGAGCTTGATAAAATGAGGTAGAAAGCTTTTAAGCTGTTGATACTCACTTTAAATACAATGTCACAATAATGCTCCAAGAGGCACCTTTATTTTTGTGGCAAGGATGTCAGCTGGTAAACCGCTGCAGCTCCGCAGCCTGAAGTTCAGTTTATTGTGGGTGGGAGAGACAAAGAATTAAGTCACAATATAAACAATTAGAAAACTAAGAGAGAGTAGACCTGCGCCTCTGGGACCACACAGATCTGCTTGCTGGATGTCCTGCCAGACAACAAGGGACGATAGCTGTCTGAAGGCTTTGTAGGTTTTATCAGAGCAGGGTAATGGAATTGACTGTCTGGCAGACAATCTGATTTGGGAATTCCAGCCAGCCGTGCACCCATGTGTTGACTAATAAGTCAGTGCCTCGCTAAGCCTTGTCGTTACCTAATATGTTTTGTTTAACAACTTCCAGGAGAGCCCTGTTTACATTGTAGTCTCCCTGTTTTACTCTTTTTACCCTGCTCTGCTGGGTTCAGAAGCTGTGGGCGGAGGTGCTTGGCAGGAGATGCAACTGCATTTCTAGTGTGCTTGCAATACAGTTGTTTGATAGTGTTTCTGAGTAAGGAGGTCTGAACTGTTGACATCATACAAGTTAACTACCTATCTAGAAAGCAGAGGCAATATTATGGCCAGTATCATCACTTTGACACTTTGTAATTACTAGGGAAACATAATTGATTCATGTTACTGAACCAAGTAGCTGTTGGCATTTCATTTCTATAAACTAGGAATTCTTTCAAAGCTTTGTAAAAGGAGATTTCTTTCTATCCAAATTTGAAACTTTGATTTAGGTTTCTTGGTGTGACATACTATGAATATGCATATATAGTATGGTATTTTTCCAGATCTGCTTTTGTGGCTAAACTTTGGCATTTACAAGCAGCTGCACTGGTTTTGACAGTGTTTTTTGTGCTTCAATATGCCCATACTTTGACATCTAAATACTTGTTCACATGCCTAAGCCTGATGATTTTAGTAACGTGTCACTGATTTGTTACAGACAGAAAACTCTGAGAGCAGATATTTATACTTGCAAAATGTAAGGCCTAGTCAATTTCCATTTGGAGTTCAGACATTTAATTGCTTGTGTATTTGCTCTCTTTCTAAAATAATTCTCTATTGCATAGGAAATAATTTTTCACATCCTATCAAAAAATTTAAAATAGTGTTCCCTCCCAGTAAGATTTTTTTTCTTTTTATGTGAAATGGCTGATGTTTTTCCTACCAAAGAGCAAGGTAGCCAACAGAGGGAGCACAAATTCTGTTATGTTCCCAATCTTGCTTGTTGGTGGTAGCCTGACTGATAGGACAACCAGGAGCCAGGTCTCAGATGTGACACAGAGAGCAGTGTTAAAATATTGCATCAGTGCAATGATAGTTGAGTACATGCAGAGTGTTGTTATTTTTCATAGGTAAAATCTATCTTGATTTTTACTGTTTCTGTTTTGGATTAATCATCCTTAGGACACAAAGTATTACTGAGAAAATAACACCTGAAAAAAAAAATTCCTGGAAATAGAAACAGCACACATACTTGGTTTTGAGTTTTGTTGTTGTCTTTAGAGGGATCTAAACTGAATACAACACTGCAAATGTAATGCATGCATTATTTATTAATTATTTCTTTTCAGGATTCATGAGGGCAGGAACAAAAAGTAGCATCTGTGCATAACTGGAATACATGATTAAGGGCCATAATTTCCCTTAATTTATATACCCAGAAAAATTGGAAAAAATGAAACTCTGTGATCCTTCCATTAAATGGACTTAGGAACAAATACCTACCATGCATAGGCACTGTGTCTGGTCACTATGATTTATTGTTACTATGATGTTGTGAAGTTACAAAGTAGTATATTAGTGTAGTTATTATCATTGTTATCATGGCTATAGTATTTATTAAATCAATTTTCCATGAGTGTATAAGGTTTTCCTTTTGACTTTATATTCAGTTGCATGCAGCGTTTATGCACTTGAGTTTTAAATTATTATTTTGCCAGTCTGCTTCACATTTACTCATTTTAGCCTAATCATGCAAATGTCTAAGCACGTGTTATGACTGAACTCATACGAGTCGTTTCTTTGAAGTCAATAGGACTGCTTATATGAGCAAAGGTTTGAGCATGCGTAACTTAAGCAGCAAAACTGCAGTATGCTTTACAGAGACATGGGAGACAGGTTTATTAACTTCAATTTAAAATGTGCATTTCCCCATAGATGTTTTTTTAACCTCTGAATTTACAGGATTTTGTGATGAGTTTGTAATGCAGAGCTGGAACAGAGGCTTGCCAAACTCATCTCTCATGTATTTAGAGAGACTGCTAAGTATAGAAGCAGCTGAACTGGGCTGGTTTCAAACTGGGAAAATCCACAGATGTAGAAGTCTTTGTAGCTTGCTAGCAATGCTCTGAGCCACCCAGCCACCCAGCGAGTGCTAGTGTTAAACCTTTGAGAATAGAGTCTGCTTTCTTGGCAGGGAATTTATTAAATCAAACACTGACCTTTTTAAAGCCAGTAAAGGCAAGTGTTTCCTCTATCTGGATATACAAACAAAATCTCTAGCATTACGGTCTTGCAAGCACACTGCACAGCCTGCTGCCCTACCCTTTTGTAAAGAAGGCGCCACAGGGTGATGACACAAATAGTGTCGAAATCCTGTAATGGTCTCCTGAAGACCTTCCTATCCCAAGTGTCCTATTAATTTGTAGTGAAGGAGCAACTTTTGGCTACACAATAAAAAGAGGAAAACATTGCTAGTAACAATAAAGGTTCCTGTTAATTGTAGTGAAAAGTGACGGCGGTGTTGTCTAGCAGGAACTTCAGGTTTGTGTGTGTGAGCAGCGTGGTTTAAGCTGTAGTTTTATAGATCAGTTTGGTGTGTTTATTCTGAAAGGTAATGGGCATGGGTCTTAGTCGTGTCCTGCAAGAACATGAGGAACTATTTTCAGTTCTCCCTGAATGAAATTGATGCAATGTATTAACTTCCTTAATTGTGGAAGAAATGTCAGTTTCTAGCCTCCTGGAAAGCTGTGGAAATTTTGTCACCGAAACAGGGTTATTGAACTGCATAATGTTTTTTACATTGCCCAGCAGAAGAGATGAAACCAGAAGTGCTGGGCTGCAAAGCAGATAAGAAATGTGCTGTAAGTGTATGGAGTGGAGATGTAGGTATTTTTACCTCAATGTTTTTACCATTGGAATATTTTCCTTTAGCTTGTTTATTTGGAAGCCAAAGAGGAAGAAGCTCTTTGCATTGCTGCAGCATGTAGAAAATAAATACATTCTGTACTTCTAATTGAATTGGTTTCTTAAGGTCAAATTTTACTCCCCTGCTTGCATGAGCAATGATGCTAAACTCAGAGGAACCACAGTGCTTAAATTTGACACTTAGAATTTTATTTAAGAACTTTGTCATACATACAAGCTTTGGAAAACAATGGAAATAATTAGTAACGCATGCTACAAAGGTATGGTACAGATCACGGGTAATGTAGTCTTCAAGGGTAGCTAAGGTTTAGAAACAAGTGGCAGCTTTACCTTTAAGTTAAGTTTATAAGGAGGGCATTTTATATTTCATCCTCTTACAACACTTGGATCATTTATTTCCCCCTGAGCAATATGAGACTGTAATGTGAAAAGGTTCTGGCCCTTCTTCCCCGTCCTTGTTAGTGATTAACAGAGTGAGTAATGACTTCAGGCGCCTTTGTGGCACAGTGGTCGCAGGAACAGAATCCCACCATAGTGAAATGTGGTAACAAATGTAGTGAAGGAGGAGAAAGGCAAAATAATGTCTGCTTTGATTTTTGTTTGTATTTTAAGCACAAAGCCCTGTTAATATCTTTCTTCTTTTGTTGTCCTTCACTAAAATGAATAGCGATTCCTTAAATCTGTCTTTTAAAAAAAACCCTTAAACTTCCCTGTTTTGATTGTCCAGGGATTTTCAAACCTTTTTATTATTGAATTGTTCTGTAGAAGTCTTGTTTTTCCTCCACAGTGCTTTTTTAAATTTTGAGAAATTTATTTGTGTGCAAGAAATTTGCTGAGGAAAATCCATATTAACCTCATGCTAGGGAAAACCCAAAACAAAACTGAAAACATTTTATTTGAGGACTAAGAATGGGCAGGAGGCTGGTGTGGGAAACAAAACAAAGTAAAAATGCCATCTTAGCAAAGTGTCATCTGTGTATTGGAAATTCTGGTTGTAATTGTAATTGGAGAGAACTCTGTAACAATGTAGCACTACATACATCTGTTTTATTAACTTTGAATTAACTTATTTCAGTAAGTCATGTTCAAAATTTCTATGAAAGAGCACTGAACTATGTGGCTAAAATACACAGGCAGACTGTGCAGAATTTCATGGTTTCCTTTTGTGCCGAGCTATCTTTTTAAATGCATTTTATTGCTCTGCCATCTAAACCCCACTTCTCAGTTAGGATTTTGGAATTCAATTATATAAAATTTTATGCTCAACTTGCAGCCATGACTTCTGTCAGAACAGGAAAGACTGGTTTACTCTTTGTTTGCCTATGTAGATTGTGTGTACAGACAAGTTTATTAGAAGTTAACAGTTGGCATGTTTCTGGAAGTCCCTCTGAAGTGGGATGATGGGTTTAGATGAAACTGCAGGATACAGTCTTGAATTCTCCTTTTTATCCACAGACTACCTTTATCCCAAATACTGAAACAAAAGGTTCAGCTCATGGTACAGCTTTCCTGTCTGGCTTTTAAAGCACTTATTTGAATGAGGGAAGTTGGAGATCAGTTTAGTCATGCCTTGTCTTCTTTACAGAAAACTATTAGCAACACTTATGACTATTTCAAAAGTAATGGTGGCTCCCATGCGTTGGTACCTGTCTGCATGGGTGAAGACCACCAGCTTACTTCCTATAGTTACTAAGGTGTGTCAGCTGATAGGAGACCTTATGTGATTTTTTCACTGTGCTTGTGGAGCTTCTTGAAATAATGTGTTACTTCTAAGCACTTGGGTATCAATTCTGAGCTGTTTCAGCAGCTAAGAAGTTTGATTTTTCCATAGTTCCATGTTTCAAGAAATGTCAAGCTAAAAGAAAATTTGTTATACTTTTATGGAAAGAATGTACTTATACCATTCCTGGGCATTACCAGTGTTGGGTCTTTTTGCCCAAGAAGAACCTCTGAAAGAAGAACTCATTAATTTTATTTATGTCTTCTCTTTCATATATATTTACAGGCATGTGCAGTAAGACAAGTAGTCTTACTGTAGACAAGTATAACACAGGATTCATAGCCCTGGAGATGGTGCCTTGCTTGTACGTATGGTGACTGTCTGCCTATCTTGTGAAGTACACACTGCTGCAGCATCCTGCATCACTCATTCACTGTCTCTGGTCCGTGGTCCGCAGCTGCTGTTGCAGGATGTCATCCCAGGCTCTCTGTGCAGTACAGGGTGTGGGAAATACAAGTTACTGAGCCAGTGAAGAAAGCTCAGCCTGAAAGTTCATTCTGTTTTGTGTTGCTTGGCAAAGTTGTCTTATAAATATGCCAGTTAACACCACTGCTTTGATTGCTTTTTTTCTGTGCCATGCATTCAGTTTCCTGCCAGTAGGAATAAGATTGAAATCTCTGATGAATTTCATATAGGTCAGTAGCCTGTATTTCTAGTCATATTTCATTTAGTTACCAGCAACCAGGACTTTACTGAGATCAGGCCCCTAGAGATTGCTCTGTCTTTGAGCCCTCATGCACCCCATTAACTGTGTTCTTACTCCGTATGTTCCACCTCTTCTCAGGAACAAAGTGGATTTGTCTCACTGTCAAAGAAAATTTTGGCTAGATATGCTTGGATGGCACTGATTGCAAGTATCAGTGTATGCAGGAAGCTTACAGCAGTAATTAAGTATCACTGAACTGCCTTGGTGGCAACTAACGTAGCTTCCCTTCTCCAGCTCTGAGCCTCCCTTTGGGACCTTCCTCCTCCCTAGGAAAACTCTGCTAACACTGGTGGCAAGACTTGTGGTTTTGCCCTGGAGGTCATGCTATTACTGTATAGTAACTGCGTTACTTCAGTGAAGACAGAAAAAGAAGTACGGTTCTTGATTTTGGTGAAACAAAATTTGCATCTCCTGCTCCTCCATTCTGGGTGTGTGTGTTTGAAAGAGCAGAGGCAGTTCTGACCACAGCAGAAACTTTCCCGTCCGGTGTGAACCAAGATGTAGTAGCACAACTTTATCCTCTGTGAAGCAGAAACACTGGGTCAAGGCAGACCATTGCCCTCACGTCATGAAAATGCCTGCCAGCTATGTAGCGTCACCACACTGCTAAGCAGTGATCTCTCTCCTATCACAGAATCGTAGAATGGTTTGGGTTGGAAGGGACCTTTAAAGGTCATCTAATCCAACCCCCCCTGCAACGAGCAGGAGCATCTCCAACTACATCAGGTTGGTCAAAGCTCTGTCCAGCCCGATGTTGAATGTTTCCAGGAATGGGGCATCTACCACCTCTCTAGGCAACCTGTGCCAGTGTTTCACTACCCTCACCGTAAAAAAATTCCTCCTTATATGTAGTCTGAATCTACACTCTTTCAGTTTAAAACCACTACTCGTTGTCTTATCACTACAGGCCCTATTAAAAACTTGTCCCCATTTTTCTTATAAACCCCCTTTAAGTATTGAAAGGTCACGATAAGGTCTCCCCGGAACCTTCTCTTCTCCAGCCTGAACAACCCCAGTTCTCTCAACCTGTCCTCATAGGAGAGGTGCTCCATTTTTGTGGCCGTCCTCTAGACTCACTCCAGCAGCTCCATGTCTTTCCTGTGCTGAGGGCTCCAAAGCTGGACACAGGACTGCATGTGGGATCTCACCAGAGTGGAGTAGAGGGGCAGAATTACCTGCCTTCACCTGCTGGCCGTACTTCTTTTGATGCAGCCCAGGATGCAGTTGGCTCTTTGGACTGCAAGCACACATTGCTGTTTGTCCACCGGTACCACCAAGTCCTTCTTGGCAGGGCTGCTCTCAATCCCTTCATCCCCCAGCCTGTATTGATACCAGGGGTTGTCCCAGCCCAGGTGCAGGACCCAGAACTCTCCACTTAGCCTTGTTGAACTTCATGGTGTTCACATGAGTCCACTTCTTGAGCTTGTCCAGGTCTCTCTGAATGGCATCCTGAACCCATCTCTAAGCCTGTCTATCAGGATCCCCATTAGAATTAGAGGGGTGCATATGTTTATTGGACAGTGCAATCCAGCTCCTGGGAAACAGCTAATTGGATCTTATTAGATATTCCTGTTAAATTCATGAAAACTTGCATATCTGATAATCGCTTTCTGTTATCCATGATCTGTGAGTAATTATTAGGGCGTGGAATATGCATGGCATAGACACTAGATAGTAGGATGTAAGTCATTCTGCTACTCTCGAAGAGGTAAATATTACTTTACATTTACAAACTAATGAATCCATGTGCACCACAGCATCTTTGTTGGCATTACAAGCAGGTCATAACTCGTAAGTCAGGGTTTATATGAAGCTGCCTTTGTTAAAAGAGTCTTCTTTGTGTCTCAGGGTGTGGGGGGTGACCATTTGTGTTATTTTCAATGTGTTACAGTTTTCAGACAGAGAAATGTCGTGCAGTATTTACCATGCTCTGTGTTTGCAAAAAGAGGACAAGACTAGAGGAATATTACAAAGGGCTGCTTTTTCTCACAGTTTTATTAAAACAATCCTGCTTATATCTGCTAGGTTGTCAGCTCAGGCTGGTCTCCAACTCTTTTCCTGCCTCATTTTTCCATCCATCATTCCTGAAAGCACAGAAAGAGGAATAGATACAGTGTTCTGTGCTTGCTTAGGCCTTGGCAAATAACAATTCATCAACATCCTAGCTTTAAAAAAGACCATTCTTTGGCCTGGAAGAGCATTACAATTTACCCAGTGTCCCCCAGTGTCAGGAAAATCACATGACCGGATCTAAACCAAAAAGAATCCTTCAATATATTCTTGGAGTTATTAATAAAAATAACTGCTCTGTTGAAGTAAATGTGCATGAAAACCTCTGTTGAGTGACCTTGATATTTTGTGGATATTTCTTGGAGAAAAATGTTCAAAATAATATTCCCCTTGCATACACCCCAAAAACAAGAAGGAAAAAATTAAACCCCACAAAGTGTTGTTAGCGGGTTTTCTTTCTATAGAGGATCTTTTATTATTTCTGTTTGAGAGTTGTTGTTACACTGGGGAAGAGTAATGTAATCAAACCAATTGGCTGCCGGAGATATTTTTAATGCACTGCTCTGGACACAGTACATATGCTCTGCAAATAAATACAGAATTAGTGTTCCTGTTGGAAGCACTTAGTGAGAATGAGTGATTTGTCTTTCTTATGAAAGGTGCATATATTTCTTCTGTTAGCTGTTTATCAGACTGCTGTTTTTCTGCTTATGGATTCTGAGATGGGATTCATCATTTGTCAGCTTGTGAGCAGATGTTCTGGAGACAACCAAATTGATCACAAGGATGAACTGAACAGCAGTACCAATGTTGGAGGGCAGCCTTTACAAACTGTATCTCTCTCTTGTTCTGGCCCCTCCATCCTCTTCCTATTTTCAGTCATTAACTATCCTCCAGAAATTTACAGGAGGAAAAAAAAACCTTGTTCATGTGTGTGCAAGTTTGTTTTTATTTGGAAAGACACTCTCCAGTACAAGACAAAAAGAAGGCAAAGACTGAGCCTGTACTGAAACATCTCTGCGGCAAACCGATCTATAAGGCCATGAGAGAAGGCAACATTTAGTATTGCTGTTTTTTTTTTAACAAAACAGAACAAAATCCCTAGCATGCAAAGTGCAGAATTATAACTCTTCAGGAAGCATTGCTTGCTGTTTTATCAAGCTGTTGCTATGATGATTTACTTAATTGTTGTTTGTCTTGTGTACATATCAATGTTTCAGTGAAGGTGATGGGAAGCAAGAGATAACATGTTACTTGTCAAAATTGACTTTGAAAAGTTTGATTTGCTCTTAGCAGATACAGGAAAGAACTGCTGGAGCTGTGTTGATTACACAGCCATTAAGGACCTTTCTTGCCAAAAAACCCCTCCTTTTGCTCTTGTGTGCTGTTGAAAATTGTGGGCTGGTGCCAGAGGATCGAAGAGCTAACACATGCTGCTGAAGAGCTACATGTGGCTTTCAAACCACAGGTTTCTGACCCCAGCCTTAAGTAATTAACAACAGCCTCCGGAATGATGCAGTACTCAGTAAGAATTGCTGAGAAAAAATACCTGTCCTTCTTCAAAAAATGGAAAGGTTTGGAAGCAGACATTCTTTTTTATTTAGAGCCAAGAGCAGAAATGGAATTCTTTGTAACCTTTATTAAATGGGGGGGGGGGGGGGGCAGCGTAGAGGGGTTATTGTGAAATCGCCTGGCCAGAATGGTGGATGAGGGAGCATATTGTGTTCAGTGCTCTACAAACAAGACTGGTATAAGAAACATGCTTAAAAAAAGTTGAATATTTTTCCTTTAGAGACTGGAAATGCCATACATAGTTGTGTATTTAATACGGGTCTGAATGTTTACTGCAGCATGGTTTTTTTATTTCATAATGCTTTTCTTCATTTATGCCAAAAAAAAGGAGGATGAACTTCTTAACCTCTTTGATATCAGTAATGTTTCATGTTCTACTGAAGACGCCCAACCATGAGGCTTTTGATACAGCAGCTGATGGAGTAGATATAAATATAGCTAGCAGCTAAGATCACAAAATGCATACACCATTTGGCATACCAAGGCCTGATGTCTTGACAGACATATAATGCTTGTGAAAGATGCGGTTTTGATGTGTTAAGAAACGTGAGAGGTTCAATGCATAGTTTTTATTTCCTCATTTACTGGAGAGTGAAGAAAGGGTTTAGACGACAGGGAAGAACATATGTTCCAAGCCTGTTGTTCAGCTTGGGGTTGCTGGATGCTGTCAGCTGTTTGTTACCACAGTATTGAAGCTCATTCATTGCCAATAGTGAATATCATAGGCAGGATTGTGTGAAACCACAGTTTAAAAATTAAAAGGAGATTATCACTTTTTAGGTCTGACTTTTAAGAGTTGTGTCTGCCCACACAAAAACAGGGTCCTTCAAAAGGTTTATTCATGCTGTCTTGATCCACAGTCTAGTTTTCAGAAGGTTAAAAAGAATTACTTTTGAAGTTCACAAAAATTCAACATTTGCTTTTTTCCAAGCACTTCTTGTGCTTACTTTAAAACCTGGAGTTCTGCAAGCAATCACAAAAGTCTCTGAGGAGTGGACTTTTTCATGTGGCGAGAGGGGTGGATGGGGTTTGGTACCCACACAGGTCACAGAGGAAGAAACTCATCTGCAGTCCGACCAGCAGTGAGGGCTCTGGGAGGCTGCCGTGGGTGCCAGATTTCAGGAGCTATGTAGTGCTTATTGCCATGCTCTTTAGAAGTACAAAGGCCTCTTGTATGTAAAACTACTGCAGTTTTCTCCCTTGCCTGCCTTTCTAACTCAACACATACCAGATTCGGTCTGCATTGACTAAACTGTGCCGACTGACCATGACTTAGAGCTTTCCATTTCTCCATGGACCTCTTCCTCTGTTCCCTAAATTGTTTTAGTTGCCTAGCACAGAGGCTTCATTCAGAGGTTTCTTTTATTGCTAGCTGCCTTTCCTTAAATGAATGAATATTAAATTCAGTGTCTTGCATTCAATTTTAAATTAATATCAGGCCCAGCTCTGTCTCTGACTCGTGTGTATCAATAATAATCCCTTCCAAAGAAGTTTCTAAATTCTGATGTTTTTATGTTTTTATCACAGTGCCAAACGTCAGATATTTTTCTCAGATGCCTTTTTTATGACTGGTGCTGGCTTTCTTAGGAGCTGAGGGTCCTCAGAATATCTTATCGCCTCTTTTTCAGTGTCTCAAATTGGCCACTCCAGACTGACACACAGAATTAATGGACACTTTGGAAATACAGCTTTTAATCTCTGTGCCCTAGTTTCCTCTTGTAAAATGCAGGTTTGTAATACTTGACTGCATCAGATGGGAATATGGGGTTGTGAGGATTAATTAGTTAATTTTTAAAAGTAGTTTACACATGTGAAGTGCCATATAAATGCTGATAGGAGTTCTTGCTGTTGCTGTTTTTTTTCCCTTCTGCCTTCTACCTTTCGTTAGTTAGTTTGACCTGGTTAAAGAGAAAAGAAATTAGTCATCCAGCCAAATTCTCTCTGTGCATTCCTTACTATATGTCTAAGCTATTTTATGCCTTTTTTACTGTTCTTTTTCACCTTACTATGTAAGGACTTTTCATGAAATATTAATAGTTATAACCAAGTGCTTGGGGTTATCTGAAGGAGTCTTGGGTCCTTCTCTTTCAAAGTAAAAATGCTGCTTCGGTTAGAAATTTTGTTGTTGAGTGGTTTATTATTTTATTGATTTCCTTTATGAAGTAGAATTACTTGTGGTGGCATCTTCTTGGACAGAAAGCGGTACAGTTTATTATATGGTAATAAGCTACTTCATCCCCAGGGCCTAATTCTTACCTAGTGCTCAGAATGAACTGGGCACAGGAAGAATATGATTTATTGAGTGAAGTAAACTTTTTAAAAAGAGCTGCTGTGTGGTTTTAGGCAAATGGCTTAAACTAGACTTTTCACAGGTGATTACTAACTGTATGTTCCTCATTTTCTGGGTGACTTGAGTTGAAACTATGGGATCTGATCTGCAAAAGTGCTGAACTCTCACAGGTGCAATTGTAGTCAATGGGAACTATGCTTTGAACATGAGTGACAAAGTGCTAAACACCCTGAACCACTGCAAATCAGGGGGCCCAAATTGTTGGTCAGTCTTGGCATTAACCTTTTTCTGCCTCAATTCCTCCTCTGTACAGTACACTTAATAATACCCTTCAGCTGACAGAAGTGTTAAAATGTAAGGTTTGTCAATATTTGCAACCTAAATAAATACTGGAGTAAGAGGCAATGAGAAGCTTCTGACATTTTTTGTTGCAAGTCTATTTTTTAAACGGGGGAAAAAACCCTCAGTTCTGTTAATTGGGATGTTTTCTACTGAAAAAAAAAAAAAGAACTGTTTTTTGAACAGACTTATCTTACTCTGACTGAATGATGCAGTGGTCCCGTAGAATAAATAGTACTATGAACCTGTAGTTACAGACCATATGATAGTAGATGCAAACTGAGACCAAGGTAAAATGCCAACTTTTCAGCATTTCCTAACTTTGCAAAGCTTGACTTCATAGCCTGACAAATGTTTCTAACACTCTTTTGAATTGTGCAAGTGCATCTTTTTGCATAACAAATCAAACTGTCGGGGATCATTGGGAATGTTGGGATTTGTAACGCACTCCATAGTTCTCTGCTACTTGATTTAACTGAATAAATGGTAATAGCAGCAGGTTGTTATCTTTTGCATAGTAGCACTGTGCAGGGAGGGATTTGCTGATGGCCTTTGGTATCTTCGGACAGCAGGATAGTGGTGGGCATTGGGAATCTCCATGCCAGGCTCTATAGGGAAACATTTTCTAATGGTCATGGACTCTTCTGTCCTTCCTTCTGCCTTCTCATCTGTACTGTCTTGTGTCAGTCTTTTTTCCTGTTTAAAATATCCAACAGAAATGTTGCAATTGTGGAAAGTTGAGGAAAACAAGAACCATATGAAAAAACAGGTTTTATAACTGGGAAATACTGGATTATCTTCATAGATGTTGCCTCACAGATGTTACTTTCAATGTAAAATGCCTTTGGTGAAAGATGATGTATTTCTCAGTTGCAGTAGTTAGTTCTATGTGTTATTGTTCAGTCCTGGTATGAGGATTGTAGTAATAACAAGGAACAAACGAATAAAGAAATTATTGGAAATCCCAGATGTCATGCTCCCATCTGCAGAATAGTAGGTGACCTCCCATTATAGAAGCAGATGTATTGCTCATGTTATTTAGCTTGTTGTTTGGGGCCTTGAATTGCTGAGAAGACTATGCTCAAATGTATACAGTCCTAAATTTGGAAAAAATGGCAGAATCCATACCAGTTAATATGAATGCCATGTACATTTTCCAAATGAAATCTTTAACATAGCTGTTTAAAATCTCATTCTTCCCCCCTCGTCACCACCATTTAGATGCAAAGATAAGGTGCAGAAAATCCCTATAGTTGGGGTTTTTTTAACAGGAAGTGGACACATTAAAATAAATTACAGAGTTGCTCATGCTACTTGAAAGACATTCAAGAGTAGGAGTGAATGTTGGTTTTTTCCTGTGTTCTATTTTTATATGTGCAAGTTAGTTTTGTATTCACGAAAGTGAGAGACGGAGAACACCTGTGTTGAAGAGACACCTTTGCCAATGCACGCTGATTTTGCTCTTCAGAGCCCCAGCTATTTTCATCTTGGACCTCTCCTGAGAAGAAACTGCCAGATGTCAGCTTACTTTAAGCATTTTTAAATTTTTTTTAAATTTTTTTTTTTAATTTGTTATGAAGTACATCGATGACAAATTAAATTTGCCCATTAGTATCCCTTCTAATTTTCTTAAGCCTCAATCCCTCCAATGTTTATGCATGAGCTTGACTGACTTAGTTTTCCAAATGAGTTCTGCTGAAGTTTCTTACATGAACAAAGTTATAAGCCTATGTGTTTGTGGGATCTGAGTGAGGGAGAAAAAGCAAAGGGAGCAGGGAAGACAATTTGAATTCAGCTCTTCAGTCCTGAACATTGACAATGAAGAATGTTATCTTGCCCCTCTTAAGGAGCAAGGATACATACTTGAATTGGATCAAAAAAATCCATTAATGACATGAAACTGAGAAATAGATATCTTAGGTATTTTCTAAGGCGCTGCATGAAGTTTCTGAGTTTTGATGCATTAATATGTCAAGTGTTTTGGAATCATGCTGTTTGGTAATTGCGAGAAAGCAGGCTTGTATTCTGTTTCCTTGGTCAAGCAGACATTGAGGCTGTTTGCTTTTAGTAGAGAAGGCATGTGTTTTTCTCCCTGCCTACATGGTGTAGGCTTTTTACATACATTTGAGTTTAGCATTCCTGTCTTCACTGGACCAGGTCCTGGAATCTGCATCTTCCTTTTTTTTCCCCTTCTTTGGACATGGAGACTCCTGGTCCTCTGCATAGCAAGCACTTGTTGTGCCTAAAGGACTACATGAAAAAGAATATTTTATATTCAGTTCTCTTCATAAGTACCATGATATTAATTTGTCAAAGTATTTTTTACTTCCTGGGGCCCTTTGTCATTGCTTCCCACAAGTCTCTTCCAGTCATAAAATAAATACACAGGCAAAACTGCTCTTTCAGGAGAAAATGTTTAAGAAAATGGAAGAAATAAGATATAAAATACACTCTCTTACTGTATTTCTTTCTTCTTCTTTCATCCTTTCAGTGATGAATTGTAGTCAAGGGCCTCTGACTAGTATCTAGTTGAGGCCATAACCTGTGAAGACACTGACAAATTAGTGGAGGATAAGGAGGATTGTTAACAAAAGTGGAAAGTTTAATGTTGAGTATGGTGAAGTCACATGAACTTGTAGTCCTCACTACTGGACATGATTTACACCAGTTTTTACATGTCCAATACTGTCCTGAAATTTGTGTAATGAAAACCTAAGAGAGAATAGCCCTTATACTTAGCCTTAAACTGGGACATACAACATTGTTTTCTTCAAACTTAGGAAGGTAGTAACAGTAAATGAATGAAACTTCAAGAAGATCCTGAATCTCTCAAATAAGTCTTCTGTTTGAAGGTGTGTCTTGAGAGGTTTTATTATCCTCATATGCTTACAACACCTGTGAATTCTGGGATTGTAATTGAAAAGAGTAGTTCATTGATAGTGTGTGATTGTAGTTCTGCTTATATCCACATGCATAAGAATTGTATTTCAGCATAGGCAATATGTCATAGTATAAGAAATGGCTAGAATTTTGTTGTTCTTTGAAATTCCCTCGTTTCTGTTGTTTTGTCTCAGTCTGTCAGGCCATCTGTCTCAGTGCACAGAATTTCCTAGCCTTCCTAAAATAGTCTGAAACAAATAGTCATGGCCATAAGATAGCTAATGAGTCTTTTAGTGTGAAATGCCCTGTAAGACCTGTGGCTGGTACCTAGTGTAAGTGTACTGAGTGACTAAAGCTACAGACTAATTTATTTTTTTTTAAAGGTTATTTTGAACACTCATGGCATGAAGCTGTTCAAATAGCGAAACAGCAGTAGTACATCCATTGCCTGTAGTAATATATCCGTTCTCGGTATGGGTTTGTCTAATTATTTAGAGTATAAATGGTGCAAATCTTTTCAAGATCTTTGTAAAGCCCAGGAGGATTTTTCTTAAATCGCTTTTGTCTATGGGAGTAGTTTCTTTGCAACACAATGATCATGAATTAAGAACACTCTTAGCAAACTGAAATGATGCTCATTGCTGCTTCTTGCAGCTCTGCCATTAGCTCTTGAAAGATGGACATAATCCCTTGCGCATGCAGTGCAAACTATAGCCCCTTGCATTTCCTCTGTAAAAGCTTCAGCTTCAATAAAAACATAAATTAAATTAGCATGTGTTGTGCCCTTAAACAGTCCAGACATGTAAAGCAGAGTTATCTTGCTGAGAAAATTATCACGACAACATTCAAAGATCCCAGTGTCTCCCAGCAATCTCCCAAGGACATCTCAATGTGGCATGACCTTTTCAGGATAAATGGGATTTTAAATTCAGCCTTTTCATTAGTGTCCTCTCTGCGTATTATGTCCTGCAAGTTGGAGTGAGCTTTGAAGCTGTGAATGTTGTGACAGTGGCTATTGTTTCTGTACGTGCATTGTTAATTGTAATAGCAGAAAATGTGCAAGCCATACCAAAACAAGTGCGATGAGGGCAGAGAGGGGAGAAGCCTGAAGGGAGAAAAATTAAAAGTGAATGTAAACAGAAAAGGTGCAAAAACTGCAGTTACGTTACACAGGAGTAAAACTCTGTATATGCAGACAACTGAGTTGTGCCCTACCCCCATAAGAGAGTAACATGGAAGCATTAGTAGCAAAACTATCTTGATTCCTGAAACACGTTTTGCTCTGAAGGGAGTATTTAATTCTCTCTGAAGAGGTGAAGAAGAGCAAGCCATTGATCTCAATAAGATGCAGAACAATGGTTTGCATGCTGAAGAGATGCAGTATACATATCTGAAATAGTGTGTTGCTTACAGAGTTGTACTGCGTATTTCTGGCACAGGGCATATTTTTGTAGTTAAATGAGCAAAACTTCAATCATAAAGTAAGTAGTCAGAATAGGCCACTAAGCCTTTCTGCTGGCCTTTTTTTTTTTTTTTGCTGGCTGTAGAGGAGAAAAGGTGAATATTCTTGCCTTCTAATGTGAGCAAGCTTCATCTGAAATTGAAACAGTATATAAAAGATTGTCTACATAATGTCACTTGGAGTATTCACTTTGCAAGGCTTAAATAGCATTATTAAATGGTTTAATAACATCACTGCAATGCAGTATTAAAAAGGGAAAGAATCAGAAAGAAAAGAAAATGGGAGACAGGACTCTATTCTACTTTTAATTCTAGTACTATCAGTCATTTTTTTATGGAGAGCTCACAGTTAAATAGAGCTTAGTAACACTAAAAAATAATGTATGTATCTTTTTTAAGTGGTTTTTTTTTTCACTGCTCAACTCAGATGAGATGAACACCTTTTCTAATGACTTCTCAATTACAAAGATCTAACTGAATTTTGAGAGAAGGTGTTTTAAGCAACAGTATGTTGTCTGGTGCTGTTTTAGCCTTTATTTGGTAAAAGCTGAAATTTTATTTCTTAATGTCCTTAATTCATTTAACCAGACTCTCTTTTTTAACACTAGTTCCCAGCAGTCAATTGTGGTTTTGCCCTGTGGGATCCATTAGTTAGATTTGACACCAACCCTCCGATTTTGCTCTCTTCCTGTGGTCCTGCCTTTTCCTGCCAAATGAACAAAATTTTATATGCCTACTAAGACATTCTTAATCACTGTCCCTTCTATGTGCAACATCTTCACTGTATTCCTTAGTTGTTGAGTGTGTAAAAATGTCAAGCTACAGCCTTATGTGAGGGTTGTGGCAGCAACACTGAGAGATAAATCATAAAGTGTATTAGGGTATGAACAATACCAGACAGAGATGAACTGGAAAGCAGAAGTTGTTCAGATGAGAGGCAAAAGAAAAATATGTGCCCTGTAGTTCTCTTGGAATATTCATGATGGTGGCTGAAGCTTCTAAAATCTTCCTAAATTTACAATGAACCCCTCTCTGCCATTGGTATCAGCATTTGCAGTCCAGCAGTGTTTACAAAAGTCATTAAGATCTGCTGTGTTTAGTCCTCAGTATGCAGTGTTTTCTTTTACTCACGCTGTGCTATTCCCTCAGCTATGCATATGCCTCCTTGCAGGGCAGAAGATGAGCTAGGCCCTAGGCTGTGGTCTTGATGTAGCACAGAGCACATTACATCCTGCCACTTATGTGTGTTAAACTGTATTTATGATGAAAGTCAGGGTCTTGATACGCTCACTGTTCCTCATTTTAATTGGTTTTATCTGCTGCTATCATAACAGTCTTATCTCTGCAGACAGTTGCATGGATAATATTTGGAGATCAGAATTCAAGCCCAGCCACCCAGTGTCATCCAGCAATTAAGTGTTATTTGATAGTTCTGTCTGTGGCTCAGGTGCCGAGGAGCTCTCGTCTCTGGTTGACAGTCTTTATAGCATCATAAAACATTTCTCAGGGGAAATCTGGATATGGAAGGCTTTCCGAATGGAAATGGGTTGAAAAGCCTGGGCAAAGTGCAGTTCGAGCTCTAGCGGCAGTTCAAATCATTGACTGTTGGCTAATGACTATGCAGTTCAGGTCTGGAAGATGTTTAATTATTTCTGTTATTGCATTCGGTGAAGGAATAAAAAAGCTTCTGGCTCCGTGACATGGGTGCTTATGTGTACTATGAGGGAGAACGTTAAATGTTTCAGTATTGCTTTTCTCATGGCTAATTTAATCTTTCGTATGAGAACTATGGAAAAAACACACTATGTGTAAGGAAATACTGGATAACTGCAATCTAACTGCATAAATCCAATTAATTGCAGTTGCATCTCCCCAGGTGATTCACTGGTTGATTAGGTAGTCACTCTGTTATTTAGTTGGGGTTTTGCCTTTTTTTCCTACTGTATGTTGAGAGAAACAAAAACATTTCATAAGCTGTGAAGGGAACATGACACTTGACATAAGTAGACTTTGCAATGATTGTAGCATTTCTTTAGCTCCTTCCTGATACTAAGGAAAAGATACAAAGAAATGTATGTCTGGTTTTGAGGTAGATATGCTAAGGATTCTGTGCCTTAGGTGTTTTAATTGGTCGTTGTACCTTATAGGTGGATTAACTATTGGAGAGCCTGATTAATTTCCTTCTTTTTATCTAGAGCAGATGAAGGCAGAGACAAAAGAATGACAAATGGGATTGCTAAGTGGAGCACTGATCAATAGAGGGTACTGTCCATTTGGGTAATGGACATCTCTGTCATATCAGCTGTTAAAGAATTCAGTTGAGATGGGTCCCCATAGATCTACAAACCGTAACCCATCCAATACAAGAACTGTTACTCTACACCCCTAATATATAGAGGTAAATCTCAGGAGCTCTGTCTTTGAGATGCTAGAAGCCCTCATTTGCTAAATTTATTAGGTTTTTGGTTTTTATTTTAAACCATCCTTTGCTTGGAGACAGCACTTCTTTTCTTGAAAGAAAAGATTTATTCACATACACGTCATGAAGATCATTGTGCTTGTTTTGTTTAATAGAAGCTATAGCTCTCCAGTTCTCCTGTAGTTGAAGAAAGTAATAGTTTTCTTTAAGAAGACTGATAAATAGCTTTATACTCTTAGGGCAGCTGTGAATAACTAGTACCACAGATTCTAGTGATTGTTCAAGAGCCCCCTTGTGTCTGAAGGTGACTACATTCCTACCAGGAATATTCTTCTTTCTGGATCTTACTAAGCAGAGCAAATGGAAGAATTCCCTCCCACTTCAGAAATTAGGACACCAGGATGTGGCGTTTTTTCCCTAAATTTGGCAACAAATCTGCAACAGTTCGAAAGATCTGCCAAGAAAGGGTCCCCTAGCATGTAAGAAAAAAAAGTTGAAAAACTCTGAAAAAGGGGGCTAAAATATGTAGGTAAAAGTTTAAGTATAGCTACATTTATAAAGGAAATAATTTTAGCATTTAGTTTCAGTGGGAGTGGATTTGGATTAGTGTTACTACATGCTATCATGCCATTTTGGAGAGGCTTCTTGTTGCATGTGGTAACTTTTTTCCTTGCTGATTATTCTTTCAAGTTCAAATTTTTCTCTGAAGTAAGCTCAGAGGCCCAAATGGTAAGGTTTTTTAGGACATTATTACTTTGCTGTTGGGTTACACCTTATTTTTAGGACATTGTTTAATCCTCAGATGATAAATGGAGAAGGAAGTGGAATAAAATGGGCT
This sequence comes from Limosa lapponica baueri, assembly GCA_002844005.1. Lineage (NCBI taxonomy): Eukaryota > Metazoa > Chordata > Aves > Charadriiformes > Scolopacidae > Limosa > Limosa lapponica. The sequence continues at coordinate 98,330 of KZ506121.1, forward strand.
GCAAAACAGTGAGGAACCAACTAGAACCCATGTTGTACCTTCTTTTCCTTTCCTTTCCTTCTTTTACTTCCTGTTTCTTTTCATTTATCATCCTTCACGGTTATCATCCCATCTTTGATACAGACACAGTTAACCCCACACTACTGTGCTTGTATATAAAAAATTGTTTCAGAAATTACCTCAGAGGCAGAGATTACACTCTCACTATGTTGCAAATAACGATGTTGGTACAAACTAGGAAAAAAGGGAGGGAAAAGGACTGAGACGTTCCTACTAATTTTTAAAGCTGGAGGATAAACTTTTGTGTTTCTCTAATTGAATTCAATTGGGTTAAAGTTTTAGTTTGAGTCAGAGAAAATAGTTGAAAAATTATTTTATTTTTATCAAGTTTTTTCCTACCTCTATCTACTTTTTCCTTTTTTAAAATTTTTTCTGCATTAGCTGATTCAATTAGAAACATTTTGCCTGGGGACATTTCTGCTTCTGTTCATTAGCTGGAAAATCCAGGTTAGAGGGATCAACTGAAGCAAAGGTAGGTTTGCAGTCTGAGTACACAGGGAAAATAAGTCTACTATAGTGATTATTTGCTTATATCATAACTTTAAATCACACTTTATCTGAATGAATTAACATTATGATTACATAAAAAATGCTTACCTGTAAGTTAATAATTATGTGGTACCCTTGAACCTTAAACAGTTCAAATGTTTTGGTGTCAGCATAATGCCAAAAAGATGTGGTTAGTATTTTTGTGTTTAATGTGATACATTCTCATATCACTCATGCTTTCTGATACATTTTGATGTAAAAACATCCAGTTTTCTGTGGACTTTGTCACTGGTATGCTGTAAAGGCCTCCAGAGTGTTTTTTACAGATTAGCTGGTATGCATCAGCGTATGAGGTGTTGAGCATCATACATGGTTTTCTGTGTTCTGCCCTGAGGAGCTGTGCTGCGCTGAGAGCTTTCATGAGCTTTACACTTGCATCTCCATCCAAATCCTTCCTTCTTCTGCCTTGCAAATTATGGAGTATGCAGAATGTAATTTTTATTTCTTCTGTCTTAATGCTTTCTAGTTAAATCTAGTTATTCTCAAATAGTCTACAGTAACTGCTACCTGCTAAATCCATTCTCAAATGTAAACGCTGTGAAGAGTATAGATTTTCACTGGGCAGTCAGATGCAGGTCATTAATTTTCAGCACTGCTGTTTGACTGTTAATGAGGTCGTGACCCAAATGGCAAGAGTGGTTTTACCTATCAAATGTCCTACATATCTCAACAGGCTGCTGACTTTCAGCCAGGGGTCTTCACCAGTAATTGTCCCATGTAGCATTCACACTCTGTTGCTTTGTCTTTTAAGCTTACCTTCTAAGTAGTAGAGAATACCTTATGCTCCTCTCTACAATCATTTATCTTCAGCAGGACCCATAAAACAAAGCTGTCCCCATACTCCATTAACCTCCATGTCCTGAGCCTAATTGATATACATACTTGTTTTGTCTAAGGACTACCTGTTTGCCATCGGTATATTTTTTAGCTGTCCCTTAGTGTGAGGAGCGTCACTCCCCCTTGTTACTTACCTTATACAAACGTGCTTGTATGGCTGACATTTATTTATGGCTGACACACTAGGGGAAGAAAAAAAAAAATAAAGGGAAAAGAATGATATGAACAAAGTAGGGTTTTGAGACCTTACAGAACTCTCAGAGATCTTTCCTCTGATGTGCCCTTAAGGTCCAGGGATTATGTCAAAGTACACTCTGAAAAGACAACGTTCTTGTGATTTTTCTCTTGCTGACTGCGTTTCTGTCCTTTTTGCTGTGTCATGCAGTTTTGTACACTTGATATGGATGGTGCATATTACACTCTCATTGTTAAAACTGTTTATACTCAAAAAGGAACAGAAGGGTGGTGGTGTGGGTCCTGTGGCTAGAACAGTGTTGAAAATTATTTGTTTTGCTTTGTATTCTGTAGCAGACTTGCTGCATAACCTTGGATAAGCTAGTAAGTTTTTCTGTTCCTCAGTTCTCTGTCAGGTAAAATAGAAGAGACTTTAATTCCTTTTTTTCCCACCAATAGGGGGGGACTGTTTATAGATGTTTGTGGCAATTGAATGCTAAGTATGGCACTGGCGCTATCCATATACTCAGATGATCTTAAACTGATCTTACTGAGATCCTGAAGAGACACTCCCAGCAAGACAGCATCCCTTTCCCACAGCAGGAAGCAGTACTCTGCAGCTCTGAACCAGAGTTTTGAATTTTAAATTATGAAATGTCCTGATTTAAAACAACCAATCAACACCTCCCTCCCCCCAAAGACTCCACTCTCCCCCCAAACTCCCAAAACAGGTATCTCAGACTGGGCTAGTAAAATCCAAACACTTCCTCTTGTAAAAAAGATGGAAAATAAATTTTAGGCTAAACTTGCCTCAGAGTTAGAGCCCCTGCCACGCTTTTGAAATGAAAAGACGAATGGTGTTAAAATCACACTAGAATCCTTACATTGACTTTCCTCATTAAAACATGTGATATCCAGTAAAAACTGTCTTTCCTTGTGGTTAAGCATGTGGAATATAAAGAAAGAGTAATAGAAGTGAGATATTTGTGTATGTGGATTTGGCCTGTTTTTCAGCTGAGGTACAGTATATTTTTCAGCTGAGTGCATTACTGTTTTCCAGTTAATATACGCCTACTTCTGCAGTACTGTTCTTATAAATACATCTGATAGAATTTCTACATTAAAAAAAGGCTTCATCATGCAAATACATTGTAATCTGGAGAACAAAGAAGCATACAAATAATAAATCCGTATTATATATACAGACCAAATTATATATATATTACCAGAATTTTACATGTCAACAATGTATATATATGTTTAAATTATTGTGTGTAATACTGTCATGTGTGCTATTTTAAGCATACAGGAAAGGTGTCTCTTCCGATAATATTATTTATGGTAAATATTAAAGTTTTTTTTTTATATTATCATGGGAACTATTACTGATCCCTGTATATATTACAGAATTTATTTTCTAAAAGAGAATTAACAAATTTAAATGGAACCCCACTTATATTATTAGGATCTAGTTATATAGGTAAAAACAAATTTATGGCAGATGAGGAAATAAAAATATGATTAATAAAAGCATAAAGTCTCTATATTGGGAATTCAGACTTAAGTTTTCATTATGAATTTCCAAAGAAATCCTAAATACAAGTATTTAAAAATTCAATTTAGATTTATATGCCTGCATTCAAGCTTTCCTTAGCTCAGCTGCAAAATAAAACCATTATTATACTTTTATTAAAGCTAAGCATTTTGGAGGCAAGCTTTTCTAGCACTTGTGTGATGTTCTTCTGCAAGAGCACTTAGAACAGGCTGCAGATAAATTCATTTAATGATGACTGCAGTGCAAAATGAAAAAAAAAAATTTTTTGTTTACCTTGCAGAGCACACTTCCTCCATGCAGCATATAGTATGAAAATTATGACATGTCAGTATTTTTGCCTTGCCACACTGTTCAATACATTCTATAATTTATGGGATGCTGCAGTTATCTATTTTTCTTTTTCTCTGTAGCTTCCCATAGCAAGGAAAGACTCTATTTAAAATTCAGAACTTTCCTGTGAGAGACCTCGTGTTATCCTTTTTCAAAGTAGTCTCCCTGTAGTGATGATTTGGCATTATATTGGGTGACAGTAGCAGCTTTGAGTCAGCCAGTTTTATTTGCTTATAAGAATATTTTCCAAAATAGAATAAAGTAGCTCTGATCATGATCTTTGAAAATATACACTTTTCACAGGTTAATAAATACTTTAAGAAATCCTGTTTTGATTCCAGTATGTTTATTCCATTTATGCTTTCACTTTTCAGTTCTGTTCTCCTGAGAAATTATGCAGTTCCATTCACCTTATTTGGAGTTTTAATTGTCATTTTTAGTCTTAGAACAACTGTAAAGGACGGTCCACACCTATTTAGCATAATGTGTGCTGTTTTGTGGAATCAAATTTTGATAAAGGAGGAATAAGAAAAATCCAGGAAACAAGACCCAAAAAAATCATTCTGAAGGTGTAATCAGCCTCAACACTGGGTACATTTTAGGGAACTTAATCCCACTACTGACTCTGAAGCCAAGGCTGTTCTGATAACATGGGAGGTCACTTGCTGGAGTAGAAGATTTTTGCTGTTGTTGGAAAGATGATACTCATGCTGATGGAGATGAGCAGGGTTTCCTCCAGATTGTGACAAGCGTTTACTGTATCTGTTGTGTGTAGGACATCCTTAATGATTAACGACTTTTCCAAGTGCTGTTTTTAGGAGTTCCAGTTCAACATATGTGACCTATCATTTGTATGTGCTAAGTTCAGGGCTTAGCTTCTGTCTCATGTGCTACTGATTTTTTATTTTCTGAGTGCATAGCACAACACTGTGGAAAAAATAAAAGCAATAGGAGATCTTTAACAATAGGTATACCTGAGAGGAGGGTTGCATAAAAGGAGATGACAAAAACTCCAATGCTCTGAGAGCACAGCTAGTTACAGGAGGACAGAAAAATGTCCAGAGAATTTTAGACTTGCTATTTGTATAGTAAGGGATCATAAACTGAGCAAAAATGACTTTTAGATATCTGCAGGTCTGTCAGAGAGCCTGGCCATTGCCACCTGTGTCCCCAGCATCAAGTGTGGGTTAAGTATTGATTTTGCCAGTACTTACTGAGCTCATGGAAATGTCAGCCTCTGTGGGTTTTTTTGGGGTAGAGGAGGTGGATTTTTTGAGGTTTTTTTTTTAATATGTCTCCTACCATCCTATTCTTAACTTTATGAGGTTTATTTTAGACTAAGGACTAAGGCATAAGCACAGCAGATGTATTCTGAGGGTCTCAGCTTCTGGCATCCTATGTTTACATTTTCCTCTCATGACTGAAAAAAGGTTTGCCTGAGTATTAGTCTCAATGCCGTGGTGTTTGCTGAAGTCTGTAGTTGAGAGCTGTGAACTGACCCATTCATCTCAGTGATGATGCAATTAAATTCTAAGACCTGCTGTGTAAAGGGAGAAGACTATGCTGTTAGAGAGGCAAGCCTGTCAATTCAAAAGATTTTTTTTCTCCAGTCTCTGCAATACACACTATGAACCTTTGCCTTTTAAGATGAGAAAGAGGCTCCCAAGTACTGTATTTGCTGCTTTCAGGAAGAGTAGGATGCTGGTGATATTTCAGGGGGCCAGAAAGAGTTCCTTGATTCACTGTGAAACAAAAGTACTCCCATGCCCTTCCACCACCCCTGCTGAGAGACAGGCAGTCCAGGCTGCACTGGCTTTACAGCTTTGATCACATCCTTCAGCCAGAAAGTTTGCTGTACTGAGAAATTTCATCAGAGTTCAGATTTAAAATATACTTTACCGATTTGTGTCACAGTTCAGAGTCTGTTAATATTCACAGTGAAAACCTATTATATAACAGCACAGGCTTGATTGGTTTCATGTCTGAGCTCTTACAAAATAAAAGTCTGGGACAGCCCCAAACATCACATTCTAATGAGATGTTTCCAGTCTAGAAGCGTATAATAGCTTTCTAAAATGCACTCTTTAGCATAAAAAATGATGTGCTGTTACTTTTAGACTAATGGCTATGGGCCTAATTCACCTGCTGTATAAACATATGAGTTCTTACAACATGAACGATCTGAGTTTGATTGAGGACAATGAGTCAAATTCTCAGACATGTTACTAAGTCTGTGCATTAGAATACTGTAATTGAGGCGATTCACAGTAATGTGCCTTTCTTAGATATCACCCTACAGACTGTAAATGCTGAACAGGTAAACAGATTTATTTAAGAAAATCATTAGGGGAAAATGCAGCACCTCAATATCTGATTTAAGAAATGGTAGCAAAATTAATTCCTGAAGCAGATTCACTGATATTTTAGTCCACAGTGTTTTGGATTGTTTTCAAGAGACAAATGATACCAGTATGGAACAGTATTTTGTCCTGGTGTGGAAGGCTAGGAATATTTTTGCAGTTAGTCTGCATATATCAACCGTTTCATTCTAGACAGAATGTTTTGTATGTTTCTTGCAAGATGAAGAAATGGATGTAGAGAAAGGGACACCTGTTGAATGCATCTATCAAAATACCGATGCTAAGGGCAGTCGTACATTACATGCATACTCTATGTCTTGATAAGGTGTCAGAATATAACTAACATCTAGACCCTGGAATTTCTTTCTGATAGTGATCTGTATGCGAGGAAAAATGTTTGCATTTTTTTGAAAGCTTTTAGGCTGTGTTGGGTGTTAGATAGTTACGCATATGAGTATTTTCATCAAATCATAACTTACGTTGATCACAGAGGGAAGTGATGACCAATGTGATACTCTAAAACCTTTCCAGATGCAATGTGCTCAATATTCAAACAGTCCAGTTGTATCTGCATGTGCAGATTTCAAAATAGAGAATATAAAATGTGATTGACCAGAAATTTTTCAGGAATCACAAGTGTACAGAAGGAAGGAAATATAGTAATGCATTAAACTCTAGATAGCGTATATGGAAGGTAGGTTAGATGTGCTGTCCCAGCTGCATCTGACTGAGGTTAAAGGGGTCATTACTTGTAATTGCACTGCACACGTTACTGCACGTGTGGCTACACTCCAACCTGGTTCTGTCCAACTATTTTTTAAAATGCCATTAAGTGTATAAACTAATCCAGCTGATACGGAGGAGCTGAGGGCTAGCTGCATGTTGAATTATGCTAGAAGGTTGGAGGAGAAGGTCTCGTGTGGGAAAGATCTGGAAGTGGCAACTGCATGAAATGTCTTCTTTGTCTGGCTCAGCTTCAACTTCTCATCATTCACATTGTCTGTTTACAACAACAGTATTACTGAAACAATTATGCAGCTCCAATTTACTCATATGAAAGAAGACCATATACAGGTAGGACTAAAATTATTGGCTGCCATAGTACTTAAAGTCAACCCTTTTGATGATGATTTTCAGATAAGAGGAACTATCTGGTGATTCAACAACACAATTCTAGTTCTTCTGCTTGCGTATGCTTTCTTTTCCTTTTACAAAAGTAAAGAGGACTTTCAGTGTTTCTCCAAACATTGTCTGGAGAGAGAAATAAACTTTTATATATATCTTGTTGGTAGCATGTTTAAAAACTAAGAGCAGTGGGTATCTGTCATACGCAGCAAAACTGTGTGAGTTCAGGGCACTGGAAATACACAATTCAGTAACTTTGATTATTAGTTTCTTTAGTTGTTCTTCACTTGAGAATCCCCAAAACTCCCTCAAAGGTGTTACAGATATTCAAGTAAATATAAAAGAATATGTGCTTCCAGTCTTGCTGTCAGTATGTTTCTGTATGCTGATTTGGTTTGTACAGTGTGTTCATAAGATTTAAGTACTATTTTAACTGAATGAAAATGTACAGACACTGTAGCCCGTTATTGAACCCAATTGCCTCTTTTATGTTAAGAGTATCCATGTTAAGCTGGACAAAACCCAATTTGATTATATAATCCCTTACCAAATAAAGAAATGTAAGAGTGTTTTAAGAATTAAATTTATTTATTTTCTGTATTATGGTAGAATACATGGAAGGGTATCTTAAAGCTGAATTAAAATGCTTATTTTTTGTAGATAGGTAAATTACTGGTTTCAGTGATACTGATATGTGTAAGAGGAACTGCAGCTTTTTTCAGAAATTAGTCCTGTATCCTGCTTCTCCACTTCTTTAATTCTGTTCTTCAGAAACTGGACAGTTCTTGATTGCAAGGTGTTTGCATCAGTCTCTGCAACCATAATTCTTATTAATCAACAACCTTGCCAGTAGAAATAAAAAAGCCCAAAATGACATAGGAAGTGAAGTTTCTTCCAATTGTGACATAAAAGAAGAAGAAAAAAATTTTACAAATATTTTTATTGCTTATGATCTCCTGCAGGGAGGAAGGTTGTTATACTGGCAATTCAATGAAGGACAGATTAGGAAGTCTACTAAGAAAGTATGGAGAATAAACTAAAAACGTTATGTTTTGATTTCACATAAATATGTTAATAAAGAAGAATGCTGTTGTTGGAGAAGAAAGGGATGAAAAGAAATTCCAAAACACAAACTTGTGTTGATAACCTGCATAAATACCTAATTTATTTTTAAATTCTGAAAGCAAAAGAAATTGTAAGAATAACATTAGGGTATTAGAATTAAACCTAAATGAGGGGGAGGGGGGGCACTTCTTTCTACTTTTAGAAAATTCCAAAGGTACTTAGGAGCCTTATTGAGCCCCTTATGATTTCTGTGTGTGGTTCACATTTTAAGTCTTTATATAAATACTTACTAAATGCTTGAGAGAAGGAAGGTAAAGCCATGTTTATCTCTTCAGTTTGTTTATTTTTTCTTAGTTAACAGAGCTTTTAAGGTTATTTAATTCTGAGCATGCATAGACTGCAGAGTGACTTACTAATTTTGAGTTGTTGGTGTGTAAAACATTAGAGCTTTTGAAACTTCTGTAATTTGTTTTATAATGGACAATTCAGTATTTTGGAACTAATCCTTTATCATCTTTACTCCTGTGAATGTCCTCTTTGTCTTCAAGCCCATGTGATAGAAATCACAGATGCAGTCAAGACCTCTGTGCCCTTGCTGTATGAAATCTCAGGCTATTTCTGTAGCTTTTAAAATATTTTAAAATTATTCCAATAGGTTTTTTTGTAACTTTGTGATTTCAATGTTTACTGAAAAACACATAATTTATGAATTGCCATGTAAGGAACATGTAAATAAATTCAGGAAATCTTTTTTCTGTAATAAGCTTTTGGTCATCCCCCTTCCTTTTATTTCTAATAACTACAATGAACATCTGTATTCCTCTTCACAGACAATTTTTAAAAGCATTCCTAAAATGGTGAACTGTAGGGTATCCTGAATTCTCTAAGTGACTTACGCCTTTGAAAGCCTACGGCAGGACTGCAGGAATTGGTGCTGTATAAATAATCTGAAGACACTCCCCTCATTCCTTGTTTCTGCCCACTCTGAGTCCAGGAATGTGTTTTTAAAAATCACTAATTTAAAAATAATTTAAATAAAACTATAGTCGCCAAAATGATGTAGAAAGCTGTGGCTTTAAATCACTGTGCATTGGAATTACTCTGTTATAATAAGAAGGGTTAAAGAACTTAGTGGGGGAAGGGGGGAAACAGGGAGATCCATTTAGTTAATTTTGTCTGTAATCCCTAAACAGTTCACGCTACCTGTATGGATTGTCTTTTGCCAGCCAAATGTAAAAGCAGCTCTGTCCCTCCTCATCTGCATACAGGCTAAGTAGCAAGTCTCGTTTGCTATTACAAAGGGATTTATTTCAATGAAGAAATGAAGCAGGGGGTTGGCAGATAAGGGCACTTAAGCCCTTTGAGCATTACAGCAAGCTTGTAGAATATGGGCACCAAGCACGATAAGCTTTGCCGCCTTTGTTAGCGATAGAGCCTTGCTGAGAAAATACGATGTGGCCTGGCCTGTGGTCTCCTTTCATGCTTCTCTGGAAGCATCGATCCTTGCGGAAAGCCTGGTCTGCAGGTGCACTACTGAGATTTCCTTCTCCTTACCTTTGAAAGCAAGGACATGCTGCTTCCAGTGATATAATCCACGGTGCATGTTTTACATTCACAAACATTTATGTGAGCGCTTTTTTTTTGTTTGTTTCTATGTTGCATCTCAGTTTGGGACTTGGAGGAGATTTCTTTATTGCAGACCTCTGTATGTGGCAGGCAGGTTTAAGTGACTGATCAAAACGTGTGATGGCTTGATCCTTATGAAAAAGGGAAAGTCATGCAGCTGCCTTTTGACTCTTCATTGTAGTCAGAAATGTGGTAGCTGAGTTGACATAAGTCACTTCCTCTACCTTGCCAAAACCAGACATGCTGCAATTGTCCAGTGCAAGGAGCCTTTCCCTGTCACTCACTTGGTTATTGCAGGATGAGCACAGCTCCAAAAATTTAAAAAAGAAATCTTTCTTGCCTTTGCACCCCCCTCCATAGAAAGTAATTTTTTATTTAGGATTGTGGAAGGAAGAAACTCACAATGTTGCATTTGTGAAGGGGTGACCTGGCTTTAGCATTTTGTGTTTGCAAAATGCATGGCGTCTTCCGAGGCGATGTGCTTGTGTAATGGTAGTACAGGAGCTAATACTAAGCATGGCGGCACATAGGTTAGCCAAAGGCACTGGGAAAAGGAAGGACTGTCAGAATTTTACAAAAAGATGTTCAATGGAAGTGCATCATGAAAGTTTAGAGCTATTTCAAAGTTAATTTGGACATTTAACACATTCCTTAAAAATATATGTATATATATCCTGTTATGTTAAGAGTATTTGTTCCATTTGAAAATGATGACAGGCTGTTTGTCAGTTGCTGTTATTTTTAAGTTCTCAGACCAACATCTGTTAAGTGATCTCAGCAGATTACTGTAACGGATTACGTGGCTTTGCAGTCTTTATTTTTCAGAAGAGAACTGATAAGTCATCTTCATAAATGATATGTTTGTATTCTACTTCAGCTAGTCCACCTTCTTTAAATACCCGATAAAATACATGTGTAAATGTCACTCAGTGTAGAAACAGGATAAAACAGTATCTGAATACACTTTGTACATTAAGGCAGGAGTCATTTGGTAATGTCAGAAGAATGTGAAACATTCTTCATCTAATATCTAATTCAGTTTGACTGCCTCATTTTTCCTTTAATGTATTTTTGTTTATTTAACTTTAAACAGGTATGCTTAAGTATACATACATTCTATAAATATTTTTGTCATGTCTGCCAGCCACACTGCTACCAGAATTTAATAATGTTCTGGTCATGGGGAAGCTTCAGATAATGGACAAAGTCATGTAGCTTTTAGTTACATGAAAGAGATTTTACATAATTTTAGAGGTTTTCATGGTTTTTTATGAGCTTACCATAACTGGTTTTGTGATAACTGAAAATCTAAAATGGGTTCTCTACATTGAAAAAAAAAAAAAAGAAGAAACAACAAGGGGCCCTTATCTTTATCCAAGGACTGGAAAGTGATGTTTTTCTCATGCCATAGAAATTTCTAGCTACGAAGGGTTACAAGAAAACAGACACTTAAATCTGTCACCTTTGCACGACAGAATTATGCTGGGCTCAACACTAGAGTAATTTAGAATAGATTTTTTTTCATCTTTGGAAATGAAGACAAATTTCTCTGGTAGTTTGAAGCTACACAAAGACTTGAAATTTAGGGAAAGCTACAACAGCTGGGATTAACAGGCAGGCCAGAAATGAAGTACTCAGAAATGAATCGTGAATCTGATTTACTGCATAGACATGACCACCATGTATGTGTGTGTGTGAATAAATAAGCAACAAAGACTTAGAGAAAACGGAAGTGTAGTGGAAGTAAAAAATAGACTAGAAAATGCAATTTGCAGAAGTGAGTGAACGTCTTTTTTTTTCATAAACTTGCTCCAAAGTGGCTGTATCATTTGTTTCTGAAATTTGTTTCTGAACAATTTTGGAGAAGTTTTTTTTTTTCCTCATTTCTTCTTCTGTGCTGCCTCAATATGTTTATGTAAGTTTTCCTTCTAGATTACCATTTTCTAACTGGTTTACCAGTTAAATATGGTTGAATATTTTGAAGTGTGTGCTGTTGTGGGGGCCAGAGACTTTGCAGGAAGGGAATAAAGCCCTATATTTGATAGTATAAATAGCTTGCGGCAGCTGATGATTACTGAAATAAAAGTGAGTTTTCAGAAAAAGTATCACAAAGACCCCACCCATCCTTTACCACTAAATAGATTAGATTGGATGAAATTAGGTAGAAAAAAAAAGTGCTTTAAAATGAACAGACTCAGGTGGCGACCTTGGCAGGAGTGCTCATGGTAGCGCAGTGGACCAGGTCCATGACAGTTACTGTGGTGTGGAGCATGCTAATGAAACAAGCCTTTGCACCCTCCTGAGGGTCTTGTCATTTCAGCCATTATCTTGAACCTCGTAAATAGGGCTGGTACTACCTCATGTGGTCTGCGTCTGTGAAAGCTGTCTGTCACAGAGCATATCAAGAACTGAGAAACAATCTCTTGGTTTATTCCATTTATAGTAGTTAGTGACAACTCAGCTATGGTATTTGCAAACTCTATCAACTAACCCATACAGAGAGGAATAACCCAGAGTACTTTACAAGAGAGCAGTTATTGTTTTAGTACAGTGGCACTTTGATTTATGAAGCATCCAGCAAACATGCCACTGAACAAGTCTGTTCTTTGTATCTGTCTTTTGTGCTTACTTGTGTTGTCCTGGTGGCATCCTGTCCCTGTACCTCCTGAAATACTCTGTGCCCTTGCTGGAGATGAGCAGAAGTAGGAAAGTAGGAAGTAGGAAAAACCAAGCTGTGAATGAGAAATTGGGAGAGAGTGGGATAGTGAGTCACTGTGCTTTGTCACAGTTGCACTCATTTTATCACACCTGACACAAGCTGAGCAGTACTTACAGTTCAAAGGAGAAAACCAGTCCTTACTCTGGTATCATTTAGTTCCAAAGCTGCTGAAATACTAAAATGCTTCTCAAATGTGTGCATGGCCTTTTTTGTTTTTGGTTTTTTTTTGCTTTCAAAGAAAATATCCAAATTAAGCTGTTTAAGCAAGACTCCATTTTTCTTTAACCCCAAGCATTTTTAGCAAGTCTGTGAAATAACTGTGGCACTTATTTAAGATCTTAATTTCATTTTAAGAGGTACACCCATATTTTAGTCTTTTCTTGTGTTACATGCTTTTCCAGGAATGGCTGTGTTTTGCCAAAAATAATTACCCAGTCAAGCTTTCTAATAATATCTTTTTTAAAAAAAAATATAAAAAAGAATAGACTTTGCTGGCTCTGGCATCAATTTTCTTGTAGTGTCAAATGTATTATTTTTTCTGTGGAACTTTGTTGCTCTACTTAACTCTGTCTTGTTTCTATATCGCACTTGAACAGCACACTAGGCTTTCACAACAATAGGTGAAATGAAAGATGAAGCACCCAGCCCTACCCACTGAGCTCAGTTGCACAACAGTGGTGCTCACATTGTCCCCAGTACTGGACCAAGCCCCAGATCCTTTCTTGACAGAAAAGGCCAGCTGTTGGTGAATGGGAAAAAGATGAGGGCCCAGCAGGTCTTTGAAAGCTAACTGTGCCAAGGCTCTGTGATTTCTACTAGATTTTTTTTTCAATTTGTCACAATAGGACTTTAAAAAGTGCATGAGAAAAGAAATGAACAATAATTCTTTGTGTGCTAATAGTACCCTACCTGTAAATGGTGATGCCAGCTTCCTTTGTAAAATACTATTGAGTTTTACTAGTGAAAAGTGCTAAGATCAAAGTATTATTCTTACTACAAGTGTGGTGCCTAAGGTGACTTCAGTAAAATAAAATAACACTGATTCTTTTTTTCCTGCCACCTACTGTTGTTGCAAGTTTAATCACATTTATATTATTATTCCTCTAGCCTATGTACAGATTCAGGAAAGCTTGAAAAGCATAGTCGATATTATTGGTCAATAGTTCTGTTCATTGAAGGTATACATTTAAACACTGAATAGGGCTGTTTTTCCTTTGTTAAACAGACACAGCTGTCTTTAAAATGCTAGCTGCAGTTAGATGCAACTTGAGGTGTAACGTAATGAGTTACACCATGCCTTCAAAACAGCAAGGGAAAGTTAAAACAGCTGCAGAAGCAGGCAAGCACATACACAGGGCAAATCTGTGGAGTCACATCATAAACCACAGTTACAAGCATGCCTGTGGAAGCAGTTTGCTGTACATTGAACAAACACACGAACTCTGTAAGACCTAGTTTAGAAAGAGAAAAAGAGGGAGTCATCATTTGCTTCCCCATTGGCGTTTCTCCTCCTTCACGCTGCCCAAGGGAAGACTAGGGACAGAACGGGGATGCACTGGGAGCTGCTAGCTGCCCAGCAATGCGCTGGGAGGTGTTTGTGCCAGGCTGCAGTGAGTGCTTGGGGTGGGATCCATTTGGAAGGAGCCTTGTCTGGCTTGAGGCCGTGGTTTCCTGTCTCTGTCACACCTTATGAAACCCCAGTCTTAGCACTTAGGTTATAGTAGGATGTAGAAACTCAAGCCTGTGTGCCCTGGCTCAAATTGCTTTTCTAAACAACTTTACTGCTCCAGTAACACGTACAGCGAATTCCCTTGTGGGAGCCCAGGCATGTGTGTGCAGCAGTAAGGTGCATGCTAAGAAGTGGCAACAAAGGTAGCTTTATGAAAATGCCTTGGAGTGGGGGGAGATCTTTATTTGCCTGATACGCTATACCCTCCTGCTTTCTAATTGGTACTAATTGATGGAAAAGTAATTTGCAGTCTTTCAGCCACCCTTAGTTCATGAGGGTTTGCTTGCTACATTGTTCAACCTACTGGCTGCCCATTGCTTATTAGGCATGGTCAGTACTGAGAGCTTTCCTCTCAAGCGATATGTATGCATTAGCAGCCCTCCTACAGGCACCAAAGGCTTGTCAATCACTGTGACCTCCAGAGCCCTCTAACAAGCCCAGCAAACAAGGCACTGAGGTCTGCGGTGGTTTTTTTTTATTTTATTTTATTTTTCAGTCAGGCTTTTTGGAGTGGGTTTTTCTAATTATTTGGAAGTGTATGCAAACACTGAAGGAGAATTAGGAGCATCAAGTGGGGCCTCTGCTTTTATTAGGAGACTCTTTCTTTTCTAAATAGATGTCAAACATATTCTTTACTCTTTAGACAGTTAACCTTTCATCTCTCCTGTAGCAGAAATTCCACTCCGAGGTATGCTAATTTGCTATTTGCAGCATTCTAAAGTAAAAGGAAAATGTCATTTGCAGTGCCTTCATTAAAAAGTCCTTTATCCAGATTGTACACATTTTTTGCATTCTGGTTAGTTACATTTTATTAAATAAAAACACCCATCTAGTCCCCTTATCCCAAACAATGAAAAAAAAAAAAAAGCCCAAACAAAAACACACACACACACACAAATTGAAGACAAATCCTAGCCATAGATGACTCTTCTCCAGGCTTGAATTCAGCACAAAGTATCCCCTGGCTTCATTTACTACTAAGAGGCAGGATGCAAAAGTCCCCTGCCATCTGCAGTCTTCCTTCTATCCTTACTCCAAACTGGAACTACAAAGCCTTCTTCAACAGCTCTGTTACTGTTATTAAATAAATGTCTTATGCAAGACAAGGTGTTAAAAGGGATAAAACTGGGAAGTAGGAGGCACAACAAGGGCATGGCGCGTGGGAAGAAGTGAAGCTTCTGTTGCCTCTCTTTCCAAAGCGACCTTCCCTTTTTTCCGCTCTTGGTTGGTCTGTGTGATACAGTAAGATATCTGAGCCAGCTCTGGCTGCAGAAGGGAAGAGACACCTGTCCACCTGAACTGATCTGCTCAGACATATTGCACTGTTTGAGCTAGTGTAGGTTTCTCTGTATGATACTTTGCCACCAGTAGTACTGGTGTCATGCTGGCTGTTGCAGATGAGAGACAACTCATTCACCTCAGTGTGTTGGCAGTGCTGGATTTCATACAGAATGAGGAACACCTGTGCTGCCTTCTTCTCATTTTAAGTTTAGTTGGCTTGAAAAAGGAAAGTGGAAGGAGAGTGAAAAAGGACTCTCTGGTCATTGTCAAAAGTGTGCAAATGTTCTGTGGTGTCCATTAAATTAGCTAGTGTGTTAGCTGTGGCTGCCTCCAGCACAGGTATTTTTGCATGTGTGTACAAGTTTACAGCTGCTGTAGGAAGAGGGCAGCTGTTTGAAGAACTTCCTATGCACTTTAGGGGTGCTGTAGTTACAGGCTGTGGTCAGGCAGGCAGTGGGGGGGAGACTTGCACCAAGCTGGGGAGACAGACCCTTTGAACCATGCTATTGTTTGTGGAGGAGATGTGCCTGTAGAAAAACAGTAGCTCTTGCTGCATCTTTGAGGTCATCCATCAAGAGATAAATATAGCAGGATTTGTTAACTTTTTATGCTCTTTCCCTGACATTTTCGGTACTCCTCATAAAAGAACTCATGTTCAGGGCAGCTGTGAGCTATTCCAAGTTGTTTGGTGCCCAGGATTTTATCTCAAGGGAGAAAAGATACCAGCTCCCCAAACCACTAGGTAATTTGAATAACTCTTCCTCTCGGTCTCCTCCCACAGTATAGCTATTTTATTCCTAGTACCTCCTTCTTTCATCCTTTTTTTTTATAGTAAGTAAACTACACATTTTTCTACCAGCTTCTGTTGGAAGGCAAAGCTAGAGTTGTGTTTTGAAAGCTTGCTTTTGTTGGAATCCTTTCATTTGTCAAAATAGAGCCTTTTGGGAGGTGTTTTGTTAAAAAATATGTGTATAATTTTAATAAACACTTACTGATGGATTTTGTGATGTTCCTAGCTGAGGTATTTTTTTACTTTACCACAGATAGTTAAGGAAAGCAGTAGCAGCCATATGAAGGGAAAAGTAATAAAAAGTCAAATTTTTAAGCCCAAGTAGTTAAAAAAAAATATTCTGACCACTAAAAAGCATTCACTTGTAAAACATCAGGTTCAACAAACAGATTTGAAGAATTTTTAGGGTATGTACTTTTTTTCTTTCATTTTTTTGAGCAAGGAGTTTGTTTTCCTGACAAGGTAAGAGAATCTCTCATTTGGGTTATTTGTGTAAGCGCTGAAGGCACTCACGTTCTTGGGCAAATTAATTTGGCCCTTCACATGTGAACGGTCATTCCTCAGTACCTTTGCTTTGTACACAGCTAAATGAAAAATTAAAGCTTTGTAAATGAATTCAGTTTGGGGTGCTGGTATGCTGTTTTGTCTGCTTACCCTGGGAATAGGAAGGATGAAAGGGGGAGGAGAAATAATTATGGGCAAAACAGTAACCTTTTCTTCTTCTCCCAGACGTTCTCATAGGCAAAGAAAAACACACAAATGACTCCTTGCCTATCACGTCCTTGGACATTTTTTTAAGATGGATTTTTGTGGATTCCTAGGAGGAGACTCCAATTTGTATTTAGTCTGAAGTACTTGGCGGCTGGGGCGGGGGGGGGGGGCTGGGGGGGGGCATGCCAGAAGCCCTGTGCAATGGTCCTCCTTTGTTTAGGTCTGGAAGACTGGCTCTGTTAAGGTCTCAACAGGGGGATGTTTCCAAACAGTTTCAGGGAAAGCAGAAGGATTATTATTTTCTTTAATGATGTGGCAAAACACACAGCTTAAACCAGGAAATTAGGAACAGAGTGGCCAGTGAATGCGATGGTCACAGAAAAAACGTTGTTTTTTTTTTTTTTTTTGGTTTTGTGTTGTTCTGTTGGTTGGTTTGCTCCATGCAACGTGAGATGTGTTATTTTTTCTCCCTCCTTGGTACTGGCAGTTATTTTTTATGTTTGCTGCAGATGTTCAGGAAACTAATTCCAAGGCTTGCACCTGTGTGACACTGACCTAGGTCTACCTTGCCACATCCTGCTTTTATTCTGCTGCACAGATCAATTTGCAGTTTATTCCTCATCCCTCTCTCTTTTGTCCACAAAACCATCCGTCAACCCACCGCCTCCCTCCCCACACGTCCAAGGGGGGAGACTGGGGGATGGACTGACTGTTTGTTTCTGTGTCTCAAGGCTGCTGTGGCAGAGGAACGGAGGCCAAATTTCTGTCAGGTCAAGGTGCCATCTATTAAGACCGTGTTCACGTTTTCATTATGAGACCCTATTTGAGGGATTTATAACATGACTGAGCAAGCTTGCTGCAGGCTAAACTTGTCATACATAGTTTCATCTGGGGAAGGAGTTAGTGGTCTCTCGCAGATTCTCAGCCAAAACCAGTGCATCAGCTCTGCTTCTCCCCCCACCAGGAGGTGGAGACACTGGCATTGCTAGAGAGCATTTTCCGTTTTGTTTTTGATTTTAGGCATCGGGGGGTGTGGGGGGGTGTGTGTCTCAGATGTGCTAATGCTTTTAGCTAAGATTGTGTTTTGGCACTCTCTCACAGACTTTCTGAAGCCTGAAGTCAGGCTGCTGCTGCCAGCTTCCTCCTCCTGTTTTTATGTTGCTTATAACCTGAGCCTAAATTACCTTTATTTTACATTGACGTCAAGATAATAAAGAACAAAAAGTAAAGCGTTTGCCAGAGGCTTGCTGCGTGAAGCTGGAAGTGTGCTGAGGTAAGATGGCTGCTGCACAGTGCTCTTGTGGCTGGCCAGCTTCAAAGCCTCACCAGAAATGAGATGGCCATGGAGGGAAGACCTCCCTTGGCGGAGGGCTCCAAGGGGGAACCTTTCCCCCCAGCCCGCAGGCTCCCCTTGCCTCATCTGCAAAGCACTGCTGACATGGCCAGAGCCAGAGGCTCCCTCTAAGGCCCCGCAGAGGCACTTCAAACACTGCATTTTTGTGAAGCAGCCTGGTTTTGTGGCATGTGAAAGAAAGGGGCCAATCTAGGGGACTGAGGGGAGACAGGAGGGAGTGATAGAAAGAGGCACCTCCTCTGTGCTACTGCATGCCTTTTTGCAGATTCAGTTACATATGAGACCTCAGGGAATGCCAGCAAGGAGAGATCAACATCGCTAAAAAATTCTTCGCTGATACCACAACTACAGAAACAAAGATTGGGGTTTCATTAGGGAATTCCTTATCTTCCTAAATACCAGCTATCATGTATTTAAGAATGGGCAAAGAAAAACCTCTGTGCCCTTAGCACTGGAAATGTCCTTTTGAACTTGCCAGAGGCTGCATGTGTTGCTGGCAGATCCACCTACCAGGAATTTAGTAACAAGCTGGTGATAATTCTCCTTTGACTTCAGATGGGCAAATTTTCTATGATCACAGCACCGTAGCGGAGCACCTCAAGTTGAGGAGTCTCCTTATCCAAGGCTACGAAGCCAAGCCATACTTCTCAGAGAAGAGGCCTGCTTCCTTACTAAATTTCTCAAATAGAAGGCTTTTGAATAAGTCACTTAGTACTATTTTTCTGGCTTCTATATATTGGCACACACTTTAGTCAAAGGGTAAAAACTATTGCTAATGGTTACATAGGCTTGTAACCATACACATTCACAAAGTTAAAAGAGAGAAAATTATTCAATGCCAAATTTAGTAAATACCACAAAGGACACTTTAATTTCCTTTTTTGACTTAGGAACAGAAAAATGGCAAGAGTTACAGAAAAATCCACCTAGGACTCATTTATGAAACAGCTTTGTCATCTAGATTTTGTAATCAGATAGATGGATGGTAGGTTTTGCATTTACAAATTACACATTTCTTAGGTGGATTTTGTACATGATCTGCAGTTTACACACAATACATCTCAGGCTGCTCTATACAGTCTTGAAGTTATTACTTTATTACCTTTTTTCCCAAGTAAGTGGTAAGATATAGCTTGGTCTTTTTACTCCACTCCATTAAATTTATATGATAATGCTAGTGCTATGGAGACAGATGTCAGCTTGCAGAGTCTTCTCCAAGTGTAAGTATTCACCAGTTCTCTTCATACAAAATTAATTTTGCTCTAAAAACAGACCATTAATACTAGTTATAAAGTACATGTGATAAACGTAGAAACATTTATACAGTAATGAATGTAGCTCCAAATCTGAAACAGGTATCTCTCAGGGATGATGTACTTCTCAGCCTTCTTTTCTATTATTCTGGAGTATATCTGTTCTATTTTGAAAAACATTACTGTAGCATTCCTATAGATTCTCTTTCCTGGTTCCTTTTCATTCACTTGGTCTTTGTCACTGGCTATTGGAATCGTGGTAACTCTTACTGCTCTTAGTGAAAAGAGTAGAAAGCTTTTTGCTTTTACTCATAGGCATGTATGACCCAAAGCTGCAGTTGTGTTTGGCCATGTGTTGTATGTAGAGGACAACTAGTCTGCACCTCCTGAATGGTGCCAGTGTGGCTTCCAATATAGCGTAAACCAGCTTTAGCCTGTGGTGATTCTACAGGCGTGACTGGAGATGGTAGTTGTTGCCCATCTGGGCACTACTCCTGGAAGTATCTCCTTTTCCATAGCTTACTAGGAGGTATCAGGTGTGCTTCTGTTATTCATGAAGGACCAGGAGCTGTGAGAGGGATTTGGCATGCAGCTCACCTTTCCTGTCAAAGTACTTAGGCATCTGCCAGACTTTCCATTATAAACTGGGAAACATTTATTATCAACTAAATCATAGCACTTGGATCTGTATTTTAAAAATGTTCCTGACATTGACAAATACTTTGATCAAAGCCAAAACCTAATATTTTTAAAATGAAATCAGAAAAGGTACCTAGTGTGAGACATCTTTTTATCTCTTTTTTTTATTATTATTTTTTTAAAAAGTAGCTATAGATATGGATTCTTTAAAAAACAGTCAAGTTATTAAAAATAATCTTTGTAGGTTGCTTTTATTAAAAAAATAAAATCCACATTTGTAGTCATTTCCAGTGCAGAAAATGTGTACCAACTAGATGTATGCAGAAGGAGAGTTTCTGGTCCGTAAGGGCAGTAAGCTCTGACCTAAAGTTTTACATGGCATAAATAGTAACTCTGAAGGAGCTCTATGATGGCAAGCATTCAGTGCTAAAAAGGGGTTAAGCAGGTGACTGCACACTGGTGGTTCGACCTTCAAGGCTGGTATTGTGATGTAGGACCCCAGCCCCTCAAAGTTCTTTTCTAAGCCACAGCACCATGGTGTGAAGGGTTTTGGGAAATCGGCTGGTTTTAGGTCTAGTTTCTTACTCCTTGGCAGACTGCTGAGATCTCCCTGTACTTGCACATTTGTCATTCTCAGTTGTGCTGAGAGATTGCACACTATGAAGTGGATCAAGGGATTGATCAAGATCAAAAATAACTCTGCTATGGGCCACCAATTGATATTTTAACCAAATCCCTTCTCGTATCAGGGTCCCAGTAGTAGCCCCAAAAGCAGTTGTTTTGGTACAATTAAGGGGCAGTACACTGACAGAAGTTTAGGGACTCCTTTGATTGAACAACAGTGCTGAAAACGTTGTGTTGCTGAAGAATTACAGCCTCAGGAGGCAGTTTTCATCAATTGTGTAAATAGCCTAAATTTTACAAGGTAAACAGAGGTACTTAATTATTTCAAAGCTAGTATCTGTGCTTTCACTGTTAAATCAGATTTTGCCATCTGAAGGCAGTGGGATCGCATAAAATGGAGCAATGTTACATTTCATATGAGTAGTTTTTAACCACAGAGCAGCACTGGCATGTCACTTTCAGCAATGACACTCATGACGTTGGTATTCCATGTTTTTTGTCACCTGGACAAATTAATACATAAAACGGTGGTCAGTTTTGCTGGTTTTGCTACAAATGAAATTTGTCCAATCACTGACACACAAATGTGCATTATTTTGCATGTAATTACTATATGAAATCCATTGGTGAGGTTAGATCTGCAGTTATACTAGTGCAGCCTACTTGCTCGCTGTGTATTATTTTACATGTGTATCCCAATCTGTAGAAGAGAACTGATTTTTCTCTGGTATAATTTGCTAAAGGATTCTTTTGAGGCAGATGAGACTGTTACTTCCATTAAATCTTTTTATATACAGTGTGACTACTAGAAATTAGCATATTTAAAATCTTATTTTTATCATTAGAGTCAGCAGGTAGGTCTTAACACGTCTAGCAGCAAGATATGTTCTCCAGTAAGGTAATGTTGTATAAACTTTTGCTTAAAAACATATCTTTTCTGCACAGTGAATGTAAATTCAAATATTAAATCTCAATACAGAACTTGCATTTGAAATCAAACTTTTTTTTTTCCCTTTGCTTCTGCTTGGAATTGCTATTAGTATATTGTAACAGGGCATGATTCCAAACTTAAATGTTGCATTCAACAAAACAGCAAATAACTTCAAGGTAATGATGCTTTCAAGGCATATACACATGCAATCCTATGTTATAACATAGTTTTCTGTTTTGGTAAAGGCTTTTTCAATTTTAATAGCAGTTTTTCTTTTCTTAATGGAGCTAAAAGTCGACATACTGAAATACTCATGAGTGGAAGGGGATGAAAGTGTAGATTTTGCATTAAAACATTTTTAGCAGAGTATATCCTGAGGGGAAAAGAGGACTGTAGGAGGTAAATGACTTAATTAGGATGCAGCTAAAAATTCTCTCAAAATAAGCATCTATTGTATAAGCTGAGACAATAAGCAGCATGAGTATAAATATGCAACTTCAGGGCAGAGCTGATTTTCGCTGACAACTTTAGATCATCATTTGGGGATGTACTGGTGTTAACACTGTCTGTACCACCCAAGTTCCCAATTCAGTTCAGATTCAGCAAAAGCCTGTAATTCTATTTGTTTGGAGTAAATTTAGCAAGCTGCTTCTGATTACACCTTAGCCTGGGACCATCTGTTGATGGTGAGTCTCTCAATGGAGTCGTTCCTGCAGGCAATGAATGGGAAAAGGAGTGGAGCACCAATGCTGTTAGTAAGCAGATGCGTGCTATCAGTGAACGTCCTTCCCGCCTTTCAAGCTGCCAGCTCTCAGTATTGATGGAGTGTCATATGCCTGCAAGCCATTGCAGCTGAAGGCAAGGAGAAGTGCTCTCCCAGGGCCTGTTCATCAAGTATTTCTGCTGGGGTTTGATGGAGAGGAGTTCTGAAGGCACAGTTTTGTATGTGAACAGAAGAAAAGGCCCGATTCCTCTTTGCTGTTCCACAACTTGCACATGAAGGTGTGTGTGCTTTCCAGCAGCTGGCTGTCAAAAGACTCCCACCACAAACAACAGGATACAACTGCTATTCATAACAGAATGAGTAAACCCCAACACGTCAGGGTTAGGTTATTTTAATTCCATTTCCACTACTGAGGTTCCTGCTAGTTAATTTACTTCAGATGATAAAGATGCCAGATGAAATACAACATTTTAGGGGACCATGTTTAGGAAATCCGTCCTTGATGTGTTGGAGAATTTGTAACCGCTTCTTGCTGATGGTAGCGCTGTTAAAGGTGCTGTGAGTAAGTCTGCTGCTGGAGTGTTTGTTTTGTTTTGTTTTGGAGGTTTTTTTCTCTTCAGTCCACTGTGAGCAGCAGCTTTCTTTTACAGGGAGACTCAGAAAACAGGTTTTGTATAAGATAGCATGATGAGTCGCTTCATCCTGTGTCTTGAAACAATTGGAGGAGAGAGGTAGACAGGCAGTGTGATGGAGTGGATAATGAGTTGTCTGTTAAACTCTGGGAAGCCTGAATACGATCAGTGAAGTGAAATGACTGGTTTACAGTTTGATTGTAAGTGGTGTATAGCTCACTTCAGACAACCAGCAGTGCACTGCTCATTAGAGCTAGCAGCTTCATTTAAATCTCCTTTCTGAGTCAGCAAGGGTGGAAAGAGAATTTACCAGTCCAGATAGTGTTAATCCTGCTCAGATAACAGGATATGGTGTGGAGGCTCCACTTTATCTACAGTTTCTGTTGAACCTTACAACCTGGGCACTTCCATTAGCTCTCAGCTTTTGTGAACCAGGAAAGGCAGGAGAAAGATACAAAAAAGAACCTGTGCATCCATCAAAATCTTCCTGTATCATACCCACTGCATAAATTTACACTCCATGTATCCTGGTTCAAGGAAAAGGAAAGTAGTGAAAGTCACTAAATCTTATGCTGCTGCCAGAAGCTCCTGGAATCCTGAATTAACAATTTAACGAATGTGTATTTGATTTAGTTTTATGACAAAATGTTATGACTGTGTGTTTAATATAAAATGGGTGGCTAAGGAGTTAAGATTGCTTATTGGTATTCCGTATCACCTGTCAGTAGTTCAGTTCCCATTTCTGAAGGGGAATAAGAGGTGAAAGTACCAGAGTTTCTGAATAGCCTGAGACAGTTCTTTTTATAATGCTGGAATTTAACAAATGCAGGATTTAATCTTCAGTGATGATTGCACTAGTCCAGTAAATGAGCACAATTTCTGACACAGCACCATGGTACAAGGTGTAGTTCCATGCAGAAGCTGCACAAGTGTATGGAGTGCACAAGAGAAGTGAGGCAAGTTAAATGTATGGGTTCGAGCTGATTCTTCAATAGCTTTTTAATTTTTTTTTAAATTAAGTCAAATCTTACCTTTAATTATGGTAGCCAGTGACTCCAAAAGCCAATGTCAAACTTCAGCTATTTCTAGAAATTACAGGATTTATTTGTGTAACAATATCCTTTAGAATCATAAGCTGGATTCATTTGTGGCAAGTGTGCTGCCTTGAAGTGGGCTGGGCAATGTGGAGGAGAGGCACGAAACAAGGTGGGGAAACAGGTATGAAGCAGCATATTATCTAGAGTCATAGAATATGTTAGATCAAACTGGGATTTGGAGAGAGATGACTATGCTGAATCTAGTGGCCAGTTTGCTAGATCTTCCTATTGTACCTCAAACAGATAGAGAAATAGTCAAAATCTCTGCAATAAAGCTTTTTGTCGTACTCATTTTGAGTACCAGACTTTGAGTGAACAACTGCTCACTGACTACAAAACAAGACATTTGTAGGTGTGACTGTTAGTTGGGTTTGTATTTCGCCACTAAGCCTGCTCTGCTTTCTTTAACATCAGCATAAAAAAGCTCTCTGATTTTTGCATGGAGCTGATCTAGAGCTCTTTTTAGATTTAACTGTGGCATTTCAGGTCAGTTCTAGCTAATGATCCTCATGAAATGGTGCTCAGTAGCTTCCTTGAAGGTGTCCATAGGCAATAGCCTAAATCATAAAACCATTTGAATAATTTTGTGCACCAGGCCATGCTTGAAAAGTCTCTTAGCTGCATCAAAAGGAATTGGTTTTTTCCAGGTCAGGGCAGCTGCCTGGTCATGAGAGAGTTTCAATAGCACTCTGTTCTTCTGCTGCATCTGGTTTGGTGATTCATGAGGAACAGTTAAGTCTTCATTTCTGATATGGTAGTGTCAAGGTTACACGGTGTGGCATGGCCCTTACCTTGACATACTTAACGCTTGTGTTTGTAACACAGGACTGCTTCTCAAAGTCTTGACTGTTCAACACAATGTAAAACAGTAAACAAAGTATATGTTGTTGACCTTAAACACAAGTGAAGGTCTAGCATATTTGAGTTCAGCTTTTGTGCCTGGCGGTATGATACAGAAGAGAAAAGAGACATACTTTTAGAAATGTTACTAGACACCAGCAGCCCAAACCCATTGTTTTTAGACATTTCTTAAAGTGGTCTGTTGAATGAAATGGCAAAATACAATAGAACATAATGGCACTTGGTCAGGTAGGAAAATATAGATTAATGACATCCTGCTATTTTCATCATAGTGGGAACACATGATAGAAGTGCCTATCTAATGATACATGCATTCTGGACCAAGTTATAAATGTTAATCTTTTTTTCTCCCTCTGTTTCCCTATGTGGCCTTTTTTCAAAGAACCCAACCAAAACAAAGCTCAAAAAGCAGACTAGTTCTTTATGATGAGCTGTTACAATCAGGAGGAGATAATGTCAACATCTGCTGATGGGACCTTGCAGCCTGGGTCAGGCTGCAAAAGTATGGCATTTGGATTAAGAAACAAAAAAAGGCTCTAGTCAATAGACTGTCACAGAGCGAAGTCACAGCTGCCTTGGAGCTATTGATCAGTATGATTTCACCAGGCAAATTATCTCTACCAGAATGGCTGTAGACCAGCACAGAACTGAGTCACTGACCTGTTTGTGTTTATTTAGCTTTCTCCAGATATTCTGGTTTACCTGCTTTGTGATCTGTGTGTCATTCCATGCTTGGAAGATTGATCCATCTGTGTTGGTAATACTTCCACCTTAGGGCATTCATATCTTTTCTCCCATGTTGAAATAAAACATTACAATAAAATGGCTTATCCTGACAGGGAAAGAGTGTGTGTGGAAGAAATAAACTCCCCGTTATGGCAACTTTAATTAAAAACAGAAAAAATATTTAATTCTGGTGTAGTCATTAGTTGATACCTCTATATTTAGCATACATCTGGGCTAAAACTTTTGCCAGGCATTTGCTTCAAGTGTTAGGGTTTATGGGCTTTTTCGTCACTGTCTGTGCCTGTTAGTTTCAAAGGATGATGATCACAGCTTCAGGGTGAAAATATGTCAGTATTTTTATGCCACAAAAGGCATAAAGCAAGGGTGATATGAACATGTGGAGAAAATGCCTCCGAATATGAGAAGTACAAGCAAGTACTAATACAAAATAAGCAAACAGGATTATGTTTGCTTGCTAAATTTAAACTGCTGGTTGCAGATATACTATATCTTTTTAATATGAATTAACCTGCATACTGCTGAGTGCTTGGTGATGACAGCCTCCTTGACCCTATGAGGGAATAACAGATCATGGGTGAGAAACAAAGTTCTTCAACACTAACAACATGTGACTTTTGTAATGGGATTTAGAGGAGTACTGGCTGTATACTATGTTGGGCCAGCAGGTATTCTGAAGTATAATCTATATAATTATTTATTTAAAGTAGATCCAGGCATTAAACTGTTACTAAACAGGCTGCAGGCTGAAGTCATAACCTGGAGAAAATGTTACAAAACTAGAACTGCTGTCATAATATTTTTTGTGGAGCAACTGGCAAGCCTGAACATTAGGTCTGTTATGTGTGATTATTACAGCGGTAGCATAATTCATATATGCCAGCCAGAAAAAATGAAAAGGTTTTTTTCATTCAAACAGAGCACTCTGAAAAACAGAGGGGCAAAGAATACACTATTAGAAAAGTGCTATATTTCTGTTGTAATTGTTGCTGTTTCTGGGTGTGCGCTGCACCAATGAAACTGGAAATAATATTTTAGTCCCCATGCTGTCTTTTTGGCATATATTTGAAAGTATCTTCAGAAAAAAAATGTGACACACCTTATCTTGAGGTGCTTCTCACTGGGGGCACTCAGAAGTGGACATGAATAATCTTCGCAGTATAAGGCCTTTTTGAATGTAACTCTCCCCTGCCCAAAAAAAAAAAAATCAAAACAAAACAACCAAATCCAAAAAACCTGTGTCCTATGAGTATCTGTTTTGGAACAGCTATTGCACTTCAAATTCATAGCCTGTTGTATTAGGGAATAATTTTTTTAATGTAGACAAGACCCAAGGAAGACAGAAGCAGCTGCTCAGTTTACTCATGCGATTAGGAAGGTATTTCTTTGACTGCAGAATTCTTCATGCAGGACAGACACTTTGCAAGTATTGATCCAGGTGCAGACCAGAGAAGAACTCGTAAGCTCCAAATGTAATCATCCGAAACAGAGCTTTTTATGAACCAGAGGGTTCTCTTTTTTCCCCCTAGATCTCTCCCTCATTTAACAAGCTGGGATAGGTAAGATGTACCCAATTCTTTCACAGACAAGTTCAGTGAGAATTTTATCTGAAGATTATGGAGTAGTTTTCAGGAGTTCTGGTTTGTATCTGTGGAAAAGTCTCCAATGTTGTGGAAACTTGCTTTGGGTTGCTTAAAAAAAAATTGTGTCTAAAACCAGTACTATATCCTGGTAAATATTAACAGTTTTATAGTTGGTCCATTTTGCATTTCTTGTAGGCTCTTAAGCAACCGATAAATAATTTTAACAAAAGAAGTGTTCTGGAGGACTCAGAGTAGTGGTGAGATAAGCCTTTCTTATTTAGAAAAAGATCAATTGACATCACTAGAGTTTGTTTGTGCAAGAAATTTCACTTTTACAAAACCCCCTGAATTTAGGCCATTCAAGAAAACTTAGCTGACTTTGCAGGAGAAGGACTCTACACTTTTCATTCTGTTGGCTCAGCTGAGAATGACTACAGAGTTTTGGCTCATCAGTGCACATTCTTATGACAGAATATAACAGATTAATTTCACTACTCCTTTAGTTCATGCAGTTCTGGAAGCAGTGTAAGCCATACCAGAAAAACAAACCCCAAAATATTCATGCACATCTATTCTGAAGCTCTTTGTACAAGAATTTCTTGTAACACAGCCATAGTTCTGTGATTATTCTGGTGTAGTAGTATGATTTGATTTCTTCAGATAGATAAATGTGAATGTAATATTCTTACTGGATAAATTACTCCTTTTATAGCAGTAGGCTGTCTTGCCAAACAGATGCTTGTTCAGGGGTTGTCTTTAGGTGCTTACCTCTAAGTTGGTGCAAAGCAAATTTTGGCTTTGATACTGTGCATCAGAAGGTTTTAATAAACATATGAAGGAATTAAGCAGCAGTTGAAATCAGAGAAAATTATGCCCTTGCAAACACGATGTGGGTTTTCTTTGGAGGTTTTTGTCTGTTTTTTTTCGTTGTGGTTTTTTTTTCTTTTTTAATTTTATTATTATTGCTTCTTTTGTCCAACAGTGATTTCCAGCTTCAGCTGTGATTGATATTCAGAGTGGATTGGTTTAGCAGAGGAGATTTAGTGGAGAGACAAAGAGGTGTGGGAGATGGGGTCCAATTACTTAACACATTCTGCTGCCGAGCCCTGTAATTTTTCTTATCAGTTATTCACTTAAGATAAGAATTTTGTAGATAGAGTTGATCTTCAAGGAGAAGGAAGGGGGAGGAAACCACCTTTAGCAGCTTATTCTAAAGAGCATTTTACTGTAAACATTTTAAATAAACCCAAAACTATTATGTCCATAGTAAACATAGTGAAAGCAAATACAGATTGAAATGTGGTTGCCTTTACTTGGTCTCTGGCCCTGTCCTTTCTTTGCTTCTTGTCACCATGGTTGTCTTCATTTCTAGCAGTCCAATGAACAGCTATTTAAGGTTAACCCTTTTTTCCAGTCAGTGCAAGATATTAGGACCTGTCCTGCTCTTGCTCTTATTTGCATTCACTTCATTTTGGTCACAACTGCTCTCAAATCAGAGCCTTGTCTTGGGAGAAGAGCATATGAGAGAATCATTAAGCAAAGCCAAGAGGTTCCTGTTTTGGACCTGCAATTATGATGATACTTAAGTAGTTGAGGAGAAATTGCAATGCTACATAAAGATTAATTGTGATTCTCTGCACATTGATAGCTTCAAATAAGAGTACTTACCTAGCTTTTTTTGTCGTTTTTGTTGGAAAATAATGATTATAGTGATCATGTAATCTTCCTTTTTCACATGATGAGATGATGCTTGTGGTAGTGTAGGGGTACTTGGGATGATGAGTGGTGGAAGGATGTAATTAACAAGCAGGTAATTTCTTAATTTACCACATAGAGAACTCTCTACCTCTTTTGAGAGTTGGGATTATTTTTATTTTTTTTTTTGCAGGGCTTTTGGAGTAGTTAGGTTCTACAAAGACAATAAGGATTCATAAGTATAAGCCGGACAGCTGGGCCTTTTCACCCACTGTTTTGCATGTGATGCTTCTTTACCATTTTTCATCTCTCTTGTTGCCTCTTTGCATAGTTTTATAAGTTGTGCTTATTTAAGAAGTGCAGCTGAAGTTAAAAAGAAAAGCACATTTTCTTTGGTATTGCAGTCCACAAGTGCCTCTGCTCTTCCAACCTTTAGTTTTGCAAACACTGGCAGGACCAGAGAAGAGCTGAGTTATTTTCTGTCATTTATCAAAGTAACAAAGTTTCAAAATTTGTTTCACAGCCAGCTTCTGCTGGCAAAAAGCACCTGTGCATTGACAGTAAAAATGCACAAATGTTTCTATGGCTAAACTTTTGTTCATCCAGCTTTATTGCTACTGATAGTGACTGAGGTGTGAGGATCACTTCTTCCCTGCTAAATACAGGACTGGCTTCTAGAAGAGATAGCCATTCAGTATGCATGCTGCTTGGATTTTCTCTGAAAGACATTGAAACGTACAAAAAGACAAAATTGGAATTTTTCAAAACTATCTTAAAGCTGACTCACATACTAAGCCAAAATATTTTTTCTGTATCATTAGAATGTCTTTGAGTGAGATGGTCCAGATAATTGGAAAGGTAACTTGGAAATGAAATTGGGTTGTGAGTGTTCTAACTTATTCTAAGCAGAACATGCTTATTGGGTACTTACAAAAGATGAAATTCTTTGTCAGCTGCCTATCATATGTATGAGATATGGTTCAGATTCAATCATATGAAATACCGAGAGAGAGACAGAATATTGGAGTCAAGCTGAATCCTTCCAATTCATATTGTGACACAAAGAAGGTGAAAGATTAGAATATTCCATTAAATCAAAAGGATTTATAATAACAAGGAAACAGTATGTTCGTATACTGGTACTTTTTTTTTTTTCTGTTTTTGAATGCTCTCGAACAAGAATGGGAAAAACTAGAGAAACCTAGTTGATACAGTCTACATATTACAATATAAATTTGCAAAATTACTACTTCAGAATTTTTCTGATTAAATTCGCAACTCACAAGGTGCCTGCTGACATAAAACAGTTCACAATATCCTGGCTTGATTCACAAAATATATTTTAACTCTTTTTTTTTTAATAATAAGAAGAGAGTGTTTAGTACAAGAAAACACTAAAAGTGCACCCATATCTAAATACACATTGTATTATTATGAGTTATACCTGATAGGTTGTTAAGTTAGAAATATTATTTCTGATCATTGTTATCATTACCGAAGCCACAGATAATGGTTAGTAGAAATATATTTCTTCTTGTGACTTATTCACTGGCAAAATTAGGTATTATGCCATATTGTTACTACAGTGGCTCATTAAAATTATGCTGCCAAGCATTTCAAGTGAAGAAAATCCCTATTTAGTCTCTATTTCTATTCATATAGTTCTTAAATATTTTTAAGACTGTTCTTATTCACATGCATACAAATGTGACTGTGTTTAATATGTAATTGCTTAGTGATTTTTTTAGATAAACCTTCTTTATGTCTCTTAACATTTTTAGCTTGTGTTCCCTTTATTCCTGAGACCTACAATATTTTTTTTTTAGCTACAGTAATTGCTACATGAGCAGGTAAAAGTAATCAAGTTGACGCCACAACTGGTGTTATGACCTAACAGTTTTCTTTTTACCGAGATATGAAGAGTACCAGCCAGCACTTACTTTGAATACTTTGAAAAATCTCAGGGCATCAATCAGCCAAAAATACAGTTCACAGCAGCAACTTTAGTCTAATTTATTGTCTTTTGGGGTCCCAGATTTGAAGAGAACTTGTACATATCTGAATAAAGTCCTGCACTTCTTCTTTATAGTAATCTTTTCCAACAAAGGGACTTTATGGAAAAGAGAAGATGGTATGTTACTGAAAATGCAGGTGGGATGGATTTGATAATGTTTTTAAAGATTAAAATACAGCTTTGAGAAGCAAACCTTACTGTGGGAGTGCTGCTCTTTGTTTGGTACAAAGCAAATAGTTTTCAAATACAAAGTGAAAAGCTGAAATGGGGCTGTATAAGTAGGTAACAACCAGCAGTATACAGGACAAATTAAGTAAGTTTATTTTAAAACATCTTGCAACAGTTTTTACTTCCATAATCCATTAGGGAAAGCATGTGGGATCTATTTTTTCTTGTAGGTAAAACTATTATAAGCTAAAGACTGTTAGGAGTGTGAGATTCTTACTAGTGTTCAACAACCACCTTTGACTAATACTTGTGAACCAGCTTGATTAGTAATTAACAATCTGATGCCCATGAACACAGAGTGCAAACCCCAGTGGTGGTGTTTTATGATAAAACTGCAGCAGGAGAGGACAAGTAACAGTTCCTTGTAGTCTTTCTCAATTATTTCACAATTACGTATTTTATTTTCTTAAAATTTTGTTAGTAATGTACCTGAGGAGCTGCATTTAGTTGCCTGTGCCACTAGTGACTAGGGATTTACTGATGCATGCATAAAATTTGAGTTGTGTAAGAAACCATTTAGAGCTGAAATTGGTGGCAGGAGCCTCTCTTGCTGATGTGCAGAGTGCAGCAGTCCTGCAGTGCTTGGGGGATTTTCTGTAGTGAAGGGCAAGCAGAGTTTGTAGCATTCGCCCTTTCAGGCAGAGGTGTGTGTATGTCTTGAGTGTGACAAGAGAGTGAGAATTCCTTTGGGAATGAGCTGCTATAACACAACATCTGTAACAGAACTGTGTAAAGGATTTCTTAGGGAAAAAACTGGTGGATTTTTGTCAAGTGTAATCAAGGCTGAAGTCCTTCCTATTGGTCATTGTGCTCTACATCATTCAGTTTATGTTGTATTTCCTAACTTTGTGCATTGGATAAGTGTAAATACAGTATCTGTGGGTGGATACATCTTTTATAATAACAACTCTCTTTGGAATATAATTTTTGTGCTTAATCTGTATTTGTAGGTCTCTGTTAGCAATTCTTACTGGAGTTAATCTTGAAGCAGACTACTGTCAGTCAAGTGAGCAGTTGTTAGCAGTGGCTACTGCTGGCTTGGGAGAGTTCCAGGTGTAGTGCACGCACTATGCTTTAAACTATGATAGCACGTGCAGTCAGAGCATGCAGTCATCAGGTACAAAACACAATTTGTTCTTTGTTAAACAAAAAATAAAACAAAACAAAAAAAACCCCAGAATGTAGGAAAAAACCTCTGAGAAAAGATAGTGGGAGATCACACACGTGGAATTTAGCCAGGCTTTGGCTAGTGATTTAAAAAAAAGAAAAAGATCATGGAAATGAGCCAGATATTGACTAAGTGGTATTTTTGGTTGTTTGCAAAGTAGGTTGGTTGAGGGGCTCTATTTAGTATGAACAGTGTTTGATGGATTTCTGTCACATGGCCATTTAATGAGAAATCTTGTTTCTAGACTTTAATTGAAGAGGGGGAACATGTGAGCTCTTCTAGATATGCATAGAAGTTTTCTAGCCAGTGTAAATCATGTAGCTATTTACTTTTAAATAAACCAAAACAAAAACCGAAACAAAACCAAAAAAAATTAACTTGAATGTGACAGATGAAGATAAGAAATAAAACAAACCATGAAATATTGTATAAGAATATTTCATTCACTGGAATACATTTAATATGACACTTCATAATCTTTTGTTATTCATGGTAATAGGTTCAGAAGAATCAGAAGAAAAACAAGCTAAAAGACTCATCTGTGAAGATGAGCCTACAGAGACTTGACTTTTCTGCTGCAGAATGAATTTTCCTGCTGACCAGAGAAAAAATTGTTGCCAAACTGGTCTTGTCTGGTCTTAGCTGATGCAGTTAATTCTCTTAAGAAGTATTGCAAACATCAGAATTTTGCCTGTTTCATCAGCTCCCATGAGTCATAAACACTGTTTTCTATAGGAAGAAAACTCTTCTCTTTACTTGTGAACTAACAGTTCGAATTGTCTAGAGGATGTTGGGGTACATTGATGGATTATATTAAGAGTAATAATGAGTGTGCTTCATATATTCCTAAGTATTAGACGTAAGTTGAAAAAATACATGTTTTTTGCTTTAAATGAGAGAAAGGAAGTGGGAACAATCAAACATCTTTCATCCCTCACCAATCCTCATTAATTTAGTCCAAAACTAAACCATAAAATGAGGAGAGAAATAAAGAAGCTTGCAAGCTCTCCTGTGAATAAAGAGTTAAAAATTTATGGGCTTATGCAGCTTTGTCATTTCACATCTTTCATTCTCCCAGCCTGTTTACTGGTACCAGTCTGTGTTGAATAGAAAAGCCTGCATATATTTAACATTAGACAGTTCTGGGATTGCATGGATTCTTAATGAGAAAATTTTTCAGCAAAACTTCGACCCATAAAGTTTTAATCCAGTAGTTTAGGATGCAAATTGAAGGTTAATGGAAGTTAATATAGCATTAATATTTTTCACACTTTTCTCTCATTTACAAAGTTTGTTCCTGTAACCTTTCAGGCATTCAGAAATAATGCAAGTGGTCTGCAGTCACTGCTAAATCCCTGAGTAGCTGGGAGATTTTGGGTATCTTCAGTTAAGCAGCCTGCATAGCTGCTAGCTCCCAGAGGAGTTACAGGCATTAACCTTGTGGGAGAAGGGAGAAATCCCTTGAGCACAAGAGGATGGAGCTCTCGTTGGTGTTCTTGTGCTTGTGAAGCTGCAGCGGTGTCACCTCTCTATACTAATTAAGAGTTACTGGGAATCTGACAACTAAGGACAGCGTGAACTTTAATGTGGATAAGCATGGGGGGACAGCAGACAGTTCTAAAGCAAGTGAAGAATCAGAAAGGAAAATAATGGTGACTGTGTGGACTTCAACAATCTGCATAAAATAAATGTCCAAGTAGAGGACTTGGTCACTGTTCACAAATGATGCCTCCTTGTAAGAGGGCAATATCAAGGAAAAGGTTTAGGCACTTACCAACAAAACACTGAGATATCTGACATCTTGCTTAGAGATAAAAGCTGTTAAAAAGTACAGAAGAATATTTTTTTCTCTCTCACCTTGTAGTTGCAGTATTGGTTTCCTGTTTCCAGAATGATTTGTGCATTTTACATCAATCATCCTTTGTATGAAACCAGAAATAATACCAAAGGCAGGAATTATACCACTAATATGTATGCTACTGGTAGAACATGCCACTGGATAAAAGGCATGTACTACGATCTCCCTTTCCGTACTTGAAAAAGACAGTGGCTGTGACTGTGTGTTACAAAAAGTCCAATCCTGACTGCACATGTTGGGCATAAAAGACAATCCTCCCGTGACCCTGGCTGGAGTTGCTTAAAAAGCTGCAGTCCCCAGCTGTCCATTAATACGCTTGAGCATATGTTTTGACTTAAAAATCTAACTAGCTGTCTTAGAAAATCTAATCTTTCAGTATGGGTTTACTTAAGCCATCTTCAACATTGGTTAAAGTTAGCCTGGCTGCCTTGATGCTGATGCAGCTTGGTATGCACCTGGCTGTTTTTTGCTGATTTTGCTTATCACGTGGTAATGACAAGAGGCAGAATGACCAGGTGGGGACAGTAATGTCTTGGCCTCCTTCAGGTTTCATACTGTGTCCCTACTGGGGCAAGCCCTTCAAAGGACTTACTCATGTTTTTGGACCCCAGTGTGAAATAGGGAGAGTGGTAGTAAGCTGCTGTGATTGAGCCAACTCCAGACACGCTCACAGTCCTAGATATCACCAAAGGCACTTTGAAGGGAATGAGGAAATAAACACGCTTTCAGGCTCCTGAATAGGGGTTATTTGGTTTGTTTGTTTATATATATTTTTCTTCGAATTCAAGCCCGTCATTGAAAGTAAAAAGATGAACCTGTTTCAGATTTAAAGGTTTGCTTGGTTTATTTTTAACTAGTTATTATTAGCTATTCCAATACTTTTTAAAACAAGTTGAACAAAGATTCTAAGCTAGGAACAATCTTCTATTATTAGGATCCATGAGGGAGAAGAGCAGTTGTTTTATTTTCAGAGGAAGGCAAACACAGTTGCTTTTTGAGGGGTGGCTAAAAATGAGAAATTAAATGAACTGTATAAGGTAAAAAAAGAAAAAAAAAAGTATAGCATAATCTTAAATATCTTTGAAAAACAAACGAATCGGCGCCGTTTATATTGTTGTCTCCAAGAAGAAAAAATGTAAAGGAGGATAGGGTAGTTTGATGTCTAAATGAAGTAATCTCCAGGAAAAAAAAAATTATTATATTTGTTAAACTGTATAAGAAAAAAATCAGAAGATAATATGGCTTTGTTCGCAGTATTACATAAAGAAGATTAAAGACGGGAAACAAGCTGCTTAAACACTGTAAACTAATTAGTTCGACGAATTGTTTTCCCGAGGTTCATGAGATATGAAACATTGGCACCAGTGCGTGAAATACACTCTGCCTCAGTGCTCTTTTCAATTTATTTTTCTGTTAGTGTCATATGTGTATATAAAAAAAGAGCAGCCAAAAAGAAAGAGGTTACGGAGGGAGACCAAAGTCTGTCAGATGATTGAAGCTGACATTTTGTCATCTTAAGCCTGATACGGGAGGGCCCCCTTCTACTGCCCGTGTATAAACACCAGCTTCATTTTCTGCTATCACAGGCTACACTGCCCAGATGATGTTGTGATGAGGCCCAAAGGGATTCCTGTTGTTGCCCTGTGCCCAGCTCCATGCTAAGCTATGCACAAGCAAGCTGACAAGTCGCTAATTAGCTCACCAAGCATTGGGGTGATTGCGGGGGAGGCAGGCGAACAGGGACACTTCATGGGCTGTGACTGTGTGCGTTGCGGGAGGCTGGCTGGACGGGGGAATAACAATGACAGGTGTTAGGCATGGTAAGTGTTTCAGCAGCTTTGGAGTTTTGTCTGTCAGTTGACACATGAATTGGGTAACAGGCCAAATCGTGCAAATGTTCCAGATACTCTCTAGAACGCATATTTGCCTATGTTCTGAAGTGGCTTTCATTTAGAAAGCCCGTAGCTTTAATAAATGTAATTATTTATCATTATAATTTGATAAATACAAGTTGATAAATTATATTTGATAAATTCTTTTTGTTCTGCACCATACCTAAACACTTGATCAGATGTGTCTACTATTGTCAAGTTTATAAGAAGGTATTCCTATTTCTTGATGTTGGACAGAATACCCAGGATTTTGCCACTCTACAGAAATATAGCAATATAGATTACTCTTTTCAAACTTTTTTTTTTTTAAATGTATACAGCAGTATGTGGGATATGACCATATGGAACCCTACATAAGCTTTCATATCATATGAGAACGTCAGAGAATAGTGCTTGGGGCTCCTGCACAAGTGTAAGAATAGTTTTGCTTAGAGAAAATGAGGAGGGAGAAATCCCATTGTGACTTTAGGTTGTATTTTTAATAGTACTGAAATACTGAGGATAGTGAACATTTCAATTTGGTCAATAGCCCAAGGGGGTTTAAGTAATGTCTGAGGGGCACTGAATTATATAGCTGAGATAACGCACTAAGGACATAATGGATACATACTTTAGCTGAGGCTTCATCAGTAGCTTTCTGGAGGTGAGGGAAGGAGGAGATTTTATTTTTCCTCTGGGTTTTGTAATGATTTTTGCTTTCCATGGGACACGTAACATTCTGTTGTATTTAACCAGTGCAGAACTTGGGAGTTGTTGATATTTACACTATTATTTATGAAAAGAAGTCTGTCTAGCTTGTTTTGTTTTGTTATGTTTTTAATGAATACAAATCTTTTTGTAAATGTTACGTCTTAGGTGGTAATCATCTGTTACGTATGCTACTATGGAATATAGGTTTGTAGCCTAAAAAACAAAGCAATGGGTTTGGAAAGGGAAAAAAGGAACCAGGGAAAGGAAGGGGGGAGGGAAAGACATTCTCAAAATCAATTACCGTGTCTTGTCCTACTTTCTAAAGCTCCCTGGTAATGCCCTCTTTGGCAGCAGGGGTACCTAACCAGTTCTGCAGTGGCACCTTCAGCAAAAAAGCACCTCACTTGAACACAGATTATTATTTGGCCAAAGTAAGAGAGCACAAGGGTACATTTACAGACCTCTTACTCCCAGTCACTCTTTCGTTTTTCAGCTGTTTAGTCAGTACATGAGTTCCTAAAAAGTGAAACAGGCTTGGGAGTCTTGGTAGCATGGGTTCTGCTAAATTACGGCTTTTAAATAGGCAAATCAGATTCTAATTAGCACCACAGTCAGAACAAAGTGCTAATTTTATTACCCATTACAATGCATTTGCTTACGTATGTACCCTGCAGTTACAAATGCGTTATTCATTATTTGTTTTTGTTGGTCACAAAGGTAGCATTTGTTACTTACGATTTCTGAAGCTATCAACCTGAGTAATTCTAGAAGATCATTGTTCTCAAAAACATGAACAAGCAGCAGTTGTCAATTTTATGTCAGGCCCAATGAACTAAAAATCTGCCTAGTGAGGATGATTGCCTCCTTATAAAGGTAACAATATAGCCCCATCTTTCCCTGGGCAAGGTGATAGAAAAGATGCTTTTCAGTCTGCAGTAAAGTAGAAATTTAGAAGTGAAAGCTCTTGGTCTTAATCTGACATTTTCTTCAGAATCTGGAGCTACTATATGGCCCAATGCCATGACAGATTTTGTTAAGTACTTCTCCTAAGAAACATATTTTGTTATTTCCACACAAGTATTGTTTAATATTGCTTAGTAATACTCCCTTGGAAGAACATATGGGACATAGTATGCTATCATGTCAATAAGGAACAAACCTTTGCTTCTTAAAAGGAGTATGCTTCAGTTTGAAATGATATCTGATGAGGAATGAGCTAATCTGTTGAGGAATAGAAGGGAATCAAACCTCAGACTTTTTTTCAGAAATAATAAGATACTTAGGGACCTTCATGGGTTCCAGAAGTAAACCCATGTGACCCTGTCCTGTTTATTAAGACTGATTGAACTCTTGTTAGTGTGTTTACCATTTCCCTCTTGCATTACCGCTGTTTTACAAGCTGTCTAGAAGTTTGCAACTTTTATGCTATATTTTTTTTACCATCTGACTTTCATGACTTTTTCTGTAAAATTTATTGGTTGTGGGAGTCCTGGAAATTCTAAACTACTTAATGGCTGCGTCCATTATATAGGCCTCCTCCTCCCCTCCCCGCACTCCCCACCCCTTCAACCTCACGCCACCCCCCACCCCACCCCCCGCCCCCGACATCTGTGTAGATATCTTCTGAAATTTACAAAACCTTTCTGACTAATCCCATAGGCTGACCTACACACTGAAATCCTACCAGTGTTTGTTGCTGCTAATTATTCTGGGTAAACCTGTGGGAATCAGGCCCTTTCTTAATGAGTTTGGGAAAACAACTAAAAATTTCGTACACTCTCAAGTAGATTACTTAGCTCATATTTGTGACTTCAGGGTAAAACTTCTGTTCTGCATAGAGGTGGTGTCCACAAAACTGGCAGTTTAATTTTATTCTTTGTTAATTTAGAGTGAGGAAGAGGGAAAGAGAAGGGGACTGCATTTGGCACTGCAGTGTAACAAAAACAGCTGTGTAATGTGGCACAAGTGGGTTATTAGATATGACATAATGTGTAGTATTTCTGTCGTGGCATTATATATCTGTCACGGCTTTTGGCAGGCAATTTTTTCTGAGTTTGAAATCCTTCTCATGTATTTTCAGTGGGTATCAGTTAAAATGTCCAGAAATCCCTCTGCAACCAATCAGTTTTGCTTCCTCTAAATAATCTGCCTTTAATTGATGGCTTGTTAAACTGAGGAAGGAAGCCATGGGGAGCTCAGCCTACACTGTGTGGACACAGCCGTAACTTGACACAGAGAGTTTGGATTTGGAAAGGTTTAGGCAGCACGGCTACATCTAGGTATTTTTTTTGTAATTAGAAATTTGTGTAATTGAACACCTGACAAAGTTTCAATTCCTCTTTAGGTCAGGAATGCAACTGTACCTGCATGTTTTGAAAATGTTATATTTGCCTATTTTCTAATGGCCATTAAAGAAGAAACATGTTAACAACAGTTCTTTTTTTGTAATTGTGCAGATACTTGGTTTTGAAGCCAGTTGAAATAGCCAACAGTCTCTGGTGGTGCGAAAGAAAAGAGGTTTTTCTTTCTATAGGGAACACTTCTTTTGCTGAAAGGAGATGCTAAGAAAAATTCCAAAAACAAACCCCTGAAAAATCTGTTCCTACTTTTGCGTATCTTTGCTTTAAGTAGTCTGTGTATCAAAAGTGTCTTGTTTTGGTACCACATTAAGTCACACACTGATGTCCTTGTTGGTTTAACTGTTTCTGTAGTGGTGTATGATGCAGACATTTCAGATCAGCAAAAGTGATCTGGAAAAAGAAGAAAGTGTTATTCCATTTTAGCACAGGCTATTGGATTTCTTCCAGGATGTGCCTTATATGTAATAGAATATTAAAGGAATGTCTGAATACTAAGGTCCTTCTTGAATTTCTGCCAGGGACAATCCAAATTTGAATAAACTGGTGAGATTTTACCCATAGAAAACTGCTGATGGAATTTTTTTGGATGAAACACTGAAAACCATAATCTTTGCATTCTGCTCAACCACTCTGCACTTTTATGTTGCTGCAAGCTGTGCTATAGAATTCAGTAACATTCACACTTGGAGTTATCCGTAACCAAAGTGGGTAAATCTTTGCAGTTTTGTGTTATTAGCTCCTGAGCCTTTCCAAGCACGAATGTGGTTACTTCCAGGTGTTATTTCATGCAGCTCTGTATATTGCTCTTTATTAAAAAAAAAAAAAAAAAGCTCTTTTAAAAAAGTGTATACATGTCACAATCTGATAATTAGTTGTTTAAGTACTGTGACTATAAATTACTTGGTAATGTGGTAATACAAACCTTTTTAAATTTCCAAGTGGTTGAGCAGAAGAAATCTGGATTGAAAGAAAAAAAGAGCAGTGTAAGGAGTAAGTACAAATGGACTAAAGAAGAGCTGGGACATCTTGAGCTTTGAAACAGAAGACTGAATTGGGACTGCTGGACATGAGATGGAGGGAAGAGAACTACAGTTAGCAAAAAGGCATTCCTCTGGAAGTTTGGGGGTGATCTTCTTTTGACAAAAATCCTCAGGGAAATTAGTATTTCTAACAAATTACCTTCAACAAATGTTGCTTGGATGATTTGAGGTTTTGCTGCCCACAGCTGGCCATCATTCTTTGCTGTCAACCCTGGTGCAGCAATGAAGGTGGCAGAAGGTGTCCATGCCCTGGGACTCTGGCTTACCTCATTAGGCAGCCCATGAAATCTGCTTGTGCTAAGATTATGGAAAGACATGCCCAAAAGTGTGGACCTACTGATTCATGGGAAAGTGTTTTCATATGCCACCACTCGCATAGTAACTTAACAGGCAGCTTGTGAGGGCTGAGGTGTGCTGGAGCAAGAGCCGTGTAAAGAGCTGTGACTGTTTGCTTGGGGAATATGTGCTGGGGGCCCAAGGGTCATCAACGTTTCAAATTAAAATTAGGTAGAGAATGAGTGCTTCAGAAAATGCGTGCCCAAAATTGTTTACAGATTTATATTTCGATCATGTGATTTGCTTATGCATTTCATCTTGCTCGCTTTGAGGACTCTGCCTCCTGTTTTTCTTTAACCACGTATCTTACAGATTAAACAAAATAGATTCTTCTTATTTTCACTTTATTTCTTTTCTCTGACAAGTTTTGATGTGCCCAGGCATGGAAGTATTCTGTGTGGTTGAAAAGAGGAGGAATGATCATAAAAGTTTGCAGCTATCTGTCCTAATTTATTGAAAGCTCTTGGTTTCTAATGCGGATGTAGGAGGGCAGAGTTGTAGGAGGGCAGAGTTGTAGGAATGCAGTTTTCTGAGTTATATTTGTGCATGTGCACAGCTCTGCTGACTTCTCTTCCAGCCATAAACTTATTTTACCATTTGAATTTCTTAAATTCTTTTTGGTGTATAATATTCAGTCATTTAACCCCAAAGTGGAGCACGTTATCTTAGATAGACTGAAAGATCTGTGCTTTGGGAATGGGAGAAATAAAGATTCTAATTCCACCTGTAACAGAGACTTTTCCCAAAGTACATCTCATTTTTGGAGGGAGAACGGAATTCACAGTTAAAAGGATTTGCTTGCCATAAACTGCAGCAGCAGGAACTGCGATTAAACAAATTATCATTTTTAGCTTGTCCTAAGGTCCTTAGCAAAAATATAAGGTGAAGGCAACATAGTTTGCTTTTCAGAAGAACATGTGGAGCAGCCTACGCCATAATGTCGGAACAGATGAATGGCATTTTGCATGTCATTGGAGACTTGTTCTCATTGTAAAGATTCCAGTAAGTCACTTTGCCAACGCTACAGTTAAGGCTTTTCAACAGTCTTGCATTTGCGTTACTTGGGTAGTTTTATTTCAGAAGTGCATATAGCTCAGATAACTGATCAGGTTCATGTAACTGATCTGTATCTGTTTGTGATTCTACCCTCTTACCTCCCACATGAGTTGTACCTTTCTTGTGCAAATAAGCTGCCGCTACTGC
Source organism: Limosa lapponica baueri (assembly GCA_002844005.1). Lineage (NCBI taxonomy): Eukaryota > Metazoa > Chordata > Aves > Charadriiformes > Scolopacidae > Limosa > Limosa lapponica. The sequence goes on from KZ506121.1 coordinate 140,167, forward strand.
CTCTGCTTGATCTCTATACTACAGATGTTTCTAATTAACTCTACTGTGACAGGCCAGGAGGATATAGTTACAGAGGTTGACAGGTCTCAGAGTCCTTGGAGGCACTGTTCTGTCACCTGATGCATTCCTTGTGCTAACATCTTTTTGGCAAGCTTTCCTAATTATTACAGCCAACTAGTACCTCTGTGTTTAATATGGAGAGTGTGGAGTGATTGCATCTAAAAGTCAGCAAAGAATGCAGGCTTCTAAGCACTGAAAAGTTTCAGTATCTGTTTTGTGGTTAGAGGCATTGGTGCTGCCATTATGCCTGATTTCAGTTTTTTCTACATTCTGTTTTGCTTTCCACCAAAAATGCACTTGGGCTTTCTTTGCTGTTCAAAGTCATGAAGAAGATTTGCCCCTCCCCCCTCCTCTGTCTCCAGTAATTTAGCAAAGCTTAATAACCCACAGGAAAGGCCATGATATTCTTGCTTTCTTGGAAGATTTACATTGTAAAGATCATTGGCAACCAAGCATTGGTATGCAAATTACTATGAGCCAACTTTGTATTGAGAATTTTAAGTGATGATTGTGCTATGTGATGCACTTGTTGCCTGTCTGCCACATAAAATTTTTCACGAGACTGTGTCAAAGAATCATCAATTGGAGAGTACTTGCATACACATAAGGAATCTTTTGTGTTAAATGAGCATGAGTATTCCTTGGTTCTGGGTGAACTTTGCATTTAGAGGCATCTGGAAGAGAACAGTGTACGTGAGGAGGATATTGCAACTGCACCTGGAGGTAGATGGATAACCTGAAAATGTCTTTAGCTCACTGCTTGATACTATCAAACAGAAGTGAAGGTGCATGCACACTTCAGCAGTGAAAGACAGGAGATACCTTTCCAATAAAGAAAGACTGATTTTTTTCTTAGACTAGGAAATGAGAGCTGCTCGTCTAATGAATTTAAGATTGGGAATCTCATTCTCTTAGATCTATCACTTGAGAATAAGAGTAATTATTTCCTATTGCTCTTCATGGAATACAGTTATAATTGCCTTACTGTAACAATGTTCACATTAACACTTAATTGTTAATGTCCTCCTAATTTGAGGAAATCATCACCTCTTCATATTTCATCACCAGAGAATGTTCTTACATGGGAAGAGCATTCGGAATCACTGAATAAGGAAAGATTACATCTGACATACCTTTAGCTGGAAAGGTATAATTTAGATATGTATCTCTTTATTTTCTTGAAATTTGTTTCTATTGTCTTTTGGGTAGTCAGACTTCTTTTAGAGGCTAGATTGCACTGACAAAATTGTTTCTTGTACAGAAACAGCAACTCCTGCGTAGTATAAATACTATAATGGTGTACGCTGGCAGAGAAGGGCACTGGCTTTCTTTATCTCATTTGTACATTCTATCTTGTGCTGAAAGACACATCAGTAAGGATGGAAATCTTACACAGGGGCAAGGTCAGCCTGACAGTGGTGACCTGCAGTTTTTTCCTTCCAGATAACTGCAACTTGTTCCTTTGTACCAGACTCAAGTTCTATATAAAAACAACCCTTAGGCATGTATTTGACTGTCCACTGGGCACCGACATTTATATATTCAGATGTACTGTAGAAACATAGGGAATGGACACTTTATCAAAACAAGCAAATACTTACCTTGAAAGCATTGAAGGAGTGCTCTCTTCAGTCATTAAAGCAGTCCAAAGTAGTAAGATCCTCTCATCAACCTTAGCAGTAATCATATGGTTTGAGTGCCATTTTGTCTGATAAGACTGAGAAAAGAGGAAAAAAAAGTGTGACTTTTTGTCTGTAACTATAAGTAGGTGTACACCAAAGCAATGCATATTTAACACAGTCTACTTCCTAAACGCAACAGAGAGAGTATTCGTGAAAATGGCAGTGGAGCAGCATATTCCTCATGTTTTGTGCCAGTCTGTGGTCTGTGCATTGCTGCCCACTAGGGTGGAAGATTTGTGCCAAACTAGCATGAGGTACAAATTGGTGACAGCTTACCAGGTGTAATATTCACTGTTTCAAAAGAAAATTTTATATAAAAAATACAGTTTGAGCCTTTTTCTCCAGCATCACAGAGGACCATAAGAAGCTGGTAAATACTAGGTGGAAAGAAAGATTGATAGGAGACTTCTTGACTGGAAAAACTCCTTCCTTCCCCTTCAAGTTGCCTTACCTACTGGCTGGAGAGGTTCCCTGAATGGGGTGCCCTTTTGTTTTGCTGCTTCTTCAGACTTCCTTCACTGGGAGGTTCTACCATAACTGTCCAAGATCGGGAAACTGCAACAGGAGCAGAGCTTTCCAGGACAGGGGAGAACAAGGAAGAAAGGGAAAACAGAGGAGAGGGAAAAATCCTCCTTGTCTTACTTGCTTCTGTTCACTTCCTTCCATTGTCAACTGGAAATTAGTAGACATCATTTTGTGAGGATATTAATGTCATATAAAAAAATGTGTTTGTCCACGGGCTGTCTAGGGACAATACTTCATAATGCTATGCATACTAGCATTCAGTTATATTTCAACAATTCCCTTTAGGTCCATTTTCACTAAACTTCTAAAACATATTGCAGCTGTGTTGTCTTTTGCTGGAGTACAAATGGTTAATTGTCAGTCATGTATTTTAGCATATAATTTCAGTTCTTGGATCAGTCAGAGCTGATGATTCAAAGTTGATTCCAAAAACCAAAATACATGTGTGTGTAAAAGGAAGGAGGAGGAGAGATTTTATTGTAGGACCCCAGGGAACTTCTTGTATTGTAGGAGTGTAATAGCTGAACACTGCAGTATTTCAAAAACACCTTTGGAAAGTGAGCCCACTCCTCTAAATAATGTTGATTAGCACAATTATGATTCAGGAATGTCTGTGTGAAAGGGTTGCTTCTAGCATGAGCTGGTATCTTATGAAGTAGTTTGCTGACAAGTGAGAAAACTACAAAATTCATTTTCTTCTGCTCTCATAATAGTACAATCATTAGTTTGTTTTCTCATAAACATCATCTTCCCCCTACCCCCCTTTTCTTGGAAAAACACACTAAAAATATTGTCATTAAAAGCAATTTTTTTCTTCTCTGCCTAAGGAAAATTGTTTAAAACAAAATCTTCATTTTTTTGATTATATGGGTCTTGCCTGTTTAAGTCAATGTTATAATCCCATTTTATTTGGTGCTAAAATGGTTTTCAGCTTTCAGGCTCTGGGAGAAAAAACATTTTCGAGAGTTCTCCTACTTAAATAAATAAGCATCTGTGTTTTAATGTTCCTTTAAGTATCATTCAGGACAGATTTTGTGTAGATATATTTGTTCCATCTAATCTGTACTAGCTGTGCACCTGACATACATATTAGTTTTCTGTTTCAAGGCAAATACAACTGGAATTCTGCAGAGACCAAAAGAGAAATAGTGAAACACATCCTTCTCATCAAAAAAGCCAAGCAAGGCAAATAATCCCATATCAACAACCTAGCAAACCTGTTTCTTACAAAACACATGTAAAAGAAGCTGAGAAGTAGATGCTAACCACATGAGATATGAAATGAGAATTTAAGTAACAGGTGCCATACATTTTTCTAGCTTCAGTCCTTTAGTAATACGGGCTTTTCTACTCTAGTATGTGCAGTCTGGAAAAAATCTGTTGCTGTAAAACAAGCATTTATTTCTTTTCCTCCTAATTCTCTATGATTTGTGCTGTACTGTTGCATCTACTGGAACACTCTTCTAACATCCATGCAAATTATAATTTGTGCTGGCTTCATGATTGTGCAGATGATTGTCACAGCAAATGCTAGATGAATATGCTCTGTGTGTGTGCGAGTGCAATATATCTTAACCAACATAAAAGAGAAGTAATCCACACTAAGAAATATTCAAGAATAAAGAACAGTATATGCACATTTTGGCTTTACATATTTGAATTAACAGATCTAAGTGGTAGCTGTGCTTAGGCTTTTTTCACAGCCCCTGGCAAGGTATGTATGAACTCTTTAGTAACTGCAGGGGGTCTGACCTGAGATTTTCTACCATAGCATGTGTGCGTATGCATATGGTTGCTCATTCACTCACTCTCAACTTCTTCTGGGCCCCAGTTACAGTTTCATAGGTGTTATTATAGTCACATACACAATGTGATCTATGCAACTTTCTCCAGTGGATGGTGTAGGAGGCAAGAGGTGTAAAGAGCGTGGCTATGCGTTCCCTCCCTAGGAATCTGGGAGGACTGTTATACCGTGACCTTGGTCTGGTTTTTCTCTACATTCTTTGCTGTCCCCAAGCTGTGAGGCTGATGTGTTTGGACAAACTCATTTCGTTAAGTGGAAATCCCCTTAGAAAACTAGGAATAGAAATTGATGGGAACTCTACATGATTAAGTGTTCAGTGATTTTTTTTTTGCAACCTATGATGAATTTACTTAGGAGCAAAGTCTAATAAGTATTTTGATTATCTGCTTCATATGCTTTCAGCTTGAGTGGTCTGAATTTTTTCTCTAGTTACTATGACACAATAGTTAACAGTCTGGCTCGGCCAACATGTTAGGCCATGTTTGCAAAAAAGAATACATCAGTGATTTTCCTTTGCCAAAGGTTTTGTTTTCAGTTTTAAATAACTGTCATAAGAGAATCTTAAATACAGTGTGTTTCACTCTCTCATTTTGAAGAAAAAGAAGCTAAAGAAGTTTTCAATTGAATAGAAAGAGGGATAGAGGGAAGTGCTGGTTCATTTCTGTGCAATTCTTAAACCAGTGAAAGACTTTGCTAGCCTATAGACGCAATGCAATCAATAGAAGCAAGAGCTGTATTTTCTAAAAGCATCAGGCTCAGCAATATTCCGGTGTTTAGGGAACACATGTAGTCACCTGCTTGTCCAGTGAAAGCACCAGCTTGGTGAAAAGCAAAAATGTGTATTATGAAGTGATGACTGAAGAAAACATGGGCTGGTTATGTTTGGGTCACAGGTACAAACCTTTTTCTGCTGTTTTGCCCACAGGCCCATGAATTGACACCAAGGACTAAACAAAAGAGTTTTTTACATTGCCAACAGATATCATCCCTCAGTCATGGCACAGGCTGCTGTGAAATGCCATCTTATCCCTAGTAAACATAAGAGCTTGGAATGAGAAGTAGTAAACTGTTCTCCAGATGTATATCTCTTTGGTTTACATTCCTTCTTTTGTGTGTGAGACAATCATCTGTCATGTACAGTATTTGATTTAATCCCAGGTTCTGCTGAAGCAAGTAATAATTGAGAAATTGAGGAAGAAAGTTTGTTTCAGTTGGACGTTTGTTTCAGTTTGGTTGAGGAGATGCAACCTGCAGCAGCTTTCTTTCTGAATTTAGGACAGCTGAGAGTGTGGTGGAAGCTGGAGTTTTGTTGGCTCACTCTAATACCTCAGTCAAGAAGTGGAATTATGTGCCAGTCAGGGAATGGAAAGCCACAACACTTTCAAGGCAAGACCAGGGCCAAAATACTCCATCATAACTTGCTTAAGTGCAAGAGTGCCTCTTATTTGTCTCTCAGTGATATTGCATGTACTAAATTTCCTACTGATGCTGTATCAGCAAGTAATTGCTTCTACTGTATCTTAAAAGCTTTTCATACTTCAAGTTCTTCAGTGCTTTTTAAATTTTATGTATTGCTTTGAGTAACTTTCCTTCACACTTAAACCTTACTCAAACTTACTGAGTTGTTGCTTTTCAGCATTACTGAAAGTGGACCCTGCATAAGAAAATCACTGCTGTGCTTAGGAGGGCTTTGCCAGCTAAACACTTCATTTCCATATATATAGCTCAATAACTGCATACCTTATCTTATACCTTTAAAACAGATCATGTACAATTGTAGCATTTTCAGATGGAAATTGCTCAGGTGAAAGTTTCTTCTTCATACTGCTTCCCTCCCCTTTCCTCGAAAGGAAAAAAAGAACTGGGATGTGGGGAAGTTTGTGGATTTATTTAAAACTATGTAAAACACAATATTCAGCTGTTGTGTGTGGAAATATATCCAGCTATACCATTCATAGATCAATTGTGGCAGGAGTTTTCTCAACCATGTACTCTAGACCTAGTCATTCCATTGGTTACAGTTTCATTTTATATCAGTATTACAGTCTTATACTGTCTGCAGTGCTAAGCCCAAGTGATTTTTACTTCTGAATGCTTTTTTAGAAAACATATTTTTAGCTTAATCTATTTCCTTGCTACATAGTGATTTAAGAGGTATTCGATCCATTTCTCTAATTTTTGGCTGGGAAGAGGCTTTTGGGATTGTTCAGAGAAAGGTCATACAGTTAAAAGCAACAAAAAGTTTCTAAGATACAGAAAGAGGATCACTCCTTAAGGGAAGCAATTCAATGTGAATACTTCCTTGTATTTGTTAAGAGAACCTGCTTTTTTTTTGTATGCATAGTGTTAGTGTCCAGCTGTTTTGAATGAACTTGGGTTATGTTGGTTTTCTGTTTTGCTTTTCTTCAAACTGCCTTAGTGGAAAGAGAAAAGTTTTTTTTCCATTTTGTAAAGTGACCAAGTGTACTCTAAACATGCAAGAAAAGAGAGCTTTAAAAGCACATATGAGGATCATCTGAAAATCACAAGTAAAATTATAGCCACCCAGGTGCTGATTTTTTTTAATTTATTTTATTTTTTATCTGCAGCCAAAAAGCAGAGGTTTTGTGGAATCTTATTTAAGATAGTGGTAGAATTCCCAGTGACATTAATGGAAAGAGGTTCAGACCTTCTGTATTAAGTTGCTGTCTTTTATGAAGCATTGTGGGTGGTTTGCTTGGAACAAAATTTGCAATTGAATTTACAGTACTAACACCAGCTCTGCAGCGCAACAGATGTTTTATTTTCTGTTTATTTGCTACATTCTTCAATACAAGCCTTGGTGCTCTGGCCAAAGGCTTATTACGTGCATCAAGAATGCTTGTGTCTTAGTCTGTCAAATAACTGCATACAGTTAAGATTTTCAGCATGAAGTACAATTTATTGTAGTCTCATTGATTACCTCATATACCCAAGGCATATTAAGGCAACCTAAAAAAGAACATTTTGAGAAGTTGCAGGAAATAATTGATCAAGAGGTTGCAGTACGTAGGACACATTGAAATTTGCGTAGCCTGAAGCAGAAAGTTCTTTCTTCCTTTCAAGGCTTTTTGCAAATCTCTAAAAGTATTTGGTGACAAATTCAGAACTCAGTTTTTGAGTCCACAACATTGCAGGAGCTGTTGTGTAAGTTGGGTGGTTATTTAAAGGTATTACCTGTATTAGATAATTGACTTTTTTACAAATCAGCTTGATTAAATCAGTTAATCAGCTTATAGCTGTATTTGTTTTATGTCTGTTGTGCTTGGTTGTTACTATGTTCTTCTGCATAAGAAGGCAGCCTTGATTCCATCATTCCTTACTGCACTTTTCAGTGGTACTATTCTTCCCAGCTAAAGAGGCGGGTGATACAATAGGCTGATGAGTGAGGGGTCAATGTGGATTGCGGGGATGCAGGCATGGCCACCTAGCCGAACAGCAAGTAGCTGGTGTGGTCCTGGGATATTCCCTCCTTTCTGGGAGGCTCCCACTGGTGCAGGGGGTAAATGGGGGGAGCGGCTCCCCTGGTGTTGAAGCTGGGTGGGTCACAGTCAAGCCAGTTACCCAGTGCAACACTGTGAGCTGTGCATGGCAGCGGGAGAGCTGCTCTGAGCTGCAGGGAAGAATCATAGAATCATTCAGGTTGGAAAAGACCCTTGGGATCATCGAGTCCAACCATCAATCCTACTCTACAAAGTTCTCCCCTACACTATATCCCCCAACACCACATCTAAGCAACTCTTAAGGGATGGTGACTCAACCACCTCCCTGGGCAGCCTATTCCAGTGTCTGACCACTCTTTCTGTGAAGAATTTTTTCCTAATGTCCAGTCTAAACCTACCCTGTTGCAGCTTGAAGCCATTCCCTCTTGTTCTAAAGGGTAGAGAGGCCGATCAGGATGTGTGCTACCCTGGCCCATCATCACCCTATTGTGGTGGGGGGTTCCTTCTGGCAAGGAGAGGGAGAGAGGCTAGTCAGTACTTCCAAGCATGAGCTACCAAGGGGACCATATTTCTGGAGCAGAAGGCTAGCAAAAAGAGACTTGTTCTGCATTCAAGCCTTACCTGATGTGTCTAAAACCAAAGCGATTGATATACAGTGTGCTGAGTGGCTCTGAAGGCAGTGTAGGGTTGACAAAGCCATGCTAATGCATAACTAGTATGACTATGAATCCAAGTGAATATATTGAAGGAAAATACCCTGTGGTACCTTACCCAGGCTTTTCTATTACCCACAGTATTTGCTTGCCTCTTATCTTAGATAATCCAGAGATGACAGTAGTCATCTGAACTACTATTCAATTATAGTGAACACCTTAAATGGTTAGTCAGAGGAAAATACTGTCCATGAGTATGTGAAAGGACTACATCCTTGACTGAGAATAAATTGGTGTCCAGTGTGCATAGCCTGTGCATTGGTCAGAATGAAATAATGTTGCTTACCATTCTCATTTTGAGTAATGACCTTGTCTGAGTTCAGAAATTGCTGTGAAGGATCTAGATAACTGGAAATTAAAGACTGAAGAAATTCAGATGGAGCTGCTGCTTTTTCTAGAGTGTTTCACACCAATGAACAAGCTTTTTCAGAAGAACTTGAATTTAGCTGGTAATAAAGATTACCTGGGCAAGATGGTCTCAGTTTTTCATTATCTGAGTTACTTGTAAGGGGAATATTATTCAGAGTAACTTAAAATACTATTTTTCCCAGCAAACAATTTCTTAAAAATGCAAGGAAAGTTATATCAAGAGCAGATGCTATTTTTTGTATTTTTCCTTTGGTGAATTATGTGTTACTCAGTCAACTTCTCAAAAAATCAGTTATGCTGATATGCTTTCAGTGTGACAGGCTGCAACTGAACCTCATTATTCATACAATATGTCTCTGTGATGTTACCAAGTCAATTTATGCTGTATCCATTTTGCACTTATGGGTAGTTTGTGCTCTCTTATGAGCAGAAATAGTCAGCTGGCAACAGTGGAAGACAGAGAGAAAAATGGATGGAGTCCACAGCCTCTTTCTTTGTGGCAGTAGGTCCTTCTTTCGTCCACTTTCAGGTTTGTTTTTTTTTCTTATCTCATCAATATGTACAAAGCAGATGCTAAGTCAAAAAGCAGATACACTCTTAGTTGTTTATAAATCAATCCTTTTACATTGTAACAGGCAGAAAGTTAAATGAGTGTAGGGAAAGGTCTCTATCTTGTCTGACTGGCAGAAAAGGGCCATGCCTAACTGTAATTGCTTATTGGATGTAATTCTGTTCAAAGGCATTGACTTGGCAAGGCCAGTCTTACTAGACCCCAGGCAACAACAAAGCACAGGGTATTTCTTGTGTGCTGAGATGCAGTTCATAGCACGAATGAAGGAGAAATATGTTGTTACAAGCTTAGTAAGTAAGGAGAAAAAGAAATCTAGGATGTGTCACTTACTGATATATTGCTTGTGTTTATTTGAATTGGGGAATGCATGCTCTCTGATAATTTAATGCTCTTACTGTCCAGTTCTGTTCCTTGATTTATCTCAGAAACATTTTTTTCACGAATTGGAAGTAAGATGGCAGCCTGAAAGGACAGGATATTAAATCAGGAAGGAAAAGGAAGTTGGAATGACTTCTGCAGTTACGTGACTGCAGTTGGGTGCAGTGCAGTTACTGTTCCTCTCTGCATCGTCCCTTGTTTGCTTTCCTTCTAAAGTACACAGGTGCACTCATTGACCTTTGGCAGCTGATGCTATAAATGTATCCACTGAGCACAAATTCCAGTACAGTCCTTCACTGCCAGTTGTTACCCACCTCTCTGATGCTTGGAGCCAATGCATTCGTTCTCTGGAGTGGGTTTCACTGTCCTCATTAAAAAGACAAAAAGTTTTTCGTATTTTCCCTCACTGCCTGATGAAACTTGCTCTCTGGAACTTAGTTTGATTTTATTTCTAATTCTCAGCTGTGCTAAATGCACTGGGAATTAAATTACAAAGCCGATGTTACCTCATGTTCCGCAAACTAGCTCCCCAAGGCATTTCATCACTGCGCACACTTGAGACTTTACAGTGTTGCAGCAGGGCTGTAAAGTGCCTAAAGAAAACATTATGCAGATATTAAGAACAAAATAAAATAATAGTAAAAAAATAGGTTAAAAGGGAGGGAAACTCTTCCAGCCAGGTTTCTAGGCAGAACTGCCAAGTGGAGCATATCCCCGGTGATGTGTATTTGGCAAGTGTGTCCTGGAGTGCTGATACAGTCTGCAGGGAGACAGCAAGGATTCCCCTGTGATTCATCCTGCCCACCAAGCAGTGCTACTCTCCCCGCTGGATCCCAGCCATCATGCTAAAGCCACAGCCAGGGGTGCGGAAGGAGTAGAAGAGGAACTTAGGCTGCTGCCCTCTGGAGAGGTCCCCAGCCATGAAGCAGGAAGGCAGCTGAAGTGGAGGTTAGCCCAAGGCATTGCTTCTGGGGTGAGACACAGTGCAGAAGCAGGCACGGAGAATGAGGAGGAGGAAGAGGAGGTTGCTTTGGCCTCCTTTTGACCATTGAGCACATGCCCAGCTGAGATCTCTTGTCACAGCAACTTCTAGTCCTCTGTTAACATAATCTTATGGTCCAGATTCTCATTGCTCCTTTTATGTATTACGATCACCAAGTAATATGGATCCTGAATATTTTTTTGTTATTTCTCCTATTAAATTCTCACCCATGTTCTCCACTTGATTGAGGGGAGTTCTACCTGTTGTGAAAGGAGTTAACTTCTGTTATGTTTGGCTCCTGAAGTGTCTGTTTAGGATTTATTCAGAGAGGAAGGAAATAAAATCATGTGTTTCATTGAGTTCTATTTTTCAACTGTTTTTCTTTGCATGAAAGTAATCATTAAAAAATGAGATTCAGGTGGACTAAAGGTATTCATAAATTTGTGTTCAATTAATTGAGTGGTTTAGGGAAAACACTTGCAGAAGGTGAAACGGTCATTTTGGCATTTAAAAAGAACCTTTAATTTAAAAAAAAATTAAATTATAAGACTTAAGCTTTTTCCGTGTCCCAAAACCAAAAGCACAGCAATAATGCTTACCTATGTATTCATCCTGCACACTACAGCTAGTTCCTTCCAGCTGATTCCTGTGGTGACTGCTTCAGTGAGGAAATGGTCTTGTGTAAGCCTCTATATCTTTTGACTATATGAAGAGATTTGGGTGAAGTTCAGGTGGCAGACGCTACTCCTGGTGTTGGCAGGTCTCCTGCCTGTGCAGCTGCTCAAAATTCATTGCAGAAAACAAAACTGGGTGTTGAAATTGCAGGAATAGCAGATAAATTTGAAAGTTGGATGTGCTGCTCATCTCATCTTCCTAATTAGATATTTATGTGGCCTCAGAGTATCCAAATGACTCAGTCATCAGTGGTTATTTTCCCACAGCAGTGAAAAACTGCTGTTTTTATCACGGAAAACCTAAGGTAGGACAGCATATAGGAAATCTGTTATTAGGCCAACACTGGACCACGTTTTCAGGTCCCTAATCTACTGCTCCATGCCTTGTTTTCTCTCATGGAGGCTATCTAGACACCTATTTGTTGCAGTCCATAATGGACAAGAATGAGTAATATTAAGGAAATAATGTGGATAGTTATAATAGGGTCTAACTTTATGTATTCATTAATGCATCCTGTTCTTCCAGTGTCTCAAAATGCCTTGGTGAGTTCCTCCTGTGCATTAAAATTGTGCAGAAATTCGCTTCTTTGCAGGAGAAAACAGGGTAACAGGGAGCCCCTGTGGTAACAATCTCATGGTTCTGTGACACTCTGTGCTTAGCAGCTGATGGGTCTCAAAATAATATGCAGTCAGGTGCAAAGTGGCTGGGAGATGCATTCCTCAGTGCATGCAAGTTCCTGGTAAGAAGTCTGTAGACTTGGGAAAAAGCTTCTTTGCACTTTATCAATTGGCAAGTTAGAGGGGCAGAGCTTTAAAAGCTGTATTCTGTCACTTACCTTGCCTGCTGTTGGAGCCCCTTTTAAGTAAAATGAGCTCTGCTCTGGAGAATGCCATCTGGATGGAAAATAACTCAGACTTGAGTTGTCAAAGCCTTAGACCAAAACAGAGAAGAGTGTAGAATTATTGTCTCCATCCTAAGGTTAGAACTCTGTATCTTACAGCCCCTAGCTGCAAATAGTGAAATAGTAGGACTCTGCACAGGTATTCTGCTGACCGAGTGTCAATGAAAATGTTTGATGCTGACCTGCAAAATCCTTCAAAGCAGGATGGAAACAAAAACAAGAGCAGTTTTGTAGATGCTGGATGTAACCTTGCCAGCCCAATCCGAACCGTCTCTGCAGAACGTTTATTGGTGATGTAAATCTAAGGCTTACTGACAGGGGGGATTTACAGTGCAAAAACCTAGTTATTTCCTGAAGTTGTAATAAGTCAGCAACAAAGGCAACTCTTCTGCACTGACTGACCCTCATGTGAGACTGCTTTTGGATCATCAGTGTTTGGTTAAGCTCATAAGAACATTTGTTTACACTGAGATTTTTACTATATGTTCCAAGAGGATGTTTAAATTTTCTACAGTCTTAAGGGGTACTGAAAGGTCTGGGACATGTATTTCAGCTGAAGCAGACATTGATCACATGCTGCTACTGTTACGAACCTTGAAAGTAGTGCAACTTCATGCTCTACTTGTTCAGACAAACCCTTCTTGGCTATATGGCAGTTCAGAGAGCAGCTGGCTCTTCTGCTGTCTGTAATGTTGCTGTGTACTTCTACTACTGTACAACTGCTTTTGGGGGCAGGGGAAGCCTTTAGCCCAGATACCAATTTTTGGAGTTGAGGAGAGGTCTACAAATACTTTTGCAGAAGAGGTCCAACAGCATCTCTGTGGAGACTGGGAACCAGGTGATAGATGGAGGAGCAAGAACATGAGCTGACTTAGATTCTGGCAGCAGCCAGGATTTGTAGGAGCATAGACGGTGCCCTTGACTACTGCTATCAATCACAATGTAAACCAGCAAGCATCAACAAAGTTAATAAATGAAAAAAGGAGTGCAATCAGAAGTTGATTTAATTAGCTATTGGTTCTAATTACGGTGTTGTTGAGTGTCTTACTGGATTTCATATCAGAGGACTAGTTGGAATAATATGTATGTTTACCAAGGTAAGGTATAGGAGGCATGTGTGTATATATGCATTAAAAATAGACTGAAAATCCTGCTAGCGAAACAAAATGACACAGGTGAAATCTACATGCTGAAGACTCAAACCTGGAGGTTCTGCTTCAGTAAGTCAGTGTGGTCATCTCTTATGGGAGCTGGAATGGCGATGTTAATGGCACCAAAATGTTGGTTTTACAGTTCATTAGCAATCTTGGTGAAATGAGCAGCTCACACTGAGCCATCTGAAAAAGTTTCTGTTTCTAGAATACTCTGAGCTCCAGCTACAACGTTGAGGAGAGACAGCTGAGGTTTTGTCAGTTGACAGTTGTTTGAATGGAGGGAGTTGGTGTTGGGAAAAAAAGTATTTTCTCTTTCAGTACTTACACAGCATTCTGAGAGCAGGGGATGGTTATTGTCTCAAGAAAATTTCTGTTTGGCAAAGACATATGGTCTCCTGACATGTAGAGGATGTACAAACTAGGTCTGCAGTAAGCTCTTTCACACATTTATTCATTCCTTCTTTGGTTAAATGATTTCCGGCAACACACTTGACAGCTGTAAATGTAAGGGTCCTGCGCATCTCTCCCCAGACAAGACCTGTTAGCAGTGTGAGCAGGTCTGGGCACAGATACGCACAGCTAGCTGATTCTTGCTTATCCTGACAAGAAGAATGTGAAAAATGTGCCAGCTTTCAAGGGTCAGAGGCTAAAATATGGATGTGTTTATTGCATATTTTGGTTGTCCCTTTAATAGACAGCTTGACACATTCTTTTGGTGAACTTTCTGGAAGATAAATAGCTCAAAATGGACACAGGAGAAATCACTCCTGTCAGGATTCCCATACATGTAATTACCTTCAGGTGTCAAGTGTACTTAGTGACTGTTGATTTTAATTTTTTTTGCTGTTCAGACATTTGTACCTTGTTGTTGGTGAGGTATTTAATTTTATTAATGTGGACATTCTTAAAGGCGGGATGTGAAAGATCAGTTGTTTCAGACTTTGCTTTCCCTTATGAAATGTCTGGTATCACATTGTAGATAATTCTTTTGAAGACATGCTTTTGGTCAGCTTTTTCAGTCAGCCATGTGGAAGGATGCCTAGATCTCCTTGCATAACTTAAGCACTGAAAGCTGCACTTAAGCCTTTCCTTCTGTGTGTATGATAGCTAAGTTGTTATGAAAAACTGTTTTAAGCTCCTTTGTTCCTTTGCTTTTAAACTTTTTGTGTGTGATATGCTTAACAGTTTTGGAAGTTATTAAATCAGTTAATCTACCATGGTGCAAAAATGGTGGCAAGATGTGCTTCTTAAAATTACTAGCCTGGGAATGTAATTGTCAATACATATTACTCCACATTCAAATGAATACTCATGTTTTTTACAGCAGCAAGCAACTAATGGAAGGATGGAATTATTGTAGTTGGAAACCAAAAGTCTCAGAATACAGAAGAGAGCAGTACCAAGAAAATGTAGTATGAAATCTATTTTGAATATGTCTGGCTTGAAGTTTTCCTGGTGACTGGGAACGTAAATCATGTACTGAAAAAAACTGGGAGAGATGAGGTAGTCAATTACAGAAACGAAAATGGATGTTTTATTGTGGATGGACATATTTAGATAAAATTAGTCAAAACACTGCTAAAAAAGAATTCAAATTAATTTGTGTCATATGTAAACAGCTCTTAATAATTTAATTTAACATTAGATAACCTTTGCTGATCCAGCGACTGCTGGAATTTCACAGCTCTTGTTTTTCAGTCACCAAGTGTGGCTGGTTCTCCATATCCAAGAAAAAATCTTGAGATCAGCATTTTTTTAGTCTATATGAATGCAATCTCAAATGACAGAAGGAGAATGTTCAAGCTAATCACAAAGGGAATTATTGGCTTTGTTCTTATAGGAAACCCTTTAATATTTGGAAGAGTGGTTTAATGATGTGATCTGGCATTCATTCTGCAGTGCATCATCATCAAACAAACAAACAAAAAAAAGCCCTTGGTTGGCATTTTTGCCTAAGGGCTGCTGAGAGCTGATTATTCGTCTAATCAGAACCATCACAATCAAGGGAGAAAATTAGCTAGGTTAGGTCTCTGCTGATTTCTCCTGTGGCCCTAAGCATCAGATGGCCTTGAGCACTCTTGAATCCTATCAACAAGTATTTCAGTAATACCTGTTTTGCTCCACCTGTTGTCATTAAGACCCTCTTTTCTTCTATTGAAGTGCTTGGTTCTGTGCCTGCTTATTTATATTACACTAATACTGGAAGGCATTAGCTATTCTTCAAAAGAGAATACTTACTAGCCTAGTCAATAAATACACAGTTTAAGTTTCTAGTGTGTACTATAAAACCATAGACATTATTTTGATATACCATGCATGTGTTTGTGAATGTGTACTTAATTCTGTATTTTTATCAGTAACATTTATTTTCACATATAGAATAAACACATATATTTAAACAGTCAGCTATGTAATTGAATATACAACTTGGGCGTGTCATGGGGTGAACCTTTGTGTCTGTAAATGGCAATGTGCTCCTTCTGCCAGCAGCCTGCATCAGTCATTAATTCTGGTTTTCCCCTATTATTTTTGCACACAGCCAATGCTGTTCTGCTTAACTGGAGTTTATCTACCCAAGTGGTCTACTTGATACCTAAATGAACTAAATATTGTAGTTAGTAGGCCTGATTTTGTCCTATTCATCTCATGTATTTATGTGCTGAAACCAAGGAGTTGCTCCCTGTTTTGCCCTACTGCAACAGAAGGTGAAACTTGATCCGGTAGCTCTTGTGGGGTGGGCATTTTTGTCTACAGATTGCGTGTAACTGAAGTAAATTGCAAGCTGTCACATTAACTTAATCGTCCCCTTTCTCTGCTGTATTCTTAAAAACACTTAATGACTCAATAATGCTTTTCTTTCTTCAGCTTCTAGTCCCTTTTAGTATAGTGTGTGGTTTACTATTGTTAAAAAAATGAAACAATCCCAAGGTATTTAAAATAGAAAAGGCAAGGTTTAGCCTATACCTAACATAGGCAGAAGAAAAGGTACAGCACAGAAGGTGACTGAACTGGTAATTCCCTTCAACACCTGCCATAACTCTCTGAAGCTTGTTGGTACTATTAATGTACATTCATAATATTTCTCTAGAATAAAAATTAATATAGAGTGATAAAAATGTTTTAGGACTTTTTTTCAGAAGATGGATTTCTTCAGTTATTATGGAATATAAGAATTGCTTCTTGGGACAATCTGGGAGTTTTACACCAAATTTAATCCATTCTTAAAAGTAATTATTCATGTCAAGATGATTCTTCTTCTGTATTTGTTGATGGAATATCTCAGTTCGCTGTTTTTTAGCTATGTGATCTTGCTACCACTATGACTGAACAAAACTTTGGGAACAGAAGCTGTTTTTTTGTAGAGTTAGACAGCAGTATGGAGATTCTTGAGTTTTATCTACTTTGAATAATTTAAATATCAATGTTCAGCAGACAAAAAATCTAATTTTAAGGGTATAGAAATGAGTGAAACAATGTTTAGCCAATCAACCCCAACGTATTAGAAGTCATCTTCTTTATTGTGCTGCACTGGAAAATGATCTCTGTGTTTCAGGTTGAGAAGTTTAAAATAATTGATTTTGAAAGGAAGAACAGGTTTCAATTAGCCTTAATGCAAGTTTACTCATTTGTAATGCATTAACGAGAGTAGATATTCCATACCTCATGTGTTATGAGCACACACATTTGAATAGACTGTGTTTCTATGCAACACACATATACATAACTGATACTAACCAGAGGAGCCGATTTAGTCTCTTGCTGTCTAGGTATTTAATCAACAGCATCGCTGCAGCACATAAAAGCAAGAAAATCACACGGGTGAAGTGAATTAAGCATTTATGTTTGAACGTGTAGGAATTATGTGCTGCCACCTATGTCCAGATTACTGGTAAAATCAATGGTAGCGTATTGATAAAGTCTCAGGTCGTTTTTTATCTTGCTTAGAGTGGGGATAGTGGTGGTGATGTCATGACCTTCTAATGGACCAAAGAACCGTATTTAAAATGTTAATCCTCGTAAGAATTTTGTCTTTTGTGCAATAAAAGGTGCCTGCTCATTAAAGTAAAAGCTTTTTAACCCTTTCCCTCTGTGGATTAAGAGTCAAGTATCGACCGCTAAGATATCTGTAGTTCAGTTTCCCGGAGATAAAATAATTAAATGACAGTCATAAGAGGAATTACTGTAATAATATTGGTAATAAATGATTCTCAGTATGAAGTTATTCGTTATCATGTTTCATATCATAAAATGCTGTGTTCACACATTCTTCTTTGGCTGAGGTAGTTTTCCTCTGACATCAGCATAATAATGAATAATTTTACACCACTATGTAGTCCATGCAGATCCACTGCTTTGTTGAATGCTTTCTGCACTTAGGCCTCACTTCAGGAAACCATTTAACCACTTACCTAAATCCTTTGGTTTAGGATGTGCTTAATTCTAAAGCATCAGATTAATTGCTGTCTTGAACAGAGCTACTTATTAGAACAGGGGACCTTAATAGGCACATATCTGTAACCTTTTGGGAACTTTGGAGCTACTCTGTCAGGATATATTTTTTACATCAGTCATAGCTATGATTTAAATAAAAAATAAATATTCATGTGCTGTTACTCAGACCATTCTATAATCTAACAAAAGATTTCTTAACATAGATTTAAGTGTATTTGAATGCCTGAGTTAAAACATACCAAGGTGTGAGTGTGAGTAAGGGAGGAAATGCACTAAAAAGCTGAAGATGCTTGATCGTTAACATAACTAGTTCATAAACAATGGCAAAATAACTGATGAGATGGAAAACAACCCAACAATTAAACAGCTTGATTCAGCAACTCAGCAAAAACAGTCTAATAGTTTAGCAAAAGGTAGTGATTTTCTGTCATCTTATTTCATTCTGTAATCCAAGGAATTGTTAACCTTTTTTACACGATTTGGAAGGTTGAGGCTGCTTTATTTCTTTGATGTAAAAGCTAGATAGATACACTATTATACTTAAGTTATTGTCTTAATAAATCAAAACATTGAGAATATATTTTAAACAATGATTTGTATTTCATTTGACATATTTAATGTAGAAGATAACTAAGATTTATTTTTTTTTACTTCATTGATGAAGGGAGAAGTTAGTAAAGCAAAGCAAATGACCTCCAGCTGTTCAGCATGTTGTCTGCAACTTTGCTGAACACCAAAGTCTTAAATTGCCTTTTGCTCCTGGGAGCTTGGAAGGCATAATTTAGGAGAAGATTTTCATTTGAGGGAAGGAAGTGGAGGTTTCTACAGATATTTCTTGCCATGTGTTAGGGAAAAGCAGGTGTAAACCAAGTTTGATTACATTTGCTTCACTGTAAAAATTCGTCCAACATGTCTTTGGGCATAGATAACCTCTCAACAACCTTAGAAAGCAAGCTTGAGGAGTAGAAGAGTGTTCCTAAAGACATGACCGTCCAATTATGAAGTGTGCATCCCTAAAAGCACGGAATAAGCTGAGCAATATAAAAGTCTAACATATCTTTGAAGTGCAACAGAAGATTTTTCAGTTGTATTATTTTTGTTATGAGTCAGAATGCACAAAATGAAAGGACAAACCTTGGGATCTATATTCTGTCTCTGTCAGTCCTTAGCTAAACTTGTATTACAGACAGTAGAAAAGCAGGCAGCCTTCATTTGTCTAGGCTTTTTTATTGGGCAGCCTCCTTGGAGAGCTGGTAAAATGCATTTAAACAGAGATTTTAATACATTCTTTTACATAAGTGTCTATTTTGACAACAATTGCGAACTGGGACAACGAAAATCAAGATTTACTTTTTCTCCAATGAGTAAATCTGTCTCCAAAAAAGAATCTCATCTCCAAGGGGTTGACCAGGTGCACTCTTGCCTCTGACTGTTACAGATAGCAAAGGTGAAAATGTTTAGTTGATAAGAAATTGAGGAATACTGCATTTGTTAAGACCCTTATAATCTGCTATATCATTTCTTATCATTCTTCTAAGCAATGCAGCATCATAGATTATAAATGACTTTCTTAGCTATGAAGTTCATGGTACAGAGTGTGTCTTGGTAGAAATTGTCACGCGTCAGGCTCAGAAACGCAGAGGAGCAGATACTTTTCCATTTGGCAGCCAAGCTGTATAGCTCAGTGTCCTCAGACTGTAATTCACCGAATTCCAAAAGTTTCCAGGGGTTCAAAAAATAATCAGACCAACTCATGAAGAAAAACCCATTATTCTCTGCGTATCTGTTAAGCGCAAAGGGCACAAACCTCTGGCTATGCAAAAGATTGGTCGCCATTGTGAGATTATGTTGGGGAGGTATGACTATAGGTATTTAGTGTAGCCTAGACATCTTCAGTTGGCAGTGTTCAGAGTATTTTGTTGGCCCTGATGGGAATTTGCTCTGGCCCAGGGTGACTTGTTCTCATTGCTTTTCACATTGATGCTCTGCAACTGGGATTCTTCCCAACACAATTGGTCTAAGTTTTATGTGCTGTCTCTTTAGCCTCGGTTTATGTGTTTATGTCCCAACTACGTACTTAAGCTATGAACACTTCATTCTTGAGTTTTAGGGTTTGTTTTGTTTCTTTATTGCTAAAGTAGTACTTAAGAGTAAGAATGAAAGGAAGAAATAGTTTGTATGCTCAATAATTCACTTTAACATCTAAGGAATAACACAAAGGCTTCCCCA
The DNA here is from genome assembly GCA_002844005.1 of Limosa lapponica baueri. Lineage (NCBI taxonomy): Eukaryota > Metazoa > Chordata > Aves > Charadriiformes > Scolopacidae > Limosa > Limosa lapponica. The sequence continues at coordinate 160,123 of KZ506121.1, forward strand.
CAGGCAGTAATGGTTCTTGCTATTCCTGTGCAGTCCGTTCCTCACACCTGCCTTCTGTCTTTGTAAGAAGTAGCAAGAAGAAGGGAGGCCAAGGGAATAAACCTTTGTTTTAATTTTTCTGTGATATTCTCTGCTTCTTATCTTAAATCTTAGTGTGTACTTTTAAAAATAGTTACTATGTTTTACGCAGACAAGAGCATCATTCAGTTGTGAGTGAAGTGATTTCATTACAGGTCGAAGATTAGAATTCATCTAAGATTAATTTGGAAACACTTTTAGGAAAAATGCAACAGGGAAATTAAGAGAACGGCTTCAGTTTTAACTCTGAAATTTCGGATTGATCTGAGAGCAATGGATTTTTTCCTTGTTTTTCTCCTTTATGAATATTTTCCACGTGCATTTAAAAGTAAATGAGCAGGTTTTGCACCTTTTATCAATTCAAGCTTTATTTATACATATTGAAAAGCTGTTTCTGTCACTCTTGAAGAAAAAAGAATTCCAAAACCCCGTAACAGGAACCACATTATGGGAGCTTCATAATTTGAAAAGGAGTGTGGGAGAATAATATAGAAACTGCATTTAATTACAACATTAGTCAATCTCATTCAGTTATAAAAAAAAAAATGTTGCCCGTCTGATTGTAATCTTTGTAATGTCTTTGGTGTTTTACGGATTCATTGGCAGTTGATAGTGCAAAGCTTTTCAGATCATATTTGTAAACAGGGAAAACAGTTTGGATCAGGTCCTATCTTGTTCATATGATATACAAAGCTTAAAATAAATTTATATAGGTGAAAAAACATTTTAAGTCCTATTGTTCAGAGACCATGTGTATCAGGATTAAACCTGATGGCAAATTTTATAACCTGTGTGCTATAAGTCTTTAGAAGAAGCTACAGGGATAAAAAGAAAAAAATTCTAACATTAATAATAGCTGTGCTACTTGGTGCTGCTGCAGTCTGTAGACTAAAACTCTGCTTGTTCTTCTTTTGCTAGTTTGCCTAGCTTAAGAGAGAGACTAACACGGAAGGGTAACAGGAACATGGTTAAATTATTAGATTTCTCCACAGAACTTCCTCTAAAATGCTGTTTTTACATCAGGAAAGGAAATGTTTTTTCCTGTGGGTCTCTTAAATAAACACAAGGCAATTGTGTAGCAAGAAATAAATTTATTGATCGAAGCCCACTTTCCTGATAGCAAAGTGTTTGCAAATATATTTATGCACTTTCTAGTTATTCTAACTTTGTTTTTACATGAACAAGTTCAAATAGCTTTTGAGAACATATTTGAATATATAGGTTTTTCATGTTAATATGATACTGGAATTTCTTGTTACGTTTCTGGGTCTGTTTGTGTGGGTCTGTGATTTATTGTTGGTTTTTTTCTTTACATTTTGCTTAGGCATTTTTATATTACATCTGGATTCATTCCTTTTAGCTGGAGGATGCGGATTATGACCATGGCTTCTTAAAACATACAAAGTTTATTAAAAATAAAAATACTGTGAAACATCTTGAGGATTAGTTTCATTTTATACACTTACATGTTGGGAAATTAAGGGGTAGATTTTACCAGTTACAGGTTATTAGGGTATCTTGAGTCTCCAAATTCTAATTTGATCACAAAATATTTTAAATTAAGTTTGTTGACAGATTGAGAGATTAAAAATAAAATGCTATAGCTTAATGTCAGAGAAAAGCATTTCTAATGCAACAGCAGGCGTATGTGTATATGTGACAGATAGGCACTTTTTTCAATGTTTCTTAAATACTGCCTGTATATTTGCTGGTGCAAATTGATGCATTTTTTTCCCTGTGAGTATGGAAGAGATGGAGATTTCAGTTTATACGAGTTAGCCATCACTCTGCTTTTAATATATTAGTGGAAAAATAAATTTGTGAAGCTGACTTGCGTTATGTACACTTCCTCATGGAAACAGGCTGCAGTTTATCTCTATTATTCAGTGTGCAGGTCAACATCCTTGTTGGGCAAGTGTTCTTTTCTTTCATTTTGTGAGTGTGAGAAGCAAGACCTTTCTGCAGATAGGGCATTGTTCTCCATATCCATTAACAGATGTCAGCACATGCCTCGGGCAGGGTTAGCAAATACCGGTCACAGAATCACATTCCATCAAGGCTGATAGACTGTGTCTTCTGGGTTAGACACATGGTCAACACATGTTGTTAATCTAGAGTCCAAAGCAGACTCCTTAGTAGTACTCCTACCCATGGGGTTTAGTTATTATTATTTTGTTTTGGTTTTTAAGAATTTAAATTCTGAATAGGTTATTTTCTCCCAAGTGCTTCTGATAATAAAGTGTTAATCCAGCAGAGATCAAGTAAGACTTTCTTGCTTTTTTAAGACAGGTACATATGCTAATGAATCAGCAAACTAGTTTTTCTGGTATAGGCCAGAGGTAGATGAGGTAGGTTTTGTATTTTCAAGCGAAAATGTGGAATAAAAGATGAAGCTGACATCTTGTGTGGTGTTAGTGTCTAAAGTAGACAAATGGAGAGTCATGCGTGGATGGTATTGATGACCGTGTTTAAAAATATATGAGTAGTAATTACCAGATCTTCTCATTCCACCTCAGATAAAGTGGGATAAATGTTGCTGGTGAACTCCAGAGTAGTACTAATGTGAACACAAGTAATGAGCTTGTGTCCATAAATCAGCATAATAAAGAGACTGGCTTCAGCCCAGACATTTTGGATTCACAGAGTGGATAGAGGCTCCAAACAAATCTCAGGCTGCCTTTAGTATCAGGGTGGGAGTGGTACCTTTCAGATAATGTTACTAGGTTCTTTGACACTGAAGTTTGTCCTGTAAGGCAAAGTGATGCCTTTGACAGAATAGTAACTCTTCCTTTACCTTTCCCTCCCTCCTTCTCTCCTCATCCATCTCAGGGAGTTAAATGCCCACAGCAATGGAAAATCAATAGCCAGGTAGAATGTGTAGTCATGGGGATTAAGGCTATCAGGGCTGGGACAGCTGAGAATGAAAGGCTGACCTCTTCAGGAACAATGCTGTGACTTGTTGTACCCCTTTATCACCCATAGCATGACTGTGTCACTGAAGGCCCCAAGATGCAAGTGCTTTGCTTCAGAAGTTGCGCAAAGTAAAATTCTGAGAGATCAGGTGACATTCAAGTGTGCCAGCCTGGAACAAGTTTTACAGATGCAGAGTCTGAGGAAGCAGTTTTAATAAACAGAATGAAAAATGTCCAGTTTATCGATTAGGAGGTGCAGAATGATGGGAAGTTAAGTGGGTGAGGGTGTTGCTGTACTCGAGAATCTCTGGAGTACTCAGATTTATAGGTGGAAAATAAATGTTGATTTGTTTATTCTCTCCCTCTCTCATATCTACTCAGGGAAGAGCAATTAGTTTCTATTTTTTAATGTTTGCATTATCATTGAACGTATATCTTTCTGCAGTGCCAGCTATAAAAAGTCAGTACAGGACCCAGCTGTACAAATAAACACAGTTATGAGTGTAAGGGGGAAATTATTAACAGTAAGTGGAGTAAACACATTTTGCAGAATTTATTTCTTAAAGAGCATTTAAAGCATAAAAATAAATAAAAGATATGTCTGTACTTTAAATTCAATGTCATTGTTAGCTGTTATGATGCAACTGAAATTTTTGCTCAGCAACAGAATCAGAAAAAAAGGTATTTCAAGTCTTCCAGGTTAATGGAAGTAACACAACATATATCATTCAAAGAACTCTTACGTTTTAAATAAGATATATCCCTTTCCTATTCAAACCTACTGTTTTCCTCCTGTGTTTTGCAGTCTTTATTGCCATGTTTCTGCTAATAAAAGCCTTCTCCTTCTGGATGTAGGCTTTCTTTGTTTTGCAAAGGATGCATTTCAGTCAAGGCACATTAGGAACATTTCAACAATAAGGTTTTATTAGAAAACAAACAAACCAACCAACAGAAGTGAAGGGTTTGTTTCTGGGTTTTTGTTTCCAGAAAGCTAAAGACTTTTACCAGGCAATGTTTGGGGAGGTTTCTTGGTTCTGGAAATTAAGAGAGTTAAAAGGTTGTAAGTGCTCACTTGCTAGATAGCTGTAAACTTCAATAGCATGGCAAAAATGAAGCTTGAGAAAGTGAAGCTTGAGCAGCTACTTCACCGGTGGTGGAAGCCTTGGCCTGTCCTATCTAAGGACAGTTTCCAGATCAATTGCCTATGCAGGGGCAGGTGCTTCTGACATTTCAAGAGGTCTAATTTTTGTATCAGCACAGAATAAAAATAATTATCATGAGTTTGGTATTTTAGGTGAATTTCTTCTGTTCTGGCCAAATCTTCTTTGACTCTTCAGAGCTACTCTGTGCTTAACGAATTCTTTTCTTTAAAAACCTAAATGCTAGCTCAAACTGATTTATTTCATGTTTCTTCCCCTGTCGTAGTCCCTGTAGTAGATCACTTGTTTGTCTCATTTAAATAGGCACTATGAAGTACCAGATTCAATGGTAGCTGATCAGAATCCTGTTTTTAACAAGAAAAAGCTGCATCCCTCCAAATAGGAAGGCACAATGTCTCTCTTGAGCTGTTGGCTGATAAGAAGGGTTGAAGGCATAAGATTCTCCAGGGAGAAAAACCACATAAAACTGACATTTTTACTCATAAATCCAGCTTAACACAGCTTTGTTCTTTCTGATTTTCATTTGTTTGTCATTTTTGCTTTTGGACTCACGCAAGTAGTGTGAAAAATTTCCCAGACAAGAGGGGCATAGGTGGAATAAAAAGGGAAGGTAGATCTCCAACAGATGCATGTGAAGTAAAACGCCGGGAGATCACTCAGCTCTTTCAAGGAATGTGATAGGCCCTTGCAGCCAATTGTGAAACTAATTTGAAGTTTGATAAACTCTCTCAAGTGCAGGAGCCTGATTCTGCTCAGCTGTGTAATTGTGATGGAAGGGAGCCAGCTGAAAGCAGAGACCTGGGTGCAACCTTTTGGGAGGCTTGTTCCGGCAGAATGGGTGGGAGACTAAAATGAAGGTTACAAATAATAAGTTTCTCTGCCTGATTGATAATGAACTAGTAATAAGTGGCCTTATTGTAATAATAAGTTTCCCATGGAAGCCCGATGATTGCAGAGAAGCGTTAACTGAATGTGTGTGACCACATCTTATTTTGATCAGCTGTAGCACAGCAAAGCTGTGTAATTATCATAATCTAACAATTAGCCTGGCATCCTTTCCCAGTGTTTAATTACTCCAATAAATGGTAATTGAATAGAGAACTTAATGACAAGAGAATAAGTTTCTTTCTGCATTGTGTACTTAACTTGCAGTCTTTTCTTGGCATAATTTTTGAATACTGTTTTTTTGAACAACAGCCTTGATTAGTTGTTTCTCTTTTGTTTTGTCACTCAGTATTTTGCTTCTGACATAGTGTTTTCTCATGGTGTTTTGAACTTGTCTTAATTTGTGAAACTGTAACCTAAAAACTAAAAGGTCATAGACAGCTCCTTTATATTACAGGGTTTTTTGTTTGCTTGCTCAGGGTAGCAATATCCTGCTAGAGATCTGAAATGTCACTGGCTTGCTACTGTTAGAAACTCACTTCTCTTAGCATCTGGAAAACGTTGAATTTTCTTTTGGTTTGAATAGAGCTAAAATTAAAATAGCTCTTTGATTACTTCATTGTTTGTGCATCAGAATCATTGTTGATGTCAGCAGAGCTTATGGGAACAGAGTTTATTAAATGTTGTGACAAAGCCAGTAAAAAGAGTAGAAAAGCATTAAAGAGGTTATTTTTGTGTAGCACAGAAATAGCATCTTTAAAATTATCTGCAGTAAAATGGTACACTTAATCCCACAACCCCTCAGATAATTAACAACCACAAGATTTCCCCCATCACCCATAACAGCTTTAAGTTAGTTGAAATGAGGGGGCTTGGACCGTCTGAAAGAATAATGAGGCACAAGTTACCCTGCTGTATTCCAGTCGCCGCATGTGAGTAAAGATAGGGGTGTTCTAATGCACTACGCTTGCCACCTAAACAGAGGCAAAAGCTGTGAGCAAGCTCAGTAGTGTGGAATGGTAAATAACTGACATCACCACATCCTAAGAACAATTAAAATGTTGTCTTTTTAAAAGATATTAGTGTTTTGCAGAAAATGTTTGGGGTTTGTGTGTTATTGCAGATACAAATACCTACTTTATACTCATCTCTCTGTTATTAATAATTAAAGCAAATAGTTTAATACCTAGCTAATAGAAATAAACTTCATTTTCAATTTCAAATATTTCTGTATTTTTCCAGTTGAAGTTTTTCCCGTGTCTAGAGTATTTGTAAGAGATATTTATATTGTTTAATAATATTTAATCTACTGGTGGCTTGGCCTTTGTTGACCTACTTACAGGATCTCCTCACCTGGCTGCTTTTCTCATGATGCTTGTAGGAATGGGCGTATCTCTGAGACCTCTCTGTCTCCCTTAAATCTAGTTAAAACTGGCTTAGTGGCTGTGAAAGTAAAAAGGAGGAGCTGAGCGACCAGCAATTTCAGGGGTATGCATATGTGCTGCTCACAGAAGCCTTTTTTCCTTAGGAAACAGAACAAGTAACTTTGCTGTGCTGTTTCTGAAGAACTATATGTAGAATACATTGATTCAGTGAATTTTATTGATGTTGCTTTGGATTACGGGTTATCACTTGAGAGCAAGGCAACTGGTGTGAGGCATTCAGTGGTGGCAGTGTTCTCTGCGCGTTGGTGTTACAGGCTCTGCAGGCTCCAGGCAGAGAATTGGGGCCATTTGTATCTGATCCCTTCTGATGCCAGACTAAAGACCAGAATTTTACAATTCCTTGTTAGAACAGTTATTTGAAGTCTTTTCTGGTTCCCAAAGAAGCCTTGCCACATGCATTTGACAGAACAGACTCCGAATAAAGGAAGGTTGACATAGTAAAAAGAACATTTTCCAGTACGCTTATCTTGAAGTAGAGCATCTGGTGTGTCGATTTTATAGGAAGGGTTATAGAATATAACTAATAAGATTTGTATGGGAAGCAACAAGTAGAAGCTATTGAAATTTTTTATCTAAATGATAATGGGCAATTAGTGTTATTTGTGCTGTTCTTAAATTGGATTTTTATAGTGTTTATTCCAAGAAAGAAAGGAAGAAATAAAAAACAAACACACTGTTGTTGCATTCTAAATATCTGTTTAAATAAATCATCACTTGTTTCTGTGAGCGGCAAAGTTGTTAAATTCAATACAAGCCACATATGCTTCAGAACTTAAAATGATGATGAGAAGCATGCACACAGACTATATACTTTCACTTGTGTTATTGGATAAACAGAATACAGAAGGCATTAATTACTTTGAAAATGTTTTGCCAGTCTTGTGTTTCTGTGGTTAAAATTACCATTAAGTTCTTCCTCTGCGTCCTGAATACCTGGATATTTCATCAGTGGTACTTGAGCACAGAAACATTCATATGACTGTCTTTGCTGGAAGCAGTGTGCAAGTTTTGTGTAGCAAGCTGATGTTTGTTGGCTGTGGAAATGTTTAGGTTTAGAAGCTACTTAACTATTTGTCTCTGTCTTCAAAATGGCTTTTATAGCCCTACTGCCTAATAGATAGCCTTATAGTATGCAGGTTTTTGAGACGCTGTTTGAATGCCACCTGACACAAAGCAAAGGTTAATTATGTTTGAAGAATAGCTGTGTTTTGCTGTGTGTCAGCCAGAGTGCGTGGAGACAAATTACATTATTTGCAAGAAGGCGTGTAGATCCTGTCAGATTTTTGGAGAAGCCTTTTTGGTTGGTTTCTACCACAACAGTGTTCTGTTGTGCAAAGCACAGGTAGGACTGGTTTCTTCCTAGTAGTGTGATTTATATAAAGATCCTGATTATTGCTTGGTTCCATAAGGGCATGGGAGTCCAGATGAGGATCAGCCAGAACAGGATGAAGACCTAACTGAGAAAAGTACATCAGTAGCATTACTAGAAAGTATAGGAAAGCAAGCTTTCATTTCTGAATGGGACTGGTAAAAGGGACAAACTTCTAAAACCTTAAATGCAGTCAACAGATCTGCTATTCCTGTCTTTTTTACAAATGTATCTGTTAACGGATTCCACCTTCCCTTTACATGTTGTGCTCTTCAACAGATGTAGGTGGCTCAACATTGGTAAATGCTTTAATTTGAAGTGGAACTTTCATTTCACTCTAATACATGACATTACACTAATAATAAGAGGTTTAAAGCCTGTAAATGTTAAGTGTTTTCCTCTCGGATGTGGTTTAAAATTCTTGGAAATGTGTTTCTGAAGTGCTTCCTTTAATAGCTTTGAGGAGTCTGAGCTGATGATTTTTTTGTGAGTTACTCATGGCCATCCCTTGCCTTTCTGTTCGGGTTAGAGGCCTTTGTGTTTCCTCTTTGAGAAGGTAAATACGACATACTGCCTTGTAGCTGGAGAAACGAGAATGATCTCAGTTCACTCCAAACGGTATGCTGGAGATGTTGTGGCCTCTTTTGCAAAAATAAAATTAGTTCTGCATCTCTTCAGTACACATGCTGAGGTTTTGATTACTGACTTCTTTAAGACATCACAAGACAGGAAATAAATACCTGCTTTCAGCTTCTTAGTTGGCTTATAATATCTTTTCAGTATTGCTGTTACTATATAGAGTGAAGAGACTTCACTCAGAGTGGACTGATAGAATACTTTGGCACATGTTTTCCCTGGAGCAGGTTTCACTGCTGTGCCAGCTATATCGGCTAAAGGCCAGTTTAGATCACTTAAAATAGGCCTCATCTTCTTCCTTTTTTAGACATGTAAATGTAAACACTTTCTGGCCATGGCAAATGACTGTGGAATAAAAATATTGAGAGAGCAGGGGAGCAGGGAGGGAAGGACACTGGGATAAAAAGGTCTTGGTTGTATGCTTCACCCTCAGACCTGCTTTGCAGGCAGTGCTTGCTTCCAACTTTCCATGTGTTTGACAGGCAAGGGTGCGCTGGGGCAATTAAGAAACTTAACTTCTCCAGCACTTAGGGAAGCAGAAATAAGAATGAGACTACTAAAATACCGGTGATCAAAGTGGACAAACGAGAATACAGCAGGGGACTTTGCCAAAAGGGAGTCAGGTGAGCTCTCTGCATGCAGTATTGGGTAGAACAGCTCACTGGTACAGAATACAAGTTTGATTTCATTGCTAACACGGATTTAAGGTGTGATCAGAAATGTAGTTTTCTATCTCTTTGTATTTATCATCTCCATTATCATAGACTGTGCAGTCAGATTCTTCCCTTCAAATTAAGCTATTTAGAGTACAGACTGTCTGGGAAATTTCTGTCTAGATTCTCCTTTTGGTTAAAGGAGAAAAATAGCTGCTTCTGCAGTGTGATCTGTCTCATTCCGGTGTACCCTGGGCCTAAACAGGCGACGAATTGGACTCGAGAAGTTCCTATTTGTCTCCATTGACTTAAAGAGAATGTGGAGAAGCAGTTCACATAAAGTTGTGTTGTAAAAATCTAACATTAAGGAGACCACTCTGATCCTGAATGTCTACAATTACATAAGTGTAGTTCTGAAAGCCTATCGTTTCTGTCACAAAAATGTAATTGGGCATTATTGTGAAGGCACAGGCTGATATAAGAGGTAACCTTGAGAATCCCTTGAGAAAAATGCATTCTCTGTCACCTGCAAGGTTAATAAAAAGCACACACACACAAACACATGCATATAGATAAAAATATATGTTCATTTTTACTTACTAAACCTTATTTAAAAAAATAAGCTAGAGATATCATTGCCAGAATGTGGCTTTCATATTCATAACTTACAAGATACTCTTTTTCATTACCTGTAAGAAATGGCATATTGTTAACTGATACAGAGAACAGACACCAATATGAAAACAATACATTTTTGCAAACGTGTTAAGACAGTATCTATTCCAGGTTTTCAAAGCACTGGAATACAAAAATATATTTCAACTAATGATTTAGATAAATGTAAATTCTCCTGGAAGAACTGTGGTTCAGAGAGGCTTTTCCGTGTTACAGAATGGAACTATGAGGCTGTGCACTGGCTGAAATTGTACAGATACATCATGCTTTGATGCATGTTCAGCTTTTCCCCTTTAAAAAGCTATTTTATTGAAGTTAAATTATTGTAGGGATATGAAAAGGTGTAGTTTGCTCTGAAATTATCCTTGGAGGGCCAGCAGATCATTGCTTTTTCTCTGAAATTAGATAGAAGGATCCAGATGGCAGATTTCAAGCCCATCAGGTGTTTAAAATATGCCCCTCAGCTAAAAAGAAGTATTATAGTTAAATCTGTCATGGCCTTTTTATTGCTCTGTGCTGCACTTGACAACTGCAGCCGTGAAAGAGAGAAGCTACAAGTAGCCCAGTCAGTCTGAAGTGGAGTAGGTCAGTGGTTGGTTTCTTTGGCTGCCCCAGGGAGTTTGATAGATGTACAGAACCAGTTTATGGAATCATTAAATCCATCATGGTATAAGCTTCCATGGAGGCAGTGAATTCGTTCCCATAGTGTCTTCCAGATACTGTGGTAGGCGTTAGAGAAGTACTGTAAGTGAAAAATGGAGGGGAGAAAAAGCACACCCTTCCCACCCTCAACAAAACAAGAATCCCACATCTCTAATGAGTCCTCAGTAATAATAATAGTAATAATAAAGTGCATCTGGGTTGGTGCCTTGTGCTGCATTTCTCAGCTGGCACTCATTCAGAACTGTCACATTAGGCTGAGTGCTGATAATTCGTATCCCAGAATCTTTTTATCTGAACAGAGCAATGTCTCCACTGTGTACTTTTGGCAAAGGAGATGCACTGTTTTTCAAATATCTTTAAAAAGCGATGCAGGCTTTTCTTTGCATCTTGACAAACTGCTGCTATTCATGAAGAAAGAGGAAACCTGTTTGTGCTCTTGTAGTAACTGTAAGTGCAGTCAAATCAGCTCTCAGTACAGGGGTGATTACTGCCTGCTTCAGAGAAGAAGATATGTTTGGGTTATTTATTTCCATGCATATGTAGATGTTTATATAGACACTGATTTGGGGAGGCTGATACAGCTTTGGCTTCTTTGTTTCCTCTTCTTCTCCAATTAAAAAAAAAAAGACCACAACCAAGTAAAGCAGACACTTCCTTTGCTTTTTGTTTTGTTTCGGGTTTTTTTGTTTTGGTTTGGTTTTTTTGTTTTGGTTTGCTTTTACTCAATAAACCATAAGACATGAAAGCCCATAACTTGGTGTGCATTAGCAACAGACTCATTCAGTAAGAGAAGAGTGCAAAACCATTATCCAGAAGGTTGTATGATCATTGTCCTGCATAAACAGTTTTTGATAGCTCTGGGGAATTGCAAGGGTTATTTTTGAGAATGAATATGCATGGCTGGAGTGAAATGAAGTGCCGTTAGTGATGCCCCTTTTATAAGAAAGTTACCCTGCAACAAGGTGATCCTGAGTTAACTGTGCTTATGTCTAAACTCTTCCTGTGATTTCAGATTCCAGCGGGGTGACTACCACATCGATGTCTGTATCAATGACTACCTAGATGTGTTCTGCCCTCACTATGAAGATTCAGTACCAGAAGATAAGACCGAACGCTATGTTCTGTACATGGTGAACTTTGATGGTTACAGCTCCTGCGATCACACCTCCAAAGGCTTCAAGAGGTGGGAGTGTAATCGGCCGCATTCCCCGAATGGACCATTGAAGTTCTCAGAAAAGTTCCAGCTCTTCACGCCCTTCTCGCTAGGATTTGAGTTCAGGCCAGGCCGGGAATATTTCTACATCTGTGAGTATATAGAGATTTACCACTGTTGTACAGCAGGTGCAAGGAACCCAGCTGATTTTTCACCTATGCTCTGTGGAAATACAGAGGGCCAAAAAGTATATAATGCAGATGTTTTACAGTGAATGCAAGCTTAATTATCCCCGGATATTAGCTAGGAATCTGTCTAGTGAAAATGAGATTAAATCACAGCTTCTTTTCTCACATGAAATAGCATGTCAACCTGTTCACTGAACTGTGGCTGACTTTTAAAGCAAGAAACACTATTATGTTTATTCCAGCAGTCTGAGGTGGAGGAGGAGGAGCAGACAAGAAGGGTAGTATGGAAGCAGTCCCCAAATATGAGGAAAAATAATTAATCCTTTGCATGTGAAACTCCTGGATTTTCTTATTTGCTCAGATGAAATACTCTTGTGTCTGTAACATTTATCACCCAAGGAAAGTGACGTCTGTATAGTTTGTAAGTAGTATGGCTGTTGATGTCCATAGTCCAGTGGTATTTAAAGCTGTAATTTCTTAGGGTGAATACTGCTAGCATCAAGTCAAGCGGCTCCTTTTTTCTTCCTTCCTTCCCCTCCCCCCCTTCTTGTTTTCTTGGATGAGCCATTTCTGTCAGCATGGGTGATGTGGGGTGTCAGGGGTGTAGGCGGCAATCAGGGGAGTGTGAATGGGCTCACACACCTTCATGCCCACTCCCTGAAGCAATGGGGATCACTCTCCCAGAGCTCTACACCCTCCTCCACGGAGGCTTGCATTGGGGCTGTGCTGGACATGCCGAGGAGATGCAGGATAACATCTGGGGCTAAGAAAGTGAAAACATGAGGAGGTTAAAAACCCATGGGTGAAGCAAACTGATTCCCTGACTCCACTGTGCAGTTGATACTGCTTCAGCTGTCTTGTTTGTTTAATCCTCCAACAAAGATCTTATTTCATCAATTTGTTTTCTACCCGAATCTTCCACTCCTAACAAGTTTTGACTGCTCCAGCGGTAGATATTTTTTTCCGTTTTTAGTGCTAGACTAGAGAGTTGAAAGCTTTAGACAGACTGTAGGTCCCAGTAAATATTGCCTTCATATGTGTAGCTGGCCTTTCTACTGTGAAAGTCATTCCACCTCATTCTACCAGAGAAACTGAGTATGTATGATCCCTGTTTTAAAGCTTCATTTCTTCAGCATTGAGATTTTTCTTTTCTCTTTCTAAATCTACAGGGAAATACATTACTAGTGGACAGTTTTCCATTCATTTCTTTTTCTTCGAGCAGATAAAAGCCTCTAATACATTGTGGTTCAGCATCAGAAAAATAGTGCCTTGTTTTTGTCCTGAAGCATAATAATAATAGTTATTATTATTATTACTATTTTTAAAAGCAAACTATAGTGTTACTTAAAACTGTTTTTTATTATGGTCATGAGAAATCACATAAAGATATCAGAGGGGAGTGAATAAAGTTCCAGGATAAATAAATCTGTAGGCCCAGGCCTACTCGTGTCACTAACAAATGCTTCCCATTAACACGAACAGGAATTTTGTGTCATTCAAAACTCTGAAATCAAGCTCCCCAGGAGCACTGGATTTTTTGGTGTTTTTTGTTGTTGTTGTTGTTGGGTTTGGGGTTTTGTTCTGTTCTGTTTGTTTGTTTGTTTTTTCCTTTTTTTTCTGTTTTTTTTTTGTGGTTTTTTTTTTTAATTCCGTTCCTGAGTATCATCAGTAAAACAAGCAGGAATTCTTAAGCTAAGGAATGCAGTCATTACTGTAACATGGTTGCAATAAAATGTAGCAAAGGGCTGGCATCAGTGGCTGCAAGCCTTAAAAAAAAAAAAAAGGTTTTCTAAATTTTAAAAAAGGAAAAGATATATTTAATAAAGGTGAAAAACAAACATGAAAGTGAAGGAAAAAATATGAGAAATCTCAGCTTGGTCTGTCTTCTAATAGCTTCATTGTTAGAACATACAAAATCTATTGAACTATCAAGCAAGACATCATTATTCAAATACACTGAGGTTGCTTATGCCTAGTTTTCCTCATTTGTGGTTATATTCAATATTTCACTAAAAATCATTATGTATCTTCTATAACATTCATTTAACTGAGTCATTTAACTGTCAAGGGCTCTCTTCAAAATAATTGTTCCAAAGTGCTTTAAAAAATGAAGAGCTTTATTATATTAAACTGCATTTTAGATGGAATTATTTTTTTTTTAATAAAAGGTAAAATAGCAAAAAAATTAGTAGCAAAGAGTTGTTCATTTACTGGTAGCTTATTGGTCTGGTATTCACTGAAATTAAATTTTTAGGCATGTTTCAGAGACACAAAAGCATTTTTACTCCTTTTCTGCAGCTTAAGTATTTTTTGCTTTCATCCTTCACTCTGCTAAGGACAGTAACAAGGTTGGCATTACAGCAGTTGCAGGGAAGCACTGTTAACTTAATGCTAAGTTAACAATTAAATGCAAACCTTCTCAAGGGAAAGCTGTCCATCGTGGAATGTTTTTTGCTTAGTTTTTGCTGAAGAAAGAAGATGGTGAAATGTTACTCCTTGTTTCCCCATCAAAATTGTAAGCAGGCTCTAGTCCAGGCTATGGAGACTGCCTTTGTTACCTTCCTATATCTGCATGTTAAAGAAACTACTGCTTCACCAGGTTAACTTTCTTCAGCAGATGTGAAACCTTTGCCCTCTCTGCAGGAGAGGGGGAAGGCTGACTGTGTAGCATCAGTCTGGTATATTCTATTTAAGGGTTACAAAATATGTTGTGTAGTCTAGACCTCTGGAAATACAGAAATACTAAGTGGTTGGATAGGTATTTAGCTGGTGCTTTGTCAAAAATCTTCGCAATTCAACTTTTTAGGATGTTAGTTACCCTTCTTGCTTCCAGTATTTTCAGAAAATGCAGTAATTTGAGAACAATCGCTGTCTCTTTTTCTGAACTGTTGGTTTTGAAAATGCCATTTTTCATTGTTGTGTCATCGCCTTCGTATATTGCTCAGATGAACTTGGATCTACCTTCTTTGCATGTTCATTCTAGGAAAATACAAGAAAAAAAAAATCGATCATTCTGATAATCAAATTTATATTGAGGAAGTGAATTCAACTTTGCACACATGCAATCAACAAGTACTGATTGAGTTTACTTTTGAAAGAAGAAAAGGTTATTAAATATTTACAGAGAAATTAACTTCTATTTAGTTAGGGAGTGCACAGTGTGGGGCTGGGGAAAGTAAATAATAGATGATGACTTGAAGTCTCAGTTTTTACTTAGTCTTACCAAGGACTCACCTCAGGTTAGTGTATGTTAGCCTGAAAACAGACAAAGTAGTATTACTGCTGAAACAGAAACAAATGAAATACAGAGAAAGCAGAAACTAAATACTTAGTGGTATGACAGTGATTTTAATGTCCTTTGGAAAAGAATATAAGTTTGGGTATGCAGGTTAATGTGGGTTACTCTGCAAGGCGTGATAAACACACAAGCAAGGAAGGGGGAAAAAAAGGGGTTGTAAAATGTATAAAGTTAAGTAGCAGATATTTTGCTTTGAAAGTGAAGACTGGATTTGTCTTTCAGCAAGTGAAAAAAGGCCATTTGTCTTCAACTCGACAGGTGTGTGTTAGAGTGGGTACCGCTGGTGTTTGTGTTTTCTCATTGCTTTTTGAGGACACGAGGTCAGAAGATCCCTTTTGGAACTCTCTCCAGAGATACTGGTTTGCACCAAAAGCTAAAAAATGAAGGTTAACTAAAGAATGTTATTAAAGGATGCTGAGAGAATTACAAACATCTTTACTGTGTTAATTGCACTTTTCTTTTGGGGAAACATTATTTATTGCCAGGTCTCCCATTAGCCTTTCAATCAAGATCTGATCAGCATAAACACTGATGCCACTTTGACAGCAGTGGGCTCAGACATGCCACTCTGCTGTGAATCCTGCTTTGATAGCTGGTTTACTAGAATCACTCAAGATGTTCTGAATGAAATCAAAGCAATTGAAAGGGTTTGATAAATTTATACTTTAAAAATTTTTTGTGTGTGTGATAATATTAGGCAGACAAGGAAGGTGACCTTTGAAAGGGAATTTGTGCTTAGCCTAGTGTGTAGATTAAAGGACTGGTTTCTGTTAGAAAGCATCAGAAGAATTAAGTGCTGGTCCTGCTAAAAAGAAAGCAGAAACAATCACCAGTGTCTAATAGATTTTGACTTTCGTAGTGTTCTTAGAATCCTCAAAGGGAGCATTAAAAGCTGTTGAGTAATTTGGGACTCAGGAGAAATCCATATAAGAAAATGAAGAGAGAACCCATGGAAGTGCTGGTCTCTATTGTTTGAGTTTTTCAAAGGGAATGAATATCTTTCAGATAACAAGTTGAAAGAAGTTGATTTGGATTCATGTGCTTCAAAAATTCAAGTGCCATTAAGATCCTGATAGCAACAGAAATATAAAAGAGGGGGGGATATGGTAGATACCTACAACTTCGAAAGCTGTTTCATGAGCATATCATACAAGGTCTTCACCCCTGTAGGAAGACCAGTGATTTGTGTTGTTTTCTACTGAAGTACTGATTTTGAACATTAGACAAATGAGAGTGCCCAGAGTGCCCACAGATAGAAAGGATGAGGGACAGGGTTTTCTTTCCTCTGTTGGTTTTTTTTTTTTTTCTCTCATCTAACATGCTTGACAAAGGCCAGTTCATTTTGTAGAAAAATAAAGCATGTATTGAATGCTGTTATGTGATCATCAAATCACAAACATTAAAAAGATAGCTCGGTTAGAACTTGGATAAAAGACCTCCAAGGAGCATTAGGAACTTGATAAGGCCATATGTGACACACCTGCCTTAAGAGTGACTAAATGTTCCCTACTGGTGGCTATGGATTACTGTCATTTTTAACATTTGTGATTCTTGTAAAAATCCCATTGAAGCTTTCTTAAAAGCAAGTATTTAAATTCCAGTGTTCTGCTGGAAGTACAATTGAATGAATTACACAGAGCCCTTTAAATCCTGATGGACCATTCATCATTCCTTGCTTCAAATCAGTTTTGATGTTCAACAGCTACAACTGAACATCTCAGGGGTGGCTGCACTTCAGCAGTGGGTGAGGCTCCTTGCAGTGGTACTTCGCTGTGATGTTATGAGATTAATAAGGTGAAGCATGTAGATTCCTTGGATGAAAGAACTCATAGAAGTGGAGAGTATTATTAATAATTATCTGAGGACTTATAACTCTGTAACAGTGTTCTAATTTGATTTCTGAGCAAACTGAAACCTGTTTAATGAGCTGCTGAATTGGAAGTATGCTTTTTTGTAACATGGAGCAGATGCCAACAGAAGTGGAAATAACGTAGCAGTGACATTTGGAATAACAATGTTGTACTTCATTGCCTCCATGTCATCAGCATGTTAGTCTTCCTGTTCCTCAGACTAACTCACCAAGGCAGCACTTCCTCTGCTGATACTCTGTATGTGTCATGATACAAAGTGAGCTTGTATGCATGCCTGCAACCAGTAGACCAAAACCAAATTCCCTCAATAAAAAAATACTTGTGCATGCTGAGCAATTGACTGATGATCTTGTTCATAAGTTAATACTCAACATTAAACTCCGTATTTTCATAAATGCTCTGATTTAAAAGAAGCAAATTTGTTCCTAATCTACCTAACCCTCTGATCTCAGAGGACACTATAAAATAGGAGAATGTTAAGGAATTCTCAATAACTTTTTCTTTTTATTCCCTGGTAATGCATGCTATTTAGACAAGGTTGCCAAGACTGTGGACTCAAAATGGCACATGCAGTTCATAGTCCTGTCTCCAAGATTCCTGGCAAGTCAATATAAATCATGTAGAATAAGATTTTTCAGAGAGCATTCAGAAATGCATAAAAGTGCTTTATTCTGAAAAATTACAGAAAAATCTTTTCAGACTTCCAAATGTTTCCACTTTCTCTCAGGAAAGCAGTAGGTCTTCCTCAGACCTACGTTGCTGGCCAAATGAGAGTTTTACTGCCTCTAAAATCTCCCTGGCTTCCCTTTTACATCATGGATATTTACTATTTAAAGTATCAAGTGGTATAGCCAGCTAGATACAGCATTCATTTAGGGAATTAAGAATGGCTTGAAGGTGTATCAGAATCTCACCTGTGCCATACCTCTATACACAAAAATAACCAGGCTCCTGATGATGGATGTGGGGAGTAACATTGCTGTTGATGATCTTCTGGGGGTGAAATGATCTTAATTATTTGAAGAATAATCAGAATGGCAGTATATTAATCAATTTAAAGAGCCTTAACAATTCAGTCATAGTGGTGTTCAAAATGTGTTTGGGGAAAAATACACCAGAACGGCTTAACATACATTATGTTTTAATAGTTGTAGGTGGGGATGTTGTCAAGATATGAGCTTGGATTTCTTCGTATGTGTTTTTTTGATACATCTGCTTTTAGTAATACTGGCTCATCTTCCTGTATCTCAATGCCTGTATCATTGAATACTGCATGTGGACTACTCTCTAATAATTTAGGGTTTTGCAGAAGACTTTCAGTTGTGAGGCATTGAAGAATGCACTATCCTACAGCATAGAGCCCTGTATTGGGACTGAAGTCAGGATTCCTAGCAGCAGCGGCCGCAGAGCTTGCTCTCTGTAAACATGTGAATGTATTTGTGCCCGAGAAATCTTGAGCAGAAATAAGGTAGCCTTAGGCAGGAAAAGATGTTTTGTCTTTCTTCAGCATCCTAGGGACTGTAAAAGAATGAACCATCATCTTGAGGATGGCTTAGTATTAAAACATCTCTGCTTCTGACTGGCGATGCACAGAAAAGTCATGAACTTGTTTTTCCTCAGGGGAATGGACTTATGTGTGCAGTTCCTATTGGTACTTCATGGAGGTGGGATCTGACTTCCTTAGGTCCTTTCTGTAAACAGCATCAAGAAGGAGAAGGGGTCAAAGTAGAAGGGAGCCAAAACTCCATAAGCACATCAGCAAAGCAGAAAATGTGTTTCTTTCTTGGAGAGAGGTGCAGAAGCAAAGCATAGGTTTGTTCAGAAATAAAGGTATATTCCAGTAAGGATGATGACAGTTTTGTGTAGCTCAGACGTGAGCAACTGACAGCAGTAGATTATTGTTTAGCAATCTCTTTTCTCAATTTTTCTTATATTTCACAAGCCTTTTAAAATTATTTTATTAGCAGTTGAATATAAGCAGACAAATTATAATGCTTCTGGAGTTCCAAATTAATTATTATGTGTAGGAATACATTTAAAGCACATTTATAACAAGACAAAGATATTAGTTGTCGAACCAGTTGTCTGAAGTCTTGAAATATGGATATTATTTATTTTTCACCATTGGTAGCGCTGTATCTCTTACATTGGTCTCACTGGAGCAATCTGTGTGATCACAAGACTGCCTTTCAGGAATGAAGCGTCTCCTTGACAGCTGTTCGGTGGTGTGCTGTGAAGCACCCACATTCCAGCCCACACACTTTGCTACAGTACTGAGTTTTGAACTTAAATTAGGAGGAGTTTAGCTGTCTCCATTGTAGCACTGAAAAATGCTGCCGACTAGGTAACAGAAGCAACAGCCACCTCATAGTTTGTTGTAATCCGCTCCCACGCCCATACAAAATGTGCCACTTCCAATTTACAATAGGAATGTTAGGGAGTTTTAACTACTGACCCTTTTTGCCCCAGCCTAAGCAGAGCGATCAGGCAGTATGGTTAGAAATGATAGCCAGAGATAAGGTTCCTCATCTGTAGCTTGCACCTGTGGTATCTTTGCTTAGAAACATACACCAGTGCAACAGCATTTTTTTTGTTCACAGTCCCACTTGAAATACTCAGTGGCAGCTCAAGCAAAACTGTGTAAATTAGTCACTGTCACGTTTAGGCATTAAAAGTGGAATTAGTAATTTATATTAATCAGAAATGTTTCTCCAGGTTTTATTTACAAGCAGATTGGCTGCCAAAATGCTTTCTGGAAGACATTTTTTCTCCCAACTGCCACAGAGAACAAAACAGTTATTATGGGCATTTAGATAAAGATTAACGGTTTCAGCAATTCATTTGAGGAAAACTGTATTTTACTATACATTCCACTTCAGCGCAGACTGTCACCGCCAGCATGATTTGTCGCCTCCTTGATAAAATTATACAGTGGAGACACAAGATGGTGTAATTCATTTTAAGAGCAGAAACAGGTTAATCAACAAAGCAGAATGAGGTTAAAAAACAAACCAGACCCACATTTCTTAATTTTTTGGCAAGTTCGTATTTCCAGTAGGAGAAGTGAGATGTCTATCTAACTGCTGTTTTAGCGCATTTTGTCTGAAGGGTCATTCAGTGTCATTTTGTCTTCATGCTTGGTTCTTTCTTTGCCCGCACCATGCCTTTTTTTCCTCGAGATGGCTTCGTGTGCCCTATTTAGATCTCCAGGAAAAAGCAGTACAGGTGGCTGCTTCACATTCTGTACATCTGCAAGTAGTTCTGTGGAATACTGTAGGAACAGTCCATGAACTTGGTAGAGGGTGTGAAGAAATCACTAGAATGATAAGAAAGAGGTCAAAATGAATATTGCAGGATTTAACAGCAACGCAGGGCAGACTGCCAACATGACCTTTGCACTTTCACATGTTTTGGAAACACAAAATCAGTTTCCTAGCATACTCCTTTTTGAGCTTATCATGTTCCAAGGAATTAGAGACATGCTATATTTTGTTCTGTTACAGCTAGCTCCCTTTTTCCTTCCACTTTCGTGCTTTAGGATGGTATAAAATGAAGGAAATCAAAACACAAGTGAAAAATCAGCTGTTTGCTACAAAGGAGACAAACAAGGGTTGAAGGAGAAAAAAGCTCATTACAGAGAGATTAGAAAATTAATTGATTGGTGTCTCTGACAGTTCCCATTGGATGTCTAAGGATCCTGTGAAAAGAAAGTACAGTCTCAAACATAACGTTTTTTCCTATTATTTCTTTCTCTCGCATAGAGACTCCTCTGAAGCATCATTAGGTTCCAATTATTTTCACTGAAATATTTCACAAGAAAAGGACATGATAAAATCAGTAGAGGTACTGTCAGTCCCCTGAGAAACTTACTATCGCTCATACTCAAACAGTAGTAGGGAAGGCTTCTGTTCAGCATCAAACAAGAGATTTCTGCAGGGGTGATTCTGTTTCATGGAAGTTTGGAACTCATGTGACATGTTCATGTGCCCCCTCTTTCCCCAAAATTAGTACGGGGCAGCTGATGAATTCACTGGGGTCTGAGAACTTGATCATATCCGTGGCTTAATACAAGTGTGTGTGAAACTTGCAGGGAATCTATTTAGCAAAGGATCTATTACTATTTTTTTTCTTCGTAAGACCAAGTGTTGGCTTAGAGGTACTGTTCTTACAAAAATGACAAAATATTTGTAACAATGTTTTCTTCTCTACTGACTGACCTTTTTTCCTATATTTATCATGTATTTATTTAGCAGCTGTGTATGGATTTTGTGCTCTTATATGTACATATATATACATATATAAAAAAATATAAAAACAATAAAATGAAAAAGTCACATATTGCTTGAATCTTTGATTAAAAATAATCTGTGTTAAAGGCTTTAGCTATTCTGATTATAAAAATTCTAATTTTGTCAAACTAAAAATATACATAATTTTAACTCCACTGAAAGATAAGATGTTTGTAATGTGAAGTGCCTCCTGGGCATTGTAGTATGCTTTCACTAGATTGTCATTCTCCTCTATGGAATGAGCTGAGCCTCGATGTGGCATAACCATGCTATTATCACTACACATCGCTTACGCTTTCCAAAATGAAAATTAGGTTAAAGATAAATTCAGCCCTAATTTAGATAGGGAACTGGTTGCAATACTTCTAAGGGTAGAGGTGTGACTACTGTCTTTTCAACTTTACTTTCCTGCTGTGCTTAGTTCCTCTTTCTTTCTTCCTGGTAACTAACGTGGTAATGGATGTGTATTAGAGGAGAAACATTCTCAGTGAAATCTCTCCTGTTGAAGAAAATGGCAGAAGGAGCCATTCTCTACAAATGTGCTCCAGCTTCCATAAGGAAATATGTCCACTTTTCAGAAAGTTTGCCACCAAAATCCTTGGGATGCAAAATATAAAATGTTCATTTTCACTGGAGTTCTCCAATCTATGTGTCATGCCATGTTGCTGCTGTCTTCTTAAGTGAGGGAGAAACTGCCTTTTCCGGTAGCTTTGCAGTTACCTGGCACCTAATTCTGTGTAATGGTCAGTGTTTGCTGTGAGGGGTGATTTGAGGGTGCTGTGCACTCTCAGACCTTTGAACTGCTTTCTGCTCAGCCACACCAGCTGCTTGTTCTCGTCAGAAACAATAGCATTGCTTCTAACCAAATTATGGGACAATTTGGAAATCCAATAATCTGTTCTAAATTTTACACAAGTCTAAAAAATGTAGACTAAGAATTAGCTTGGGAAAAGCCCTTACAAAAGAGTACCTAGGGAGAATGTTTCTTAATATGCTAACTTAGCTAAGAAGAGATATTTCTGCCTAGGACTTTTTCTTTTTAGTGAACTAAAGAATATTTTGAGTGAAAAATAGTCTTAAGCCAAAAATAAATCTCTTGGTTACCTGGTGCCACACCGAAGTTGTAGGCAGAAAAGGGGAAATTTTCAGAACTGTATTGACTGTGAGAGTGACGAAGATTGTCCTTTAGAAATGTAAATTAAAATTACACTTTTGGTACTTGTGTCAATACATATACATATAAGTCTCTGCTCCACCCTTATAAATATGAGGTGAAATTATATGCAGATGTACATTATACTAAGAAGTAAGCAATAAGAGTCACACAAATAAATCAGCAACAGAAAGTCCCACAAAATTGCCCTAGCTCTTCAGTGACTGTATTTTAGGCTGAAGAAAGGTGACCCTGGAATAATAGCTTTCTGTGGGGGGAGGGGGAAAAAAAAGACTAAAAGTAGCAGTAAGCTTCTTTTTTTCTGTGCTTTTTTTATTTATAGACATAAATTTTCCATTGATGTTTTTGCTTCAGATTTGAAAAGTAAAAAAAGATTTTGTGTGTACATTGAATGCTAAAAGTTACTAATTTGATTCACTTTAAGTGGACTTCTCAAAAAAAAAAATTTGTGAACAACTGTGCACACAGAATACTTGATCATCCTGGTCTTTTTTGACTTGACCATCAGTGAAATGGCATTTATTTTGGTGCATCTACATTTAAGTGGAGTCTTTATCTAAGCTTTAGGGAACTGATCTGAAATGCACTTGAACACACAAATTTTCAAAAAAGAAAAAAAACAAACCAGCAACCCACCTAGACCCAGGATAGATACAATATCTGTAATTTATTCTATGTAAATTGCACGTATGCATCGTCAATCCTATTCTTCCTTGATTCCAGTCGAAAAGTAGGTAAAATAAATAGATTGCATATTACAGGCCATATGTCAGAAGTGCTTAGCATTCCCAATTAGAGTCATAAATTTAGAAGTACTTAGCTGTCACCTAGGTATCCAAATAGTTGGCTAGATTTCTAAAATGCTTTACACATGAAGCACCGAGTACTTCTGAAAATGTGGTCTCTATTGCAGATTGTAAACATCTTGAAAGCTTGTCAGCACGTTCTTTTGAACAGTGTGTTTATATTTTACCAGGTTTTTATGTTTGGGTTTGTTTTTTTTTTAAGTGCAGATACAATATTCTTATCAACTTGAGCCCCATTTCTGCTCTCCCATAATCAAGGGCTAAGATAGTCTAGTATGGTTAGCTGTTCCTTCCTTTTAACACAAAGTGCGACTGTTAGCTTAGAAACACATAAAAGAGTCATTGTAGTGTTGATGTGGATGGAAACTGACTTGAAAGTACAAGGTTTCTTTTACATTTAACTAGTGTTTTCAACAGCTATCTCTCAAGAGCAAATGTGTGTCTCTAGACGGCTAGTGCTTTAATCAGACAGAAACACCTAGGTGGAGAGACCAGTAACAGAACAAGTTGGAGTATTGGGTTGTCTTGGCCTTTTGCTCCGATGCCACCAGAGTCCTATCACACTTCTCAGAGGTGGTGGGAGCAGGGCTCATATGAAGGAGCTCCACTACACAACAATGGTGTTTCCTGTAGGGCTTTGTCGTAAATTATATAGCAGATGCCTGACATTAAGCTGATGGGATATTTTTTTGTGAGCCCATAAGTAGGTATTTTATCAGTAGTCATGTCTCAGGTGGGAAAATCTTAAAGAAAAATAATTAAAAAAAACGACCTTTGTCATGAGCCGCTAATGATCGCAATCTGTGGATACAGGCATATGAACCTTCTTCTTCCCAAAGCAAGTGCACACAATTTCTATAATTGAAGCTGATGGAAGCTTGTTTTCACACACACCATCACCTTCCATTGGAGGTGGCTCCCACATGTCACTGCTGAGGCTTGGGCTGAAAAGCAGACCTAATGAAGGAGTTTTCCTGGGTGCATCTGTGGCACTTGCTCTCCCTGCTGTGCTGCATAGTGCACCGGCCATTTGTTGGCAAGTTCATATTTCACACTGCAGGGAATTGAAATGATTGAACAGACAGGAGAAGAGTTTTATTTGCAGTAGCCTGTGTATCCCTAGACTCTGTATTTGGCATAAAACATCTGCTTCATGATCTGTTTCAAGGCCAGTTCCCTTCCGTCAACAAAGGTTACGACTTCAGGCAAGCTGTGCCTTCGCTGGCAGGGGGAGATTTGCCTGAAGACTTGATTTAGTCAGAATCAAAGCATCCTGCCATAGAAATCCTTTTTTTCAATTACTTCTGAAAAAGCAGCCAGACGGTAAATGTATTAACATATTAAACAGTGAGTAAAAGAGGCCACTGATTTCTGTTGTATGGATTTTTGAGATAAGTTGATATAAACCATATATCTGTGTGCATGTGTGGCTAGGAGTAAACATTTGTTACTGTTCTGACAGAGAAGTGACAGATACTCTACTTAACTCTGCTGCAAATGAGCAGAGTCAGTAAGTAAATCTATTGGTTTCAGCTACGGTTTATGCATATTTTCAATTTGCAAAGTTAATTGGTGTAATATTGATGTAGTTTCTGTTAAAGTCTTAGGAAATAGGCCCTACAAGATGCAATATTTGGAGATAAATTGATGCATTAAATCTTTTTTGTATTCATGGTGGGGACCTAATTTTAAGGATCTTTGTCTCCTACCAAAAAAAGTCAATTTTTGAAAGACTGATACAGATTTCTTTGCAGAAGTGTCATCTTGATCCACACTTACATATGTACAAATGAAATCCATGTTCTTTCTTGGAATAACATAGTTAGAGTCAACCTTTATTAGAGTGACTAGCATATTACCATTTATGTACTTCGCTGCCATTGATGCACAGTCTTTGCAACATATGGCTATTTTTCCTCCTCAGAAAAAATCCTTTCTCTAGCTTAAAAAAAAAAAGTAATTGAATATTTGCATATCTCCAAGGAGCCATGCGGGTTAAACTCTGCATTCATCTTCTGCGTTTCTTAGGCCGCTTTTGGTTTAAGAGTAAGAGCTATTGCTTTTATGAAGTGCCTTTTTCTATAAAGTCAAAACCTCACAGCAGTGCACAGAAAGCCAGTGCTATAAAGGAGCTAAGTAGAGTTTTTAATAGAGAGAGGTGGGTTGTAAGTGTTTTTGTTCCTATGGAGCAGATAGATTCGGTTCCATCTGTTCCATATTCATAACAAAGGAGCTCACTTGCAGGAGGACTGACTTCCCGGGAGTAGCATGGTAATGATCTTTTCACCACAGATTGAAAGGATCTGAAAATGGTCACTTCAGCTCATCAGAAAGCAGCTATTGCTGATAGCGCTTCAGACCTGCTGTTTTTCTGCAGCTCTGTTTCAAGATGCATGTTTTTTCTGAATAAAACAAAACTATAAACCTTGATCTCCTTCCTCCTGCCCCATCCCCTCTCCCTCCCCCACCATGTCAGTTCTCTTTCTGAGGAGTTCAGGATGTTTTCTCAGAGAAAAATGGAATGACATGTTACAAATACAGGGTCAATTTTTCTTTATTTGATCTTGGTATTAAAGGCAGAAGTGAAAAATGATTTACTGCCAGTCTGGATTCTGTCTCCTGAACTTTTCTCATGATCTCTACTTTCTCAGCAAGAAGATTCTGAGAACAAGAAATCTGAAGTCCACAAAATGTGTGTGAAAGTTCCTTGCTGGGTTTCGTAATTAGGATGCTCCAGTGCCAGCTTTGATTACACACCTTGTGGGCTTTCAAAAACAAACACACAAAAAAATCCAGCTTGATCCAAGAAAAAAAATATTCTTTTCTCTGCAGGATATTTCACAAGAGGAGAAAAGAAAAATGCAGTAGTGTACCACAAGCACCCTTACTTGTCTAAAGAACAAATTATTCAGTAACGCCTGAAAGGTGAACTGGAAGTTTACAGAGATCTTAAAAATGAACAAGGAACATAGACAGAGAAGAATCCTTCTGTGTCATTGTTCAGTCTCCAAAAGAGGCTACAAGACAAACCTGGATTTACCGTTGTCCTGGCTGGAAGTCCTGCTGGGGCATGCTGGACCCCATGTGTCTCCGTCTTCCAGGACGGTTGGTGCCTGAGGCAGCTGTAAGAGCGGGATGGGCAAGCAGCAGGCATGCATAGCCTGCCTTAGCTGGTACTGCAGCATCTGTGTAGGCATACTTAGGGTTTTTTTGGCCTCCCAGCCAACAGTACCATATTGTATAATTCATAGATGTGTATGAAAGCTTCCACTGCCCTTGTTGTTTAAGACTCCAGATCAAACAGTACACATATTTGCAGATCTGATGCTTCCCGCCACCCCAAAGTGAGAGATTTCATCTCAGAATGGGGATTTTTGGTTGGTTGGTTGGGAGATTTTTTTGGGCACTGCATGTTTTGTTGCAGTAACTCAAGGAGAAAATACATTCATTTCAGGTGACTCTTTTCCTAACTAAGGGAAATGAGCGTATCTGGGCTTCTTTGGAAAAACTCAGTACACTGAACCATCTTTTAAATGTGAGAGGAAAGAAGTGTCTGATGCACATTGTCATGCAGCTCTGCACAGCTACCAGAACTATATGGAATGCAGGATTTTGTTGATAAGCACTATCCAGGAACTAAGATACAAATGTAAGTAGATCTTCATAATTACAGAATGTGGGATAGGGATTGTGCACTTTACTGGCAAGGCTGCTTTAGTATGACCAGGCTTCAGGTCTCCACCCACTGGGCAGTTGAGACACCACATTAGGTTACAGGCACTTAAATTGAGCAGTGGTGGATACCGTGTGGTTGAGAGAAATTAATTTGGCAGAGTTTTTGTCCTTGTCTTTTGAAGTGAAATATGCATCAGCAAGGACATTTCAAGTCAGTGGTTTTGTGTTATCCCATGTTGTTTTCCATGTATATGATCTTAGATACACATGGGAAGTACCATTAGAAACTGCTCACAACTTGATTATGCGAGTTCCGTAACTGGTTACCATGTAAATAATAGAGGAGCAAGCTTGCAGTAGGGAGGTGCTTGCTTAGATCAGAAAGTAGCGGGTGGAAAATAGAGATGAGGATTTCCCACTTTGCTTGGGAAGATTGTTAGAGTGAAACGGGGACTTTTCTGGAAGAGAGGTGGAAAAATGCTTCAGTTCTGATGGAACAATTGTTACAGCATTCAGGAAGAGAAAAGCTTAAGAGGTACCTGTGTGTTTCAACAGTCTGATCTGGTATTCATTGGTTTTAAGAAATGGTTTCCAAACCACTAGGACTTTTGAGTCCCGCTTATCAAAAAGTGTACACATATATATCTAATTTTCAGTTCACCTGGCAATCATCACTGGAAATAGGGCTAAACATCCTATGGTATGCATTAACCTAAAAAAAAAAAAAAGCACAGAAGGAAATAATTCATGGCAGAGTAAAATGAAAGGTTAGCTGTCCCATGGGTGTTTTGTGCTTTCCCACAGTCATAGTTGTGACGGTCTACAGTCCTTTTTTGGCATAGGTGAGACATGTCAAATACCTGGCAAGGCAGCAGATCTTGATGAGGCTGTGGCTATTCTCACATACAGGTTAGCATTTTTGAAATACGGATTTCAAAGCATGGGTGCAGGCTGTGGCACTGAACACAAGCTAGTCAAGTGAAAGAAAGAAGCACAGATCTACAAAGTTTAAATAAAACTTCTGTTGCCTGATACTCTGGACAAATTTTGGTTAAAGAGAAATCTTCAGCCTGATGTGTTCCGGAACTTTTCATAGTAAAGGTGACAAACTGAGGGGTTAAGGAAACCCTTCTAAAGACTGGAGAAAAAATTCTGACTCATATGGTGGAGTGATTGAAGGTTCAATAGTCCCTCTGCAGGACTTGACCAAACTGTAAATTCACCTGATAAAGATGTACTGTCATTAATATAGTTGTGGCATTTGTTATTGAGTTCATACTCTGCTCAGTCATGGCCTGGGACTCTGCCATAGTAAGTGCAATGAAACAGAAGGTCTCTGCCCTGAGAATCTTTACTTGTCAGAATCAGAGCTTGAGTTACAGTGGACTATCATGTGTTTTACAAATTTTACCTTTTCAATTTCGTATCTGGTTTCCATCCTTCACAAATTTGGATTTATCTGTGTAAGAGCTGACTGTGCACATGAAGGCATTTTCTGTGAAGGCTGTGCCAAGGTGCTATTTGAACTTTGCCAAGAAAAAAGCCCTTCAGAAATCTTTGGAGCAATGGTATTCTCTCTAAGCAGCATGTTTGCAAACTTCTGGGCATGCATATGCACTTAAACACATTCAGACTTGCATTATTTTTGCTGTTTGCCTTCATTTTAAATAACAACAAAATACAACCTGCAGTCTGTGCTTTTTTCTAAATTTCCCCTGTCCTGAGGCACCTTCTTGAAGATCTCTTCCTTCCTTTACATCTTCTCTCTCCTCCACAGGACATAAACAAGATGTTTTGTTGCTTTGCTTAGGTGAGTCAGCTGAACCAACTTTTCATGTCTATGTATGTGTGACAGTCCTAGCACAATACATTTATAATTACTTCTGTATTTTTATAAACTGACAGAATTTACAAGCATAACACAAGAAGCTCAAAATGTTTCTAAATATTTTCAAGATAGTGGTAAGACCAGGAAGATGGATTAGAATGGAATGTTTCTCTCTGCTTTAATTATAATGTCAGCAGTGGTAAAGCTAGACATGGATAATATGAAGTACATTAAAATATGAGGTTTAGTAACATGATACAATACCCACAAATTCCATGTGGGTGAACATGTTGCTTTAAAGATCAAAAAGAGAAGGTCATTACTAACAAGACTATAATGTCTCTTCAAAGGATTTGCTTATGTCTAGTTCTTAGAGATGGAAATTAGCAAAATGGATAACCTGCTTGAAGAAAAACATTTTATTTCTAGTGATACCAAGGGAAAATCAAAGTACAAAAGTGCTTATGAAAAGTATGAGGGGGATATATTTTTCTTTAAGTGCTCTATTTGATAGTATTAACTTGTTTTATTAGCAATTTACTCTGATACAGTCTTAATGTTGTACAATAACTGTATTTGGGTTTGTTAATGCCACTGAAAACAGTAATGAGATCTGAGGTTTTTATTTCATTCTAGTTAATAAGTGTTGGTTTTTTGCAATAGAAAAGTATGACATCAGTCATTTATATTGTGCTACTGCAGAAATGTTAGCCCTTATTTTATGGTATGCAATACAGTTTGCATTTATGAAAGAGAAACTTTTGTATATGAGAGAAAGGCCTGCAAATAATTCATGTGTGAGCAGCTATATGATCTATTTATCTATACCTCCTTATATTTCACATGAGCTTACGTGCAACAAAAAGGCCATTCAAAGTAGGATATGCCTTTCATTTATTTCCATCTAAGCTTTGTCTGTTTTTTAATGAGAAGAAACACCATAGAGGCAAGACTTTCTGGAAAGCTCAGGCTGCAGTTAGATGACAGCTTTGCCCTGGTTCATAAACAAAAGTAACTGTTCTTGCTTTTATGGAAAAAAAAAATCTTTGCAAAGAACAGCTGAGCTTGGTTCTCGTATTGGTTGAGGGCTTGGTTCATAGGAGCAGCTCAGACAAGGTTGTTTTTTTCTGCAGCTGAAATGTCTGCTTTGTTTTCTCCTGAAGGTGTGAAGAGTACAGGCTGCCCTGCACTGGGGTGATTTTGTGTTTTCCTGAACTCAACTGGACTTGGCAACTTGGGAAGACAGATGATAACAGTATGACTATAATAAACCTTTGGACTGGATCCAAAGTGATGCTGTCTGCCTCATGTGAGCCCTCAACTGCTGCTCACCCCTGGAGGCGCCCAGCGCTGTGAAGGACTGGGCTTTGAGTTGTTTGACGTTCTGCACTAAAAAAGTCTGACTCCAATACACCATCCAGGCCAACAGAAGAGAGGTCTTGTCATTAAATCATCCTCTAAAGCAGATAGACTGTACTAGGAGGAAATACTGGACAAATGGCTTAATTAAACTGGAAGTCCATGGTTTACATGTCTTACCATAAACAATCTGATTTTGTTTTGTATGGCTTTGATATGAAACCTACTTTCAATCCATGCAGTCTTCAACCAGATATATAAACTGCTATGGATTAGAAACTGCAAGAAAAGTTATATTCTTCCTGGCCAAGCAGTTAATTTAGTCTTACGTGCTAATGCAGAAACAGTAACTATGTATTACTTTCTTCCAAGAACTGTCACTAAAATAGCATTTGTCTGGCAAGTCATTTCCATTTACTAGGCTATTTTTAGGGCATCTGAGAAATAGATTCACTTGTGAGATAGGCCACTTTGCAAAGACAGTGCAAATTAGGTATAAGACATTTGGAAATAAAAGTGGTATTTTACAATCAGCTTGTTGTGCACACAGCTTTTATCACGTCTTTTTCAGTCCATTATTGTGCACTTTGTGACTTATATTTTGCATGAAATACAGACTGTAAGTCCGTGTATGTGTGTAGGTATGTATACACACATAGAGATGAGTACAGAAGTACGATATGATTGTTTTTACCTTCACTTCATACGGATGTAGTTGAGCATGCAGAAGTAAAGCAAAATATGCATTTGCACTGGGTGCCTTTTAATACTGTGGATTTTAAAACTTCATTTGGAAATACTAGTATCCATAGTACTTTTGCCTGTATTGAGGCATAGGCAGTATTAGCTGTGACCTTGCATCTGTTTATTTGTTTATATATTTATTTTACTTCTTAGGTAATTTTTCTTAATTTTCAAGTGGCGTAGATCAGGTGGTTTTCCAGATGAGATTCTCTCTCTGTCTTTGGCTTGAGATTTCTGAGTCTTTAACTTGGTCAGTAATTTTTTTTTGGAGATCTCATCTTGGTGATGACTAAAAGCAGAGGGATGGTAGATTCAGCAATAGCAAAGGTACAAATAGGCTAGGCACAATTTACTGATGAAGTGTGCTTAATTATTAGGTCTGGAGAATAAGTAAGTCCTGGACATGCAATTTTTTAATTCTCTCAGAATGGAGTTGTGTTTATGCTACCAGGATAAAACTTCTGCTGATATGTTGGAGTGAAAAAGCATATATGCAAAGACTGTTTTTTAAGTTAAACTCAGGTATTCGTGAAAGCTGGGATTTCCATAGGTCACTATTTATCTATTTTTAATTTTTGATTTTAACACTTAAAAGGAAAAAATGAGCAGTAAGTCCTTTCAGGTAGCTTCTTTTTTGATTAATAATTTTGAAGGCCCCTTCATTGTCCTTAGATATGGGTCTTACTTCGTGTATGCACACAAAGGAGTGTTTTATTGATTCATTAAATTCAACCTGACTTTTTCAGTTGTACCATTTATGCAAGTTTGTAACTTTTTTCAATCTAAACTGTGAGAAGAATATTAATAACTAATTCTGCATTTACCTTGCTAATTTGCATACATTTGTGTTGTATGGTAAATCACATGAAAACCTACAGGGGAAAGGCTTAGCTCTTCTAACAACTAATAGGCTATTTTTTCTTTTGACTTGCACAAATTGAGAAATATTGCCTGTGGCAAACATAATGGAAAACTGCATTTTTAATGCTCTCACACATACTCATTTCTTTACAAAGAAAGAAGCAGATGACTGTTCTTAAAAATAAAACTTTCTAAAGCTCTGGAGCTGACACAGGATATTGGATGCTAAAACAGTTCAGGTTGGTGGAATTATGATTTGCAAGTTGTATAACCTTACCTGGATATCGGATTTGACTAATGGGAGTGGTATTGTGCCTGAAAGGGCTAGAGACAGCTATAAATATTTTCTCCTGAAAAGCTTGTCTTTAACTTACAGGACCAAGGGAGTGGAAGGACTGTGTAAACATGAGTTTCTGATTTACAACACCCAACCCCATGTGTATGGGGTTGCTGCAGGCTCTCTCTTTATGGTGTTTCTCCAGGTGATTACAGAAGTCACACATGCAACCCATATGATGGGGCAATAAGTGTTAGCTATTTATTCCAGCTATATGCGCGTAGCATCTCGATTTAGTGTGCCGGGCAGAAACTCAAGATTAATTCTCCATTGATTTTCCAGTCTGAACCAATATTTCTGTTCAGTGCTTGTGGTTGGGAAGCACTTCTCAGTGCCAGAATTTGTGTAACACACAAAGGGTGCTGGTAGTAGTATATCTGCAATGAACTGAAGTGAGATCTTAGTGTGATTTCTCGGATCTTCTCTACAAGGAGACCCTGTTTGCTGGATATCTTAGCAGAGAGCAGAAGAATACATTCATCACAGTTTTCAAAAAAAATAGAACAGACTTGTTTCCAAATTGTTTCATGAACACTGCTTTATAAGCCTTCAGAGAATACTCCAAGTGAACTGGTAATAGAAACTTGAAATACAAAATAGTAAGAGAATTATCATCTGCGGAGTATCTGCAGCATGTTGTATCAGGGCTGTGAGGAGATGTGGTGGGGGGTGTTGGGTTTCTGTGTAAGGAGACGATGCTGCTTTACCGATGTCCCCCCATTCTGAGACAAAGATGACATCTGTGTGACTTAGATAGATGGAGCACTATTTGTACAGTGAACAGTTGTGGGTTTTGCTGTCTAATAGGGCCCATAGTGGATCATGCCTTGAATATGAAATATATTTGTAGTGTTAAATGAGGATTTGAATTGCATTTGTGATTTCTTTTTTTTTTTTCTATATCAGGACTTGTGTTTTAGGAAAAATGCTGCGATTAGAAAGCTAAGAGTGAGTGAGCAGGCAAGCAGAGGAAACCACCGATTACATTTGCATAGTAGTAAATAGGATGGTCAAGACCCTTTTTACATGTGGCATTCCAATAACTTGCTCTTAGGTTAGAAACTGAGCATCAGACAGTTGCCAGCCAAACTGCTGCCTGTGTTAGGAAAGGAAATACTTAATTACAGCTTTTGTCACATGGCTAGCTGGTCCTGATAGCCAAGACACTTTTGAAATTTTAATACCTTTTATTTTTTTGTACATTTACTTTTTAATTAGCTCACTTTGTAGGCTGATTGGCCCGTATCTTGATGACTCCTTTAAGTAGTCTTTGGGATTTAATGTATTAAATTCAACTGCAAAACTGTTGGGGAAAAAAACCGCTGTTGTTTTCCATATATGTTACTTTTTGTTCTCTATCTGTGGCTTCCTGCAGTCATTGAATAACTCTGCTAAGCCTTATCAGA
Source organism: Limosa lapponica baueri (assembly GCA_002844005.1). NCBI lineage: Eukaryota > Metazoa > Chordata > Aves > Charadriiformes > Scolopacidae > Limosa > Limosa lapponica. Next base: position 193,588 of record KZ506121.1, read on the forward strand.
CTGAGAAAGGACCTAACCTGTTATTTATATCTAATATATTAATAATGTACCAAGTGTTTTCTAGCAGAGAACTGCTTAGGAGTGGGATGAAGTTAGCTGGATTTTTTTTTTCAATATTTAAATATAGCTAGCAAATACTGAAGTATTTATGGTTTGGCTCTAGATGAGGAGAGAATAATTTTCTTTACTCTTTTCTTTCCTTACAGGGTATAAAAATGGTAACCAGAAATGGTTCAGAGAAGAGAAATTTTCTCATCTAATTTGTCTTTATGGGCCATTTTTAGATCCAGCTTGGATCTAGTCCTATGTGCAGTAGTTCATTGCATTATTTTTTTTTCTAGTTCAACTAATGGAGATGGAATTTTCATCTCAAAAATACAGAGATCATGACGTGAATTTCTTCTGAATTGTGGAATTTCCCTATTAAAAAAAATTAAGAGACCAAACCAGTTATTTTTATAAACTTTGAGTTGTTTTCTTATAGCTTGTGATTTCAGAGGGATTTTAGTGTGCACTTCCTTCTAACCCCAAGTCTCTGTGTTACTAACCAAACAAAACATGTTCTCTAAAAGAGAGACCCAGGAGATTGTCATGAAGTTGCTGGTAAAGGTGAGGTAGGGCAGGGGAAGAATGAAGCACCATAGGAATTGTAATGAAATATAGGAACTAGCACCACTGCAGAGTTCCTCTTCTGTTTTTCATTGTAATTCTTCCTGACACAAACTAAACCAGTCAGACCTTTTCTATTCTAATATCATTCATGGAAAAAAGAGGATATAACCTCTTTTGCTTTTTATAAGGACTCTTTTTTTTTTTCAAAGGTTTCTTTTTGTTGTTCAGCAAGGTTTCAATTGCCTTATTTTTTTTCCTTGGGAATTTCAGCTTTTGAAATGGAAAGTGTTGCTTAGGACAGGTTCCATTAGCATCAGAGGCTTCCTGCTCTTAGAACTGGCCTCTATTTTATAGCTAATATCACCTTTAAAATGGATGAATAGAAAAGCCTTGTACCAATGCCTTAGAGGCCAACCTGGTTTTGTGCAGAAAGGAGAATGAAATTTCTCTTTGTACCACCTAGAAAGGACATCTTTTCTTATATTATAGCTAATTTCAGTGGAATGTAGCAGTAACAGCAATAGTTTACCCGGAAAGCACCTTTAACAGATCCCAGCTGACAAAGAGCAGTTCTCTTTCTCCTTTCCAGAGTTCAGCAATGTTGCTTTCTTGCTAGCGTGCAAGAGAATGTCAGGGAGTTTGCCAGACTGCTGCATTGGAAACCTACCTTTCCTGGAAAGTAAAACCTTTAAACCACTGAACTCTCTTCTGCTAACACTTTGCTCTTTCCTACCCTTAGGTCCTAAAGTTAAGACTTGAGTTTCTCCAGTTGCAGTCAGTTTGATAGGAGATTTTTGGTTCAAACTGATCACAGAATTTTTCTTGTAATCCTCAGCTTTTGTTAAGTCCTAGCTGCAGCATTATTAAATATGCTCCAGAAAAAGCATATTTAGCATTTATTCTTAATGTTAGCATTTATTCTTAATGTTATTCTTAAATGTTAATATATGCCGTTTATCCTTTCTACTGTGTTGCTTTGGTCATTTGGTGTTTCTTTGCTGCTGTTAGTCAAATACTGTAAACCATGTCACCCTAACCTGGAGTTTTGTCCTCTTCAGCAAGTTTGCCATTAAAGCTACTTTCATGTAGAAGAATAGGACTTCAGACTTCAACTTGAGTTCAGCTTTGAGGCATTAACTTACCAAAAAAACCCAGATTTAATGAGGACTCTTGGCTTTCTGTAGCAGAGAGCAAGTGTGGTGTGCCTAATAATCAGAGAAAAAATATCTGGAGCTTGTTGCTGGAAAAGGGGAAAAAAATACCCATTGTTGCCATCATATTCTGGACATCTTAATGCAACAGCTAGGGTTTTCATAGGATACTGGTGAAAATATTGCAGAATAAAGAAGACAGAGAAGAGAAGATAAGAGAATGGAACAGAACAATACTGACAAACGTACTGCAGTGTGTGTGAGAGGGAGACAGATAATATGAGCCAACCTGTATCTTCCCTGTGGGTGATACAAGTCTCAGGGAAAAAACTGCAACTGTTCTGTGTTTTTTCTTTTAAGATGAAAAATAGAAGGGAGAGGGAGAGAGAAGAAGGAAGAAAGGAAAAAATATGTAATTTATTTCAGTCATCCAACTTGGCAAATAGTTCTTAATTTCTCAGGAAGGCCAAAGAGGTTGTAGCGTATCCCTTTGTCACCTTAGTCTTGGTTGTTGAGGCAGATGTGAGAGCAGAACAATATGTCACTTAGGGTTTTTTTTTTGTATTCATTATTTTTCCTTCTGAAGCAGTAAAACACTAACTAAAGAGGAATCTTTCTGGGTTTACTGCAAACATCGACATAATTTACCTGGAAAGGAAAAAAATCACTTTTTCATACTTACCGCATCAGTTACTGTGATGATGATTTAAATGCAACTGCTATGGCTGCAATAGGACTGCAGTTCATGATACAGTCTATAGTTGCAAACACAACACTGGTGGAAAAAGACTTAAGCAGGGAATGGATTTAAATATTTTCTTCCAAAGAACATGGCTAATCGCTAGCTGTTGTTTACTATTAAGGGTGTGCAAATACTGTGTACGTATATAAATTTCATATGTACAAAGCATTAATTTTCTGTTTTTTTCCAGAGAGAAAATTATTAACTCCTAGTTATCCTAGCTAGTCAGTGGTATCCTAATTAGTCAATGACTAACAGAGCATTCTAATAAACATCAGTGAGTAAAATGTGCTTAATTTATGGGTATAAACAACAGCATGTAAGCATCAAAGGTAAAAATTGCTTATAAACTAATGTGTGTCATGATCCACTTCTGAAATAATTTCTGATCAGAAAAAAACTGTCAGTTCTAAAATTACTGTAGGGACTCTATTTTGGCTAATATTGGAAATATTATTTCCACCTTTATGCTAGTAATGTGGTAACAACAATAGAATTCTTATCTTTTGAGAAATCTACAACTGCGTATTTAGTCTGAGCAAAGCATTTAGCCAGTTGTGTATATTCAATGAGGGCCACAGAAAGGACACAATTTCCTGAATATAATCATAGAGTGCAAATATTGTACCCTAAATAACACAGTAGTTACTGTAAATATCAGTAGAGGGAGTTTTTCTGACTTTGATTTAGTAAGAGCCTGTAGCAAAGCCAGCTGTTAACACTTCTTAAGTGCTTGTCATTGTGAAGGGGAGAGCATCATTTCTACACGCTTTTGTCTTTGGATTAAAAGAGGGAAACAGTTTTTCAAGGACTTCCCAACAGGTGCAGAACCACAGGATTAGCTGTATTGGAATCTTTACTTTGCTCCTTTTTTGTGTTTGTACTGAATTTGCTAGTTCCTCTTGGTAAGTTCTGCTAGGAAAAAGCTGACGCCTGCTTTGGAAACACATCATCAAAGGCTATGGGAATTTATTTCAAGTTAGTTGAGAAGTCCTTCAGGTGTGAGCTTAGCATGAAGACAAAGACTGTACATTCATATATTTGTGTATAAATAATTTTAGTTATTTGTCACAAAAAGGGACAGAATTAATAAAAATGGATGAAACAGTTGATAAACTGAACAAACTAACATCTTGCAAGCCCAATCATCTTTTTTAAATCAAAACATTTGCAATTTTCTGCAAAAGGCCACTTGCTCTGCCTTAACACATAGCTTTTTGAATCATGGGGGAGACTGTGCAATGAAATAAAAATTATTTTGCAGTGGTTCAGGCAATATTTTTCAGTTAGAGTTTTTGGGGGTTTTTGCAAAGGTCAAAAAATATGTATGCAAATGGTCTTTCACAAGTGCAAGATCTGCATGCCCAAGTGAAGTTGCTTAGTTGCCAGTGTGCATGCTGAAATGCAGGCCTATGTACAATTTCAAAATTACAGACCTTGATGAAAGTTACCGTTGTCTTCAGATTGGCAGACGATGCACTAGGGAGTCCAGTGAGTGGTGACAGGCAGGTGTATTGCCCTATGATCATGTATTTTGAGGCAAGCACATGTTCTAGAAAGGAACTTTTCACAGCAGCACTTGTTCCTGGGAAATAAGTAGGTACTGACACTAGCTGTATGTGTATGATCTCTTGCATTAGTGCTAGACATGTTGTTTCCACTTATTCTTTTTCTCCTAATACAGTAAGTATTGTACTGTAACTAGTAAGTACTAGTTACAGTAACTCACTCTTAAAATGAAATACTTTGAATGGGAGGGCAGAATTTTGAGGGAGGGCAGAAAGAAGGAATAAGCTGGTTTTGATTTGAAATCATGTTCTGACTGAAGCAAGGTAAATATTTTCTCAACAAAGGTAGATGTGTTGGAGCATATGAAGGCTGGCTTTGCTGTAAAATTTAATGCTATGTATTTCTACTTTTGTGGGAGTATATGCATAGTCCTATTTTTAGCATTGTCACCTTCAGTGTCATTTTGTTTCTTTGTCCCTTTTGGGGTTGCTGAGGCCTATGGCCTAGTGTGTCAAAACTAGCTTTTCTCTAAGTGTTCTTAATTATTCTGAAGTGTGATTTTTCAGAGTAGACACCTGCATTGCAGCAGAAACCATATTAAACAACCTCTTGAGAAAAAGGTGTGGAAAGGTGAAAGGAGATAATGAAACATTGAAAATACCATGTGCTTCACTTCTTCCATGTAAAATAATCAAAAGAGGGATTAGAATAAAATCTGCGGTTCTTTCCCTGTTTTTGCATAATCAAGCTACTTTGTGCACTTGAAGTCCTTACAAGCAGAAGCTGAAATGTATCCAGCCCTTCAGATGAAGGGAGGATAAAGGATATTTTATTTAGCACAAATTTGCATTTTCACTCTCTTATTCTTCCACTTGTCTTTCCTTCTTCCCCATTTACAGCTTCTGCGATCCCAGATAATGGAAGGAGATCCTGTCTAAAGCTTAAGGTCTTTGTGCGACCAGCAAGTAAGTTCTTCAGATTACGCTTTTGAGGGTGGCTTTGTAGCGCATGCTATACTGTGTGGTCTAGTAAACATCAATAAATATTTTTTTTTACTGTTAAATCTTGTGTATCTGTTCTGTACAGCAACATTTGTGTTATGATTGTCATTGTATTTTCTTATCGTTTTTCATAAAGCTTTGTTTTAATTACATGGCAGTTGCTAACTTGTTGTTTCTTAAACTGTTGTACAAATGGAAGACTATACTGGCATTTTGATAAGTGCCACAGACTTTAAAATATAAATATGCTTAATTATATATAGTAAATAGCGAGAAAAAAGAGAGAAAAAAAGGAAAGTGCGGAGTTTAAGGGTGTCTCACTAACATATTTGGCTGTTATCTCTATTTTTGTTATAGACAGCTGTATGAAAACTATAGGTGTTCATGATCGTGTTTTCGATGTTAACGACAAAGTAGAAAATTCATTAGAACCAGCAGGTTAGTATGCTTAGAGAATCTCTTTTAACAAATGCGTGTATCCCTCTGGTGCTGCAGTACTTTTTTTTCTCTTCTCTCTGCATGCTTTGCATGGTAAAACTGCTCTGCTTTTGCACATTTCTAGCAGTGCTAATATTGCTTATGGTATATTTCCTGTATCCTTGTTACCCAGGGGAGGAAAAATGTTGCTTTATTTGGTTTTTTGGGTGATCTGGTTTAATAAAATGTGTAAAATTTTCACCGGTATCCTGAAGTCACTGGCCCATCCAAGCCAAACACCCAACATGTTGGCAAAGCACTCTATTTACTGACTGTGCCTAGAGTTTTAGAAATAAAGTCAATGGGCACACTTCATTTATTATGTGGTTTCAGAAGGCTTTCAGAGAAACAGAACCACTGCTTGTTTAATGCTGGTGCATGACACAGGCATGCAACTGACAATGTTTAAGAAATTAGTCCTTTAAAATTATATACGTTTGTATTTGTATTTGGTTAGGCAATATATCATTTTTGCATACTGCACACACATACTCTGATATATAAATTCCTATCCTGTTTTTATTGAAGCAGATTTAAATTTTGGCGGGCTTTTCTGTCTTTTTTTTTTTTTTTTTTTTGCAAAACACTGCCTTAGAGAATAAGAATAATGCTTGCTGTGATAAAGCCCCTCATCTGCCCAAGGCAAAGTTACATTAACCTTCACCATCAATGAAGCTAATGTATCTTTGCATAGAAAGTGCATGTGTATTGTTTCTATGATTCAGGTTTATGACAAATAGAAGCATGTTTAATTCTAGAAGTGTGAGTAATCCTACCAACTTCAATGGGATGGCCCATGACATTTAAATTTGGTGGGTATGTAGGAAAAGTATTTGCAGTAATAGTATTACCTACATTACCTACACACTGCATGTGTACCTACACACTGCCCTCTCATTGTTGTATTCAAGCATCAATAATTAAAATACACAGTTAAATAAATAAATTATACTGGAAAAAATGTTACATACACACCATTTAGTACATACCCTAAAGAACAGATTACCAAGATTTTTTTTTTCCTCTTATGCTATTTGACAGAGACTTCCCCTTTGCTATGATGTGACATACCATTTTTTTGCTCTTTGTTATTTGCAGTTCCTTTACCTAAAAGTCATTATTTATACAGAATTATAAATAAAGCCTTCACAAGTTATCCAGTTTAAATTATTTACCTATGGATACACAACAGATTTTATTATTTTTCTTTAAGAGGGCTTTCAGAACTCTACTAAAAATTTTGGTTTTGAGAAACTAAGATACAAATCTAAATGCAAGGAGAGTCCATTTACATTAGTTACATTTGTACATTTATTAATAACATTCTTCTACAGAAGGCATTAGGATGATCTTTTGTTATCTGTAGGTAACCTGTGGATCTAGAAACTCAATGCTCTTTTTTACAGTTGGTGATTTGGTGAACATGGGCTAATTAATGTGTATTTCTCCTTCTACTGGTTTGCAACAGAGATCATCCGAGTAATAAACGTTTGATTTTAGTGAACTTGCTGAGCATTCTTTTTCAGCAGTGCTGCTTACTTCCCATTGAATGGCTATATACCTAACTAGCACCATCACAAAAGCATATCGTTAGAAAGCAGCAGGCAAACCAGGGAACCAAAATCATGCAAAGAGCATCCGGCAGTCTGAGATGAAATGCTGTTTATATTACCAGGAAGAAATAATAGTTTTAATAAGGAGGTTTGGTACCAAAAAGTTCCCACTCCTGACACCAGTGTATATTTGCATTACTATTTAGACCAGTCACCAGTAGATAGTCATTCCCAGATATGCCAACTGCTGTCACACTTTTCTGTTATTAGGCTTTTAGACATGCCACTGCCTGGGTGGATCTTGTTGCATGTGATCTGTGTCGTGTACTAATTTAACTGCTTCTGACATGCATCTTCTGCTTCTATGCTCTCCCCTAGCCTGCCACTGTCTTCTTCCACAGTAGACAGAAGAATTGGAAGGCAGGAGGATCATGTTCAGCATTTGTGTGATTTTTGAACCCTTGTAATTTCACTGGTTTTCTTTAGGAATTTGTAGGAAACTGGTCTACAGAGATCACACTTGTTTCAGAATTGATGAAAGTAATTGGTCCTATTCATGTCCTCCCCTACTCTTCCTCCTTAATAATAAAAATTAGAAGTCCTTAAGCAAAAATTGCAGCTGTGTATATTTGGAAAAAATTATACCTGAAGCATATGATGTAAAGCTATGTGATCTGGAAAATTTGTGGCTGTCAAAAATTTTTTTTAATTACTGCTGGCATTCCCAGTCTTTAGCAGTGACCTTCCAGATCTTAGTCAGAAGTATTGCCCTCTTCATCGTTTGCCTTCAGTGTTTAAAATAAAGTAAAGCCTTTTCCCCAAGCATTAAAGAATGTGCAGTATTATAACTCTGCACCTCCAAGGAAAACCATATTTGTAAAGTGATTTTTGAGAACCACAGATGAATCATGTGCTCTAAATATATGAGCATGGAAACCTTGGGACTGCATTGACAGAAAACCCAGATGGTTTCTTGAACCTCTTAATGTTATATGAAAATTAATTCTGTGAAGAATGGCTTTATAAAAATGGCATCATAGAAGATCTCCATATTTTTCATTTAAGAGAAGTAATCTTTTTAGTTTAGGGCTTTTTTGTTGAGGTTTTTTAGCAATAACCACTGTTTCATTCATGGCAATATCTGATAGTCAAAGAGAATGAGGATTTATTACTGCTCTACTCTAGTTCTGCCCTATTGTGTTTTAGTGCTGACTCATGGATGTAATTAGGACAAAACTGTTGACATTCAGTGTTGCAAATTCAGACTTACGTGCAATTCTATTGATGATGCAAGAGGTAGAAAGTAATGCACATCATTCTCCTCTGTAGTTTTAGTTCATCTGCAGTGAGTAAATGTTTCTAAATCAGGAAGAACTGACTCTAAATATGTGAAAGGAGGTAGAGGTGACAGTTAGAACAGGAATACTTTTTCCCCATAACTTCTTAGAGTATGATTTAATTGCAAAACTGCTCTTGTGAAGTACTGTATTCTCATTGCAGCATCACCAAAGTACAAGAGTGTAACTCAGAAGTGAAATGTGAAACAGCTTTTGGTACTGACAACCACTGGAACTGGCACTTTTCAGTAGCCAGCATTCAGTGAAATTTTTGGATTCCTTTGGAATAATTCTTGAGGAAAACTGTTAGGGCCTCGTTCAGGGCCGAAGTGCCTTGAAGGGTGTCCCTGCCATACACAGTGAGGAGCTGTAACCAAAGTAATTCCAGCCAGTCTTTCCCACTGACATCAGTGGGACTTTCATCTGATGATATCCCTTTGTTACCCATGTGATCTTATTTACAGCTGATCAGGGCTTGCTTTTCATACTTTTGCCTTGAGCAGCACCTGTTGATAAGCCTGACATGACTGTAGCGTAATTTAGTGTTAGAAAAAAAATGTGATAAATTGCTAATCCAGTTTACTGTGCATCTTGCTGTGTAACCAAACTGGGGCTGAAGAGCCTATTAACCTAAATTATGCTAAGTGCTCTACCTGCATGTGTGCTAGGTGTCAAGAGCATGAAGGGGAGGGAGCTAAAGCTAAGTAGCGTGAAAGACTCCATGCGGAAGTGGCCTGGTGATCCCAGTGTCCTAACTCCTGCTTCCCTTAGTGCCTTTAATTGGAATTGCACAGCTCTTACCCAGTGTAATCCTGGCAGTGCAATTTGTTGAGATGGGAGCTATGAGACAGATACATCATAGATGTGTCGACACCTCTCATAAAGCAGGGGAGCTTATTACACTAAGTAGTGAGATACTATTAATTTTCCTGGAAACTTAGGCACTCTAAAATAGCTTATGAATACATTTTAAGGCCACTTCACACTTCCTAAAAAGGTTTAGCTTATTTCATTCATTTAGTACTAAGAAAATTCAAACCCAGAGCTGACTCAGACAGATTACTTCTAAAATAGCCAAATTAGATAGATGTGGATATGGAGGGCTTTGCATAGAAAAATACCATGCCTATAAGAGCACTGAAGTTGAATTTGACTTTACCTACCTTTTTTTATGTTACAAGCTGTAGCTTTAAGGCTGATCTTTAGTTTACAAAAAGTAATCAGGGCTTTATTTGGTATCATAAATTTATTATTTGCTACTGTGTTCTCTCCTGCCACTAATGCATAAGCATATTTTCCCAGCTCAGCTGGTTCTTTTTTTCATTAATTTTAGCAGCCATATATGTAAATCTGTATTTTGTGTACCATAAAAGGTAGTCTGTTACCTATGAAGTTTTCCAGATCGAGTGTATATTCTATAAAATTGGAGATTGTCATGTGTTAGCCTTTAAAATTCTGTTTCAAGAAAGGGAGATTGGTCTTATATCCCCTGCACATCCCCAGATGTGGTATACTTCAATGGGAGTTTTATGCATGGAAGTGGAATATATGCTTGGGCTTACAGGCTGTCATTTTAAATCCAGAAGCCAAAATCTGTAACTCAGTAAGGGGATTAACTGCAAAATTAATTCTGAGCACGTGCAACTCTTCTTCAAGCCCTTTTGAAAATCAGGTGTTTTTATTTAGCTGCCTCCCTATTGACATTGCTATCTAATGAGCCATCCAAAGTTAGAGCTACAGTGTTTTACTAGAAGAGAAATCTTTCATTCCTCAATCTGCTGAAATCAGACTTACTTTCTGCTCCTCTGGTCTTCAGTGGGAGTTTTGCCAGTAAGAAATGCAGGACTTGGCCCCAGGTTGGTTACATAATGAGGTATTACACGCTTGTGAAAGTCAATGACAGCACAAGGTTCATTGCCCTATTTCATAAAGGCACTGAAATCTACTTACAGTTGTCGGCTCAGTGAGAGTTTATTAAGGATGCAAAATCTCATTGGAATGTATGCTTTCTGTTTGAACAGATGATACCGTACATGAGTCAGCCGAGCCATCCCGTGGTGAGAACGCAGCACAGACACCAAGGATACCCAGCCGGCTTTTGGCAACTCTATTGTTCCTCCTGGCAATGCTTTTGATATTATAGCACAGTATGCTCCGGCAACCTGTCGCAGAAAATATCAGGGTCTTGGAACATCAAAGATCCACCTAACTGCTCATCCCAGGAAAGGGACTTTATTGTTTTTGCAGATGTCAAATTGTTATTTTTTCTTTTCCCTTTTCTTCTCCCTTTTAGCCTGAACTCAGCAAAACTTTGAAGGGGATAAATAGCTTCAGCACCCATCCCTACCTACCTTGTGACTTTCTTAACCCCTCCATATAAATAAAAGGACTCCAAATGAAAATGCCAAACTATAATAGTGACACTAGTGATTCTTATTTTCTTCTGCATTCTCCTTTAAGAAGTCACCTCTGTTAGCTCACTGTGTCATCTGTATGTGGACAAGGAAGAACAGTGGCAGATGCAGTCAGTGAAGGATCAGGAAAGTGAGTGAAAGCCTGGGAGAGTTTTTCTCTCTGATACAATATTTATGCCTTCTCGTTCAGCACTCTAGGATGATCATGCAAGGCATCGTGTCACCCTGTCAGGACTGGAGGGGAAATATTAAGAATAGATATAATAAAACACTATTTCCTCCGGGAGTTTCTGAATGAGCAGGCTTCTGAAAGGGAAAAGCTATGCTTCTTATAGGACTGTCTTGAAACTCCTTTGGCAGTAGAATTTGTGCTCATGAGTAGAAATGCTGTCTTTGGTGAGAGGGAGAAGTTAGTATTTAGGAATGTTAGCACACAGCAGGCAAGGTCAGATTTAGGAAACTTCACTGGGGGTGTGAGTGCCTCTGTTATTTCGTTTTAAGGGGATAATGCACACCGGATTATTTTATTTTAAAACAAATCACCGTGGTGCTACAATTTTTTTCTTGAAATGCAGAGGCACTTTTGAGAATAAAGTGACCTTCCCCAGCGCTGACTTAGTAGCTGATAGTCTTGGCTGCTGCTCTGGGTGTCAATACATGCTAAGAGAGGACATCAGTGGTCAGAGGAAACTGGTTTGGGACACAGGATCTCCAGTGTGCTCTTGATTTGTCTCTCCCGTAAGTTAACCATGGGAATAAACTGCATGTAGAAGAAGCCAGGACAGCCTAATAGCATTGTTTGGTGGGGGGAAAGAAAAGAAGTGTGGAATATGAATTCAAGTGTTGATTTTTTATCTTTTCCCCTTCCAGCACAGTTTGAAGAGTAGAGGAAACGTGTTTATCAGCCAGAGATAAACTAGATGGGCTCCCAAAGACTTAACAAAATATTTTTTTAAAAATCCACTAGAATAGAAAATACATTATTTAGATATACTTTATGCTGAGAGTGAGTATATATGCTTGTCCTATTTAAACACATGAGAGAAGTGGTAACCCTTGATGCAATTAGGAAATGGGACTGTCTTGTTTGATGGAATTAGAAGTGACCCTGTTTAAGAAATCTGAGCCTTGGCTAAGTAGAACTTTAAAAAATCATTTGCCAGGAAGTGCAAGCCTTGGGGTATCTTTTGGCTAGGCTGCCTTGAAATTTGGGCTGCTAAGCATAATCAGGGAAATATAAGACCAAGACTGAAACAGAGCTTTTCTAACAAAAACTGTGATAATTATGTTAAATGTGAAACAAAGCATGGAGCGTATTCAAGCGAAACAAGGATTTTCTATATTAATTGTGAAGGAAAAGTCTGCTGTAAAAAATTGAGTGATACCATTAACGAACAGGACTTCATGGGCTTAGTTTTTTTTTTTCTGAAGAAAGGTTTTCCAGAAATTGAAGCAGCCCACTATTCCAAAAAGTAGTAAAGGGGGAAATAAATTTAAGATGTAAAGGGAGGTTTATGCATGCTGAACTATGATCTGGGGTTGCCTGATATTGTACAACACAGTCATTAATGCAGGGCCTGTGGTTACAGGAGGAACGTGAGAAATTTCCTCTGCTGTGAAGTGCATACAATAAAGATACGCAGTCTGAACAGTGAGGGAAGTCATCAACTTATTACAGGCTATCTGGTACTTTTCTCTCTTTTATGCGGATGTGCTTGGTATACGCACTAATACTTCCTGGTGGTAGGAATTAAAGACCTCTGGATGAGGTGAGCTTAATCAAAATGTACCTTATCAAATGGATTATTAATGAGAGCACAGATAATATTGCATGATAAGTAACCATATTAAAATGATTCATAGCAATTGCAGGCAATCGTACCAGTAACGCCAATTTCATGTAGAAAAGGTGACTTCTTTTTTCATCCTTTGTCTCTGAATGATGTTGGAGTTCAAGATGTATGTTTATCCGTAGCAAAGGATTTTCACTAGTTTTACTCCTGGTGAAATTCATCTGTTTGTATTATCACAGAGTAGGTGAGGAACAACACGAGTGATGTAGCTGCAAGGCAGGTCTCTGCGCTGCCTGTCATGGTACGACTGGGAGCATACCAGATACTGTCCAGTTTGATACTTGATGTTATGAGGCAATCCCAGTCGTACCAAGTACATAAATGCTGATGGGCTTTGTGTTGCATTGCAAATCTCTGGATGCTTTAAATGCAGAAGTTGGTGCAAATTAAGGAAATTTCTTCTCCCTTCCCCCTTATTTGCCCCAGCTCAAGTCTGAGGGATTGATCCTCCCTCAGCCTAGGTGGTTTACTTACCCCCATGACCTGCACTCCTGGCTGCCAAGGGCACTGGAATGTGAAGCAGGGAAAATAGGGATTGGTCAGTTTAGTGGATACTGTGTATCCTTTAATAGACAAGGTAACATTTCGTGTTAGTTTAGAATATTGTTTTGTACTGTACTTACTTGGATGGCGAAGGAAAGACAAGTAAAACTTAAAGCTATGTTCTTTAAATTCTGTATTATTAGCAACCTCTGTTGTATATAGTGTTTGATAATAAAGTATTAATTTGATTCTTATGTCTTTTGTAAGTGAGAACAATAGACTTTCAGGATATTAAAATCATGCGTTGATTACAAGACAGAGCTTTGAAGCATCAAGTGTGATCATGGCTGAGAACTGAGAGACAAGTGGCCATGACACTGCAGCATACAGGACTCATCTTTGAAAATCGTTCATCTATTGCAAGACTTCACAATGTCAAGACCTGGAACAACATGACTTTTGATGATCAATGTTTTGTCCTCAGTGTTTAAAGGTCTGATGTTGGAGCCCTGTGGTTTCTGTGTTAGTTTTTGTTGTTTTATATCATGTTTGTTTCTAAAAAGGCTTTGGGGATATAACAACTCTTCTGTTATTTTATTTGTTTGTTTCTTTTTTCTTTATTTTTTTCTTTCTGTTTTCCTTCTGGTTTTGTTTCCATTAATAGTTTTTTACAGAAAGGATCTTGCCAGTGTCATGTGCGATATATGTATGTACTTGGTTACAAAAAAACTAGCAAGAAATTTGGAAGGTACTGACAGTAGATGAGTAGATTGTTTCCTTTCCTATATAATTGTGGAAGGAAAATGGTTGTATTTGTACCTGTTGATTCCCAGCCCTAACCCTCAAAACTGAACTTAATCTATTGACTTGTGAGAGCAATTGTTCAATCACTTTCAGAGGCTTAGAGTGTTAACTCTTCCTCTCCTTTCATTACACTTGGATTTTGTAATCACCAGTTTTAATGTACAACCATCCACACTTCTCTCCCCTCTTCCTGCCCTTCCTCCTCTCCCACCCTCCTCCTTTTTTAATTTGGAGCTGTGAATGGGCAGATCTGTTTCTGGTCTGGCATCACTGAGTTTTTCCCATGCATTCGCCCTCGAGCTTCTCGGATGTGAGACAAATCTCCCTACAATAGGCTTGCTGCCATTGTCTGTACAGTTTAATAGATGCTGGCATGTTGGAGGTTACCCATGAGTCTGCAAAATCCACTTTCCATGCTTACTCTTGACACCCCATTGAAGACACTCATTGTGTATGCATCTGGGTATGAAAGTCCAGCTCAGTGTGGTCCTGTGCTTGTACTGCCCTGCTTTGCAGTTTCTTTGCACTTATTCATTGAGTGCTGTTTTTGAAATGCTTACATTATATGAACTTAAAAGAAAATGTTAAAAAAAATCAAACAACAAAACCCACCCAAAATCCCTGCCCTATAAGATCTGTATTTGTATATACACGTGTCCGTACAATTATACTTAAATAAAATTAAAGATTTTCATCATTTTAATTGGTTCTCTTAGGTTACATTTTTGTTCAATGAATTACGTCTTTATGTGGGGGGCTATTTGTACGTACGTTAGATATTTGTGGGTGATAGAAAGCAATGAGGAGTGTGAGTGAGAAAGTGTGAAGTATGCAGTGGGCACAACAACTGACTACCTAGAGCTGTAACTACCAACATCCTGGCTGATCTAAAGCCTGGCTGCTCTGCTCTTCACCTTTTTTTTTATGTGTTCATAGCTCTTCCAAATACTCAGGAGAGTAAAGAACTATGTGAACAAACTGCTGGAGCATTACGTGGTTTCCATCATCTCTTTTGCCCTGCTCTGGGCCTCTCAAGCAATCCTCCTTACTCCCCTAGGTAACAGGTGGTTGTGTGGTGTAACTCTTGCTTCCCGAGGAATAGAACCAGCCCCAGAGATGTGCAAGCAGGGCAACTGCACACGGTCATCCTCTACCCAGGATGCCCCTTCAGACTGACACAGAGATCGTGTTGGAGGTGACTTTGAAATCTCAGCCATGTTTTTCTTTACAAAAGAGACTAAAAGGGCTGAGAGCAGTGAGAGCCACATGGATGGGAGAATTTGAGCAAGGGTGCCTCCTGAAGGGAAGAATGGGGAAGCAAGCAACTGGCTGGCTCTTTCTCCTCCTTCTTCCTTCCACCCCTGCCTCCAGAGGCTGATGTAGTACCTCTAAAGATGCACAGGACTGGACTGGGGTTGGCTTGTGTTTAGATCTGAAATGGTTGTCTTTGGCAGTGCCCGCTCACTAATCATATGATAGGTTTAACCTGAGAATTTAGGTCATAGAAGGTGGGGGGCACACACTGAAACCTATAATACATGCTCTGTGCATTCAAAACTCAGCTGTAATTACACCATGTTACCATTAAACTCACTGAAAGCTTTTTATTACATTTAATTAGTTGACAGGGCAGCAAGTACTAATTATAACTTACTCTAACCTTCTTTACAAATGAGAAGTGACAGCTTGGTGAGAGGAGAAGTGTGTGTGAATATTTGATACAAAGTATTGATGCACCAGACTTTTTTCCTCTGGAGCTGTGATATTACAACCAGGGCAGGGTTATAAGTGACACATGTTCGGTATGTCTTAACATAATAGCCATGTCCAGAAAATATCCTGCAGTCTGATACACTTAATAGCCTTTGCTCAGAAGACACTCTGCTTTTGCTGAGAATGGTATTTGATTTCATTTTTCTGCATTATTGTGCACAATGGGCCTTTGTGCTCCCTCATCTTTCCTTCTGCAGAATAATTCTGCTCGCAGAGTACCTCTGAGGGCATTCTTAGGAATATTCAGGCATGCATCATACCGCTATGATATGGTTGTGTGCCAAAGTGGTTTTATGCATTCAAAACAAAGCTTTGATTTATATAGATGTGGTAACCAACTGGGATGGTTAAATTTTTTACAGGCTTTAACAGCACAGGATTGAAAAGTGCCTCTTTCCTTATAACTCTTAATTTTGTTAGCATTTGCCCTTAGTAGGAAGTTTAGTTTAAAACATCATTTAACTTTGTATTGCAGGTGTATGCCTAAGAGCCCAGATCAAGACTTAGTCTTCACTGTAAAGGCACTGTACAGACAGCTCTTGCACAAGATAGCTATTTATGTTTGTTTGTTTTCAGCACCATTTTGATTTGCTGCTATTAATCAAAGCAAGCTGAAGTATCAGCAATTTAAAATTTTTGTTAAATTTTTCTCCTGGTCCATATAGCAGCTTTTAAAACAAAGTATTTGCTAGATGCAAAAAGACAATTCAAAATGTTGAAATGATATTGCAAAAAACGTTGAAGAGCTAAACAGGTTTTTTGTTGGTTCCCTCCCTCCAGATAAATCTGTTAGCTGACTGATACTGTCAGTCATATTTAATTTGGAAGAATTTAAACCACAAAATAACTCTCACAGCCACCAGCACATCTTGAAGCATGCATTTTTCCTATGATGGTCATTTGGTTACACAAGGAGGAATACAAATACAAAAATTGCAGGGCAGCAAGCTAGATGTCTACTTGGAAGGAAAGAAGGAATATTTTCTGTTTTGCCTAGAACTTACGACAGCATACACTGCATTCAAGGTCAAGAATATAGAGCAATTTCTAGATGCTTATCCACTTTGTAACGTATCTCTGAAGTAAAGGAAGGAAGGAAGGTACCTCTTTCTGTATATACAATCTTAAGTGCATTCTTACACACAGCCGTCTTTCAGTTCTAATGTTCCAAGCATGCTATATCCAAGTGCTATTTTGTGGGACATGCTTTCCCACCTTAGCGATATCTATTTTCCAGTACTGATTTTAACATTTAAACATATTTCTTTATCCACAGACAAAACTGCTGTTGGCGAAACTGAAGTTTTTGTCTGGATGGTATTTGTAAAAGGAAAGGTCAAGTAAATCGATAGGATACTGTAGGTATAAGCATCCCTCTGTTCCTTCTGCTGCTGAGAACCAATTGTGCCTTTTGTTCTCATGTACTGTAGCTTGCAGTATCTTAACTAAAGGTTCGATTAATCACTGACCACCTAGTCCACGAAGTTTCAGAGGCTTTCCTGATGTGATACTGAAGTTCTGATCCTTTTATACTTGCGTATTGGGAATAAATGGAATGATACATATTGCAAATGGCAAGCTGTGGTCCTGCAGTAACTGTCCTTGCCTGGGGAGGGTCAGAAGAATCAGGCCTTTGGCTGGGTGTGAATGCTTCAGTGGAAACTTGGCATGCTGTGCATTACATAGCACTGTATATTCCAGTGCTTCTGTTTGCTACAATGGGGATGATGAAGGGGTGGGGAAGAAAGAGAGCGTTCGTTCAGTCACAGACAGCTAAGCAGCAGCAGGAAGTATACAGCAGACTTTGAGCCAAGGAAATGGCTACTGGTGTAAACTGCCCATGAGTAAAAGTCTTGCTTGTTGGTTGAAATTCATAAAAATCATTAAATAGAAAACTTGCAAGGTGCCAGATTACGTTCTTTAGAAGTGGTTCTCTGGTCAAGCACTATGCTCGTGGAAGTCAGGGATAGATTTACCATTCAATCAGGCCAACATTGATCAGTTTTGAAAACCCACTACCATTTAAAAACATACACCTGACCTTGCCATTCTAAAATGGGAAAAAATTGAAATCTTGCACTATGCAAGGGTCCTTGAGGCTGTATCTGGTGCTGCTGCATGGGAAGCTGGCAGCTCAGGATGTTGAAGATCCCTTGTGAGAGGTCTCCCCTCATTTTTAAGCACTCTGTGTAGCAAATATTTCAATAGTTGTATTTAAACTTGGGTTTGGGAGTAACTTTTTTTTGCTGTTTTATCTTTGTCATCCAAAAGATCCTGAAGTTAAACCAGGAGTGCAGACCGCAGATAAACTAACTTTCAGGGGGCAGGATACAGCCACATTTTTGATTTAGGAAGACTGCAAAGAGAAGGATGGCTGCTCTGTCTTAAAATGGATTGAACAAGAGCGTGGATCATGCACAATGTTAATGGTTAGACATTAAATGTGAGGCAAAGCCGGATGAACCCATGCAGTGATGCTTATCAGGCTTTGTACATTAGTTTTACAATACCCTGGTTCTTGCACATACTTGCATTACAAAAGGCCTTGTGTTCCCCCTGACATAGAAGCCAAAACAAGTGCGCATATCATTCTTGCGTGAATTAGTGCCCCTTTTGTTGTTGTTTATTTAATTAGCTATTCTGCATTTATTTGCAGGTAAAAAGAAAGGAAAATCCATGCACACTTCCTGTGCTCTGGTCTCATTAGCCAGTTTTGCTCAAAACTCTTGTACTCCAGAGAAGTTTTGCCAAGTGGCCAAATGAAATGCACACAGTATGAATATTTATGCTGTTTTAATGATGGGATTTTTGCATCCATGAATAATAAAGGTTTTAACAAGAATAGATAACGAGATTGGCACAAAACAGTGAAGTGGTTAATATAGGAACCTCTCCGAGCAGGGGAATCCATTGAGACCAGCAGGCAATGTATGCCTCTCTCCCCTTCCTCTTCCTGTAGCACCAAAACTAGTCTGATGGGACACGCAGATCTGCCAGATATCTTTGCAGAAAGCAGGTGTTTTATCTATGCTTTGTGCTACAGCCACATCTTACATGCTTCATTTGAGGAAGCTCGAGGTTTTTGACTAAGGAAGGACCTTCAACTTTTGAACACTATGCTTATTTCAGATACTCTTCAGCAGTGTTTGCATTTGAATCTGAAGCTGCCACTTTGCTTTGTCTGTTCAGGAGCAACTGACTTACAAGTGTTTACAAGATACGGAGCTTTGGGGGCTGTAAGTCAAAGCAGCACGTATTTTATGAGCTGATGCAGGGAAAGGCAATGCCTGCTCCTCCCTGCTCCAGCTGAACGATGCTGAAGTGAGATCGCTTTAAGGTCTCCTATTTGGCAAGGTACAGAGAAGCTGCATGGTCTTGAAAACCGCAGCCCCCTTTGTATTTGTCTGTAGTCACGACTACTAAAAGCTTGATCTCTTCAGTGTCAAAGTGAGATTCTTTGAGGTCATGACAATGGCACACTTGGAGGGAACACTGAGCATTTTATCCTCTGATGAATTCTAGAGCAAGGGTTTATTGCATACTTACTATACCTAGGAATGCTGGACCTGTGGGAGCAGGTGTCAGGCAATGCACATGTAGATAAGCTATGCCAAACAAACAAAGAAACACCCTCTCAGAAGACCTGTGTGCTCACCCTTTCACTCTCAGCCAGCATGTCCCTGCACTGTCCTGTTGTCAGACTGCTTTGCTGCCATCCCTCCTGCCACTGTCCCAGTAAAAATCAATTCAGGGGCTGGTTTGGATCCTAGGAAACTGCTATCCATTCCATAATTTTTCCACTTGGAGATACCAAAAAACATTTGGCTGAATTTTGACCTTTGGCCAAACTCATCCTTCAAGGCTGTGCCCTGTGCCCCATGCCCCACTGCTCATTTTGAGGTTACCTGTAAGAGTTCAGTGCACATCTGATGAAGATCAGGTCCCAAACTGGGCCACTGACAGTAGCCTTGCTCTCAAAGTAGGAGCTAAAAGATGCTTCAGGTAAGAGCTGGACTGGAAAAGCTGGCTGAGGCTGTGCACAGGAGTCTATACGAATCAGAGAGACTGATGATATCACATGCATTTGAGGCAAAATAAAATAATTTATTATAGTAAAACTGATTTTCTTAAAAAAAAAAGGAACTAAAATTTAAAACAAAGCAGTGACTTGAAAGAAGTCACAGCTGAGTGCTTTTAAAAAGATTTATTTAATTTGCATGGATGGACAATCAGGGAAGCAAAAGAAGACTTTTGTTCTTCAGTGCAGACTGAAATAAATCAACATAGATCTTATGTTACTTTTTTGCCATCTTCTCCATATGGAGGTTTATTTGGTGTTATATGTAGCACTGTCAAAAAACAGAGAAGAAAAATTCTTTCAGATTTTAAACAACTGAAGTATTTTAAAGCTATTTTGTATTTTCAGAGCTTTCATCATGGGGCAATAAGCTTACTATGAAACAGGTAGATCCTTTTCTCTGTGTGTGTGTTTATTCATGACACACAACCAGTATCATAAAACAAGTTATGCCTGTCAGTATTATCTGGATGTCTTGACACTGTTCTTTTCAACTGTTTGCTCTTTTTGTATCCTTTCAGTGAAAACTTGTCCCAGAAGCCAGCACAAAAGCTATTTACTTTGTTTCAAACATAATTAAAACAAGAAGATCACAATGGAGAAAATTAAAGATTACAGCCACTACCCTAGTTTCAGCTCTCTCAGGCAGCAGATAACTGTCTTAAATGTGTGGTTTAATACACTGAAGAATAATAAAACTCTTCTATTTTGAGATGTAATGCAGCTTGCCAGCTGCTTGTGCTTCTGTACATTACAAGAACTCTGCCTTTCTCTCTTCCTCTCCAGAATAAATCATGAAGTCTGAAGAAAACCACATATCTCTGGCATATGAAGCACCTGTTGTATATGCAGGAGAAGGGACAGATGTAACCCAGGAAAGTCCTTGGAATATATATCCCAAACACTAAATCTGGGATTGAGGAATTAGAAAATATGATGCTTTCAGAAATGGAAAAAGAAAATACAGGCAGCCTTGCAATGCAGTTGGGAAAAAAAAAAAAAACAAAACCACCAAGGAAAAGAATGTCCTAATTGGGCATCCTACAGAGAAATGAAAAAGAAACCCATTCTTGTGGTAGAGCAGCAGGGCGTGGAGACTTCCAAGAAGAATCTTCTGAAGGAGAGAGAAAACACACAGTGACTCACTGGGCAAGCAGTTTCCATTTGGGAAAATTAGGCAAGAAATATTAACATGCCAGATTTGGGAGCTGTTTACATCAACACAATACACTGCTTATTGCATATACAGAGTGAGTGATACCAAGCCTGGAAACCATCATGTCTCATCTAACCTCAGAGTATCCACTGTTAGTTGAAAAGGGCAAGTGAGAAACAATGCAAGTGTTTGAAATCTAGCAATAAACAGAGAGGATCTTTATGAATTGGGCACCTGGTACTGCGCTGTGATCCTTGCCTTTTAATTTCTGGTCTGTCTCCAACTAAATTAGAAGAGAAGGTAGCATATCTAATAGTGATTCTGTCTGTAGGGCATGTTGGAAAGAACAGAATTTAAACACTGTATTACCACACAAAGTGGGTCTTGTAGACAGTCCTTCTAGTCCAGATACTAACAAATATTCATGGATTCACGGATTTGACAGAGTTGGAAGGGACCTCTAGAGATCATCTAGTCCAACTCCCCTGCTAAAGCAGGATTGCCTAGAGCACATTACTCAGGACTGCATCCAGGCAGGTCTTGAAAATCTCCAGAGAAGGGGACTCCACGACCTCCCTGGGCAGCCTGTTCCAGTGCTCTGTCACCCTCACCGCAAAGAAGTTCTTCCTCATGTTTGAGTGGAACTTCCTATGTTCCAGCTTGTGCCCGTTGCCCCTCGTCCTATCACTGGAAACCACTGAAAGGAGTCTGTCTCCGTCATTCTTCAACCCTCCCTTTAGGAACTTGTAAACATAGATGAGGTCTCCCCCCAGTCTTCTCGAAGCTAAAGAGCCCCAGCTCTTTGAGCCTTTCCTCATAAGGGAGGTGCTCTAATCCCTTAATCATCTTAGTTGCCCTACGTTGGACTCTCTCCAGTAGTTCCCTCTCCCTCTTGAATTGGGGAGCCCAGAACTGGATGCAGTATTCCAGTTGTGGCCTCATCAGTGCAGAGTAGAGGGAAAGAATGACCTCCCTCAACCTACTGGCCACACTTCTCCCTATGCAGCCCAGGATTCCATTGGCCCTCTTGGCAGCAAGGGCACATTGCTGGCTCAAATATACCCACATACTACTGTACTGTATGTATTTGACTGTGTAATTTGCCTGTTTATTAATTTTCAGGGAACTGTTAACTCCACCAGTAGGAATTAAAATGAAAAGCTAGGGGCAGAAGTTGAATCTTTTGAAACACAGTTGTTGAATGGACTGGGAGCAAGAATGGGTAGGAAACTACAGCAGAATTAAGGAAATACGTGGTGTCTTCCTTATGAGCCAGTGTACTCTCTCTCTTTTGCCCAACCCCAACAGCCAGTCATTTCTTAGTAAATAAACTTGAAAGCATTCCCTTCATTACCTAATACTGTAGGATAGGTGGCCAGGAGAGATGCTGTGACAAACTTGTTTGGGCAGAGTGCTAGGTGTGGATACATATATGTGGTTGAAAAGCCTTTGCACAGGCAAAAACTCATATGATACACTATTTTTAACAGAGGAAGGTGACCACAACTATGACAAACTACGTATTCATGGGTAAGAGTGCTCCAGGCCCTAAGGAATATTGTAAACACATTGTCAGTCTGTGTTGAGCCTGGCTATTGAACATCGGAAACAGAGCTCCATTTTCCCCAAAAGTGTTAACTGCAATAGGCCATGGGTCCACTGGGGACATGCTGGCAGGGTGAGAACAGAGGCAACAGGCACTCTGGGGACTGCTGAGTTTCCAGTTCATCCCAACCTGAGATTTTCCACTATGAACCTTGTCAGACCCTCCACACAGAAACATGGATACAGGAAAGCCCGCTAAAACAAACATATTTTAGCTTTAAGATCAGAGATTGGCATTTCTCCCTGGCTGGTTCCCAAAAAGTTTTTTTTAATATACAATTTTTATGCTCTCTCTCCTACCCCTATGCAGCCCTATTTCTTTGAAACTCTTTATATATAGTAATTAACTCTGGCTTGGCCAGACTTTTGTGGGGGTCAAGGAAGGATGGAGCTTTATGTCTGGCGGGCAGATATTCCCCAAATCAGGAAGCTCTCCTTGTAAGACATATATTACATAGAGTAGAGGGCAGGCACAGCTGGAAAAGGACAGTGACAAGTAGTGTGGTCTCTTTAAAAGGCTCCTGGGCACTGTCTTGCCAGTCCAAAGATCTGGGCTGTTTTCTTAACCAGAATTCATTGACCTCTCACTAAATTTGTTTACCCAGTGTGATTTCCATCAGATGGATAGTGACCTTGTTTTCTTCTTCAAACCTTTTCTTTAAGTGTTGTTTCAAACTTAATTCTGTGCTGTCACATCACATGCAGCTTTTGCCAACCCCATCTGCTGAGAAACACAGCTGGGAGGCTAAAACCACTTGTGATGCCTCACACTGAGGAAACACTCATCTTAAAAACAAACCTCTCTAAAATATTCTGCCAAATGGCATCTTTGTAAATCTCTCTGTCTAATGTCATGGAAAGGAGCAGACACCAGAAGCTCCATGTGCACAAGGAGAAGCAATCACCAGCTACCCACCTGAAGCAAATAAGAAATGTTAATTAGAAAAATTCTGTAAATTGGAGTGCTTTACAGATCTACCCACTTCCATTTTTAGGGGGCAATATAAATGGCTTTTAAAACCAAGAATTTGGCGTAATAAGAATGGTTCAAAGGGGTAAAAAATGAACTAGGAGTTTGAACACTATATAAT
This sequence comes from Limosa lapponica baueri, assembly GCA_002844005.1. NCBI lineage: Eukaryota > Metazoa > Chordata > Aves > Charadriiformes > Scolopacidae > Limosa > Limosa lapponica. The sequence continues at coordinate 217,227 of KZ506121.1, forward strand.
TCTTCACTCATTCTGTAGGCAGTCAGATTGGGATATTTTAAAATTAGCTGTAATTTGCATAGCACATTTTACTGTTATAATTCACTGTCTGTATTTATAGCCATGTGACAGCAATCTAGGGTTTACTTTTTATTTTTCCCTTTGGCAGGAGTTTATGATGTGTATGAAAACTGAGTATGTCATGTGCTGTTTGTTCCAAAAGCACAAGCCAAATGAAGAGACATTGGGTTGTTGCAAGTTTAGAGCACTGTTTGATATGATAATTCCAACCTCCAAGAATTAGCCTCACCAACTCTTGTTTTTTGCCTCTTACCTAAACAAAGCAAACCTCTTGGAATGACTGATAGTTTGAAATAGCCAACTATATGCACACACTCCAGTTCTAAATTAAGGCTGGCCAGAAAACTGTTCAAACAACATGACACTTTTGTTTTTACATATTCATCCAGAAACAAAGGCGGCACTGAATGCCAATGTCCTGTAGAACTAGTCAGCATCAAGGCCTGAAAATCACTTCGTGAAAACACACTACTGCAACAGAACCAACAGAAGAGAAGAATTTTGCTGCATTTTGTATTTTGTATCTGTGCTCTTACAGCACAGATAGATCTTTGCTTTCCAGTAGAATTGCCACTTAACAACAGTTTTGAAGCTTACATCAGCAAAGGTGGCTAGACTGGAATTGCCAGAACAAAATTCTCAGGGGCCATATGTGGAGGCTTCAAACTCCAAAAACTGTATCAGGGAGACATCTCAGTCTGTCAGGACATGAAGCGTAAGCATATGTTGGTGGGATAGATTGAAATAATTTTTGATTGGTTTGATTTGTATGAAACTTTCACTGTTCCATGTGTTCAGTATAAGCCCAGCTTTTAATATATATTTCAAATAAATAAGTTTATTAGCATCTCCATAACTTGTTGTTCCTCAACATTCTTCTGCCTGCCTACAATACATGTTAAAGGAGAAGCTGTGGAAGTGACTGAGAAACTGAGAAGTTTTTGGTATGCCTCTTCTACATTTTTCTGAGAAGTAAAGTTGAGAAAATTTTAGCGATGCAAGTGTGAATCTGGCAGGTTGATCTGCCCAATGGCAAGAGTATACACCAGGGTTGCTTCCTATGGAGGGAAACATTCAGGGGGCAGCAAGTCTTTCAGACTGTGTCTGATAAACAGAGACCTTGGGTCTCTCATTCTCCTTTGTTTACTGTCGCCTCAATCATTCAAGGGACAGAAAGAGAATGCCAAAAAAAAAGCAGTCAGAAGAACAAACTGAGATAAATAGGTAGAACGTAACTATTTCGTCAAGTTTGAATTTCACTATCTGACCAATTAACACTGATCCCTTTGATATATTCACGTGGTATGATACTGGGCTCTGTGCCATCTGGCTGACTGGGATATGGCAGCAGCATAGCTGTGCTAGGGTAGCAAGAAAAAATCACCTGAGCAAACTTTGCCAACACCTTGGAAGCCAAGTGTGTCGGACAGGCTGCTGTGTTAACACAGACATATTAGTGCCTAAAACTTTCCTGTTCACAGTTAGCTTCCATGTTTTTTGATGACATTGTATTTCTACAAAGATACACTTTTTGTTCTCTACAGTCCACTGTTCTTGGAATAAGCCAGTTTTGTTCTGGCAGGAAAGCCCTTGGAAACCAGCTGAAGAAGCTTGCGTGCAGGTCATCATGCTACTGTGTTAGATGATCATTTACATGTATTAATGTATATAAAATTTTGTGGAAGTAGTCAAGCAGAGGAGGAGATGATAGCCACCTCTAAGTTCCGTTTCAGTACTATTTTCTTTCTCCATACCAATGAGGTATGTTGGGAGAGACATGAAGTAAACTCTAATGTGCAATTCAAATACTGGACCAGTGTCCTTCCTTCCTTCCTGGCTGAAACCCAAAAAAATAAAAAAAAAACCAACAACCAAAACAAAACCCACAACAAAACAAGCTCCAGACCCTTACATACAAAGAAATAATTCGGCAAAAT
>KZ506121.1:219536-259544 GCA_002844005.1 Limosa lapponica baueri
TGACTCAGGGAAATTAATTTAATTTATTGCCAATCAAATCAGAATAGGGTAATAAGAAATAAAACCAAATTTTAGACCATCTTCCCCCAACCCCTCACTTCTTCCCAGGCTCAACTTCATTTCCAATTTCTCTACCTCCTCCCTCTCAGCGGCACAAGGGCTTGAATAATGGGGGTTGCAGTCAGTTCATCACACCTTGTCTCTGCCACCCCTTCCTCTTCACACTCTTCCCCTGCTCCAGTTTCTCCCGTGGGAGAAAGTCCTCTATGGATTTCTCCAACATGTTTCCTTCCCATGGGCTGCAGTTCTTCACGAGCTGCTCCAGTGTGGGTCCTTTCCATGGGGTGAATTCCTTCAGGAACAGACTGCTCCAGTGTGCGTCCCCCATGGGGTCACAAGTCCTGCCAGCAAACCTGCTCCAGCATGTTTGGAGCAGGGGTCCACAGGTCCTAACGTGAACTTCCCACGGCATCACAGCCTCCTTTGGCCACACCCATGTGCTCCAGCATGGGGTCCTCCATGGGCTGCAGGTGAAATTTACCCCACTGTGGACCTCCACGGGCTGCAGGGAGACAGCCTGGCTCACCATGGTCTTCACCACCGGCTGCAGGGGAATCTCTGCCCTGGCACCTGGAGCACCTCCTCCCCTTCCTTCCTTTGCTGACCTTGGTGTCTGCAGAGTTGTTTCTCTCACATATTCTCAATCTGGAGTTGCTCAGCAATTTTTTCCCCACTACCACCCTTGCTGATGGGCTCAGCCTTGGACAGAAGAAGATCTGTCTCAGAGCTGCCTGGCATTGGCTCTATGATACATAGGGAAATTTTCTAGGAGCTTCTCACAGAAGTCACACTTCTAGCCCTCCCCGCTGCTACCAAAACCTCGCCATGTAAACCCAATACACTGGCCGACAGTGCAAGGGAAGAATATGGGTATTTCAGGGCATAACATGACAGGGTATTGAGAGCTGTTTGCTGTCCACAGATTCAGCCTAAATCCCTTAAAAGTAGTCCCTGTCTCACCTTTGGGAATATGAAACTGCTTATGGTAAAAATGATAGTTTGAATGCCTAAGGAACATGCTAAGCCAAACTGCTGAAAATAGCCTAGTTCCTCTTCCTTACCTTCTTCTCGCATCTGACTGTGTAATTTTTTATTGTGCACATGCTGAACACTAAATGGATTCTTGTTGTGTTCTAAAACCACCACTATAGCACCAACTGCAATTTCTTTTATTTGCGTTGAAATTGCTTCAGGTTTCTAGTCAATACTGGGCTAGTGGTAATTCCCAACTTGCAGGTGTAAGGTAGGATTTTTAAAAAGTTTGGGGTTTGGTTGAAATCAGCTGTTTGTTTTTATTGCCATAAGGAGTAGGTGTAAGGGAAGGAAAAGTACTTTCTTGTTCAGCTCTTTGTTTTAAAAGGCTATATATACCTGTCCAATGTCAACTGGTGCAAAAAATTCAAGTATTAAATGTAATCTAAGACCTACAGCCTGGTGTAAATCTATGCACCAGTGGAGTTCCCTCAATTTGCCTTGAAAAACATAGACAATTCTTTTTCTATTTCCACATCTTGTACTTGCATTATAACTCTTAGATTGCTTGGTGGTGTGAGAAAACAGCTATTGGGGACCAAATTCCTCATATGTACCAATAAGACATGAGAATTTTTGTTTCATCTCTGAGACATGATCACCCTTAGGGTGACTTCTAGAAATTTGTGTATTTGAGGTAACTCAGGATGAAACCCTCCTGCTGCAACTGTGTTCATGGGCTTGTAAAATTCAGTTCAGCTTTTAGGGGTGGATCCATCTGTGAAATACAGTGCCCGGGGCACTACATTGTTAACACTGATTAATCTTGCAGATACTAATTTTGATGTGATCTCATGACCGCTGAGCAGCCAAGCAATGCACAACAGGTGATGTTAAGCCAAATGTGACCACTTCATCATTGTTTTGGACAGCAAACATACTGACTGGGTGGGATATTCAGAAATTGAGGGAGTAGGAACTTGAGTACAATATGTCAATTCTGCATTGTTATGTGGGACACACTAAAAGATCTAAGGAGGCCATGCTTAAAAATAGAATAATAAAATTAGTACAGCACTGTCTACCCTGCGGGGCTGACATGACCTGACTTGATGAAGCTGCACATACAGAATGGCTTTTATTTTTAGGGCACTCTATCTGGGATAACAATGACTCTGCTGATAGTGAAGCAGTGGGTATAGTTTGTCTTGATGGCTGGCACTTATGCTTGAAAAGAACAGAATAGCGTATTTAAACTGTCAGGCCTTAATTGTTTCATTAAATGGTGGTACCTTTTGCACAAAAGGAGCAAGGGAACTACTGAAAGAAAGAATGATGAACAGCAATTCTAGGAGGGCACAAAGGTGTTGCAGGAGTTCTTTGTTTCTTCCAAGTTCATCTCTGACACAAGGAGAAGTTTCATTTTTTAACATAATGACTGTTATTAAATCAGTTTGAAGAATTTCATGAGCACTGCAGTGCATATCTCCCATATTTTTAGATATAAATGAAACTAAAAAAATGTTCATGCTTCTGAATTTGGCTTTTGTGTCTCCAACATCCAATTTATTGATGATAATGATGACTTGCATTTCTAAATGCGTCTTTTATCCTGTAGAATCCCGAAGTGTTTTTAGAGACATAATACATATGCATGAATCACTTCACCTACCATGTGAAGTTTAGCCACCACTGGGGTGTCAACTGTTTAACTGTGCAAAGCAACACAAGAAAATAGCTTGAGCTAGAAAGTAAGGAACATTAATCATATTCAAATGAAATTATTACAGAGCACCCACACATCTGAGAGCCCTAATAACACAGACACTAATTGGGTGGTGGCACCAGTGCTGACCACCAAAGCTCTTAATTTAGTCACTGTCTGAAAGGCCATCTTAAGAGTACATTCAGGCTGCGAGAAGTCTGCATATATTTTCCCCTCCATTGCTGGAAGGTATCCTGAAACAGAGAGATTTGATGGGCATCTTTCCCTCTGTAAAACAGAGAAACACAACTTCCCACTTACACAGATGTAGGGATTCAGAACCTCTTCAACAAAGAAGTGGTTATATTTCACCATGAAATTTGATCCCAGAGGTAGGAGTTTTTCTTCAGTTGTATTATTCTCCCCACAGAGGTTTTTTCCCTCAGATACAAAGGGTGGAATGTGATTAATGTTTTCTCAACTCCCGCGCTTGCTACTCTGGAGAAACTGAAGTGAGGACTTTTCACAGATGTCCCTTTTTATCCCCTGGAAGGAGAATGGCAGTAGTTTGGCTGTTTCTCCTGTGGGGGCTGTGCTTCTCTGTCTTTTAAGATGAGTTAGCTGATTTATTTTGCATTCCATTTTTTAATTAGTACTCTTTAAGAAGGGCAGTATCTTCTCAGTCTAGTGTCACTCTTAGTTTTAGTGCCTGTAGACATATCCACAGCTGAATTATACAAGACTGAGAGATCCTGGATTTCAATCTTACCTATACTGAAGGCTTGAGTACATTGTTCTGACTGTAAATTCGTGAAGGCCATCTCTAGAATTCATCCTACACATGCCGGAGTTCTGGAAAAGACCTGGTTGTAGACAAGATTTTGGCACTCTGGTACTTGGAAAATAATTTTAAAATCAGTTGTGCTGCTTCTGGGTGGTATGGTGTGTTTCCAACCTGATTTCCAGTACTGAGTCTCCAGAAAGACACCATTACAGGAAGAAACGCGTGTTCTGCATCTGTTTTGCAGAGTGAGTAGAAGAGCAGGGTGCAGGGGAGGTGGATAGATCCTGAAGCTTTCCACCAAATGCCCGTTTTTCACAGACTCGAACTCAGGGAATCTATTGAACTCAGTTAAGTTGCTCACAATTTAAAACAATGAGAGGACTAAACAGAGCAGGGAGGGGAAGTACGTCCTGGAGAAGGCTGGTCAAATGACTTGAAAATACTTTTGAGACCCTCCTCTGGGAGTACTGTGTCTGAAATCAGGAATTTTCAGAAAGCTGCTGCAGAGAGCAAAGCAAATAAAATGGGAAAAAAACTGCTGCAGAGAGAGACACTCTGCTCACATACTGTAGTGGTATTACCTGTTCCATTTGCATTTGCAAATGAGAGAGCGTAGGAAAAAAAGACGAGTTGCAAGAAGAGTCCTGAGATTAGTAATACAAGATACTGGGCTGGGTTAGCTTTCTATAATGAGCCTGGTACATACAAAAGCTGATGTTAGTATTTTATGGCTCACTCCACCCAGAGGTCCAAGCCACTAATTTTTGCTTTGAAGTTGAATTGCAGTTTCTGCCAGGTGATTCACAATGATTCATTGTGTTACCTAGACCAGTGTGATGATCACTTGTTAATTTAAAATCTTCACAGCCCTTTAGATCTGCGTTTTTAATGCTTTAAGTATTGAACCTTATTAAGGTTTTAGGTTTCTGTCTAAATAGGTGTAAGCACTATTTGGAAGTCAGATTACTCCTAGTTAACAAAATGGTTGATGTTGTGCCATGATTAGGAAATGACATTGTTACATATCCTATATAGTTAGAGTGTGTGAATTAATCTATAGGCAGACGAAAGCAGTTGATTGGCTTACAGATGCAAAAACATTGACATTCACAAACTGGAAAAGGTTGAGAAACCTGGTGAGAACTTGATCTGTATCATATTATGCTTTTTGTTGTTGTGTTCTCTCATTCTCCAGTGGCACACAGTTTGTTCTACTTACATGATAAAATTTGAACACTTACGATTTTCTGGTTAAAAATTATCCATTTTGTCTTGAACACACTCTACTTCTGTTTTGTGCTCTGAAAGAGTTAGCTTTATATGTTTCTGACTAGGTCCCTACATTATCTTCTATTGTCTTTGCGTCTTTGAATATGTAGTATGGGATTAATATCCAGATTAAAAAATCTGAATTTAGGTATCTACAGTAGCTCTTCTACAGTAGACCTAATGTAGGTGCCTACTTAAAGTGTCTGTGTGGTTTTCTAGTCTCTGCTGACTAGATTCTCATTGATTATAATGGGATTTAGGACAGCAAGGCTTCTGCGTAGCCGTGGCTTATATTTAGCTGTATGTACTTTGTGTCTTGGAGCCAAACTGCACTCTTAGGTGAGTGAGTTGAAAATTTGGGGGCCGATTGCTTTGTGCAAGCATAGGTATTTAGACACCCTAAAGTATCTAAGACATCTGCCTGAAGTGGTAGATACAATACATGAGCAGGCTTGCAGCCTTCTGTAGAGTCAGATGGAGGCCAAGTAGGATACAACATCACATCTGATGTGCACCAGACATCTAAGTGGTGCTAACTGAGTCAGGGCTTTGGAGTCCATTCAAATAGCCCCACTCAGTGCTAAATGCCCTTGGTCTTCACATTTAGGCCCTTATTTTTAATCCTTCCAGTGGCTGAAATAAGGACATTATTATTTTAAAAAAATTTATTCTAACAGTAAAAGCAGTCAGTATGGCAAAACACTTTATTGAGGACAGGGCACAGACCATACTTCTTGAAGTGAAAGCAGTACACTTGGATGTTGGCAATTCCTGTACAGTGCATAACTGCCAGCTGAATCACCCAATGGAGCCTGTCAAAATTTGAAGGCAAAAACCTGTAAACAGATAGCTAATGAGCAATCAGCTGTGAACTTTTCTTGTAGACACAAACCCCAGAAAGGATTTATTATCAGGCAAAGTGCAATCACAGAAACACATGAACTGGCCACTTCAGGCAAGATTTTCTTCCGTGAGTGTTTTTATATTAGTAATTGATTTCTTGGTGTTATCTCTCTCCCTCTCTCTCTCAGAGTCATATATATAAAATATACATGCATAAGAGTAAGTGGGTTTTGGTCACACTCCACCAAATCCACTTGACAAGGCACATGGCACCATTCCACATGATGCAATGACTCCTTTCTCACATCTGAGTTGCACCTGCCTTTCTGTAAACCACACCAGCTTGAACAAAGTTATTAGCTTTATGACCAACAAGCCTAACAAGATACAGCCATTGTGAGAGATGCTGAATACCCTCTGTATTTAAGGCATTCAGAGAGTTTAAGCTTGGCAGCCTGCTCTAGGAGAGGGTACACCTTGAGGAGCTTCTTTATTGGGATTTCTCCCCCTGTGAAATTATTTTGCACTCAGCTTCAGTTTTCTCTTCTCTTTCTCTAGATAAGTGACAAGCTCCTAAATTACAGGTCCTCTATGCTGCTCTTAACCCACTGTCCTTATCTCCATTCACAGCCTCGCTTTTTCAATTTATCATAACTTTTCTTTCCTATATAGTCCATTAGTCTTTTTCTCACTATAACTGAGAAAAACATATACATGCTGCAGCAGAAAAGAATCCTACAGCAATTCTGCATGTTTCAAAGCCTCAGAATGTTGATTTTTCTATTTTCTCTAAGTTCTTTACATCTGATCTTCGACTCACTAATTCGTAAAGCATCATCTCTCGAGCTTGATAGAAATTAAATTTGACTCAGAGTTTCGTAACCTTGACAGATACTCATTGTTTAATGTGTACTTAGTGTTGTCTTGTCTTTGCCAGCTTCATTCTAGTTTGAAAGCAATTTTCAAAACAACAGTAGGACATAAAAATTCAAAGTTAACCATGAGGACTGGTAAGAACACAGTATGTTAAATATATGAAGCCATAGCCATTAAGTGGAGTGTAAAAACTGGCAAATATACAGTAAAATTTTTGAGTGACAGTTACAGCAGTACAGTAATTTTAAAAACAACACATACTTAAACAAATACTATTGAACTTAAACCTGATAAAGTTAACTACATTGTGGAGATGCTCTGATACCTAAACAACCATTTATATATACAGAAGAGAATTGCCATTCAGTTTTCCTTTGCTTCTTCAAAGTCAGCAGAAAATAGCAGTTGAAAGCAAAGCAAAAAAAAAAATAATGGAGAGCTTTTTTGGATTTCTAAAAAATTTGGATGACACAGCATGTTGCAATACATCTTTTTTCTTGTGGTTGCTTATGATGAGTCTGTGTATATGCATACTATATACATACTTTTCTAATCACACAGTGCACTGCAGTCATACAATATTAAATTGCAAATGGTTAGAGGTGAATGAAACCAGACTGATGCTTAACTATATGTTTAAATTACTTTGTTCAATGTACTTTTAAAAGTCCCCTCATACAATTACTGATCTGATAGCTTTTATAAAGGTTGAGTTGAACTAGAAGTCCCAAGGGAATTTAGAAGCAAACAAGGCGATAACTTATTTTAGGATGCGAGGTGTTAGAAGTCAATGTGATTCTTTGTGTGTGAATGTATTTGCTTGATCCTCTAAGTTGATGGCTTCTTTCTGCTTCTACGAGATAACTGCTGACTAGTAAAGGTAGACTTTCTCTTTCTGTAAAAGAAAATGGAAAGAATGTCATGTTTCCTTGAGGGCTGGGCCACTGGGAAATGACAGGTAAAAAACACAGTTTATGGCATACAGATAAACCCAAGTCAGTAGGAGACTGGATTCTTGGATCATGTACGTGCCCAATCTGTGCCTTACCTTGCAGCGAACCCTTGGCTTTTTCCAGCCACTGTGGTATCACTGATTCCCTTGAAGCATCCAGCAAGGCTCCAAGACTGCATAACTGAAGCTAATGGATGTGTCTTCATATTAGCTTAAGATGGACTTTCCAGAGTTAATAGCCAGCATCCATTTTTTTCTCTATTTGGTCATAGTGTTCTATAGTTGTTCATTTAATATTATCTGCAGGCAAGCTACTCATGGTTTACTGAACACTTTCATTCCAGAAGAATAAAAAAACTAAAATAGTTTTGTGGTGGAATGTTTATGAACAAAAAGACTTTTTTTCCCAGTAAATATTATGCATCGCTCTTTTTGCTTTAGTCCAGACTTCATACCACCTCTCTTGTCAAATCAAAATAACTGGATGGTCAAGATTCATTGCCTTTTCAAATTACAAGGGTTTGGTTGAAGGACTGAAACCACAACATGCCAAACTGAAGCCTTTCCCTAGGTCTTGAGCAAATAAAACTCATAGTTACCTGAGTGGATTTTTGTCTTAATGAGAGTCACATAAAGATCTTGAGATCTGGCTCTGAATCATCACAGAGAATTACAGGTACCATTAATGAAGTTCCTGGCTGTCTGAGTTTAATTAATTTGTGACATCTAGTTGCCTCTGTCTCCCAGTGATTCAAACTGGAAAAGAGTAACCTGCTCTTCCAATACTAAAATGCTGCAAATAGAAGTTAATTTCCTGTAAGATCTATTTGCAATTGTGAAGAGAAATTCTAACTTGAGAATTTGAATGCAGCTGGCAGCAGAACTGTTGAAACACACCTACAAAATAAAGGCTGAGGAAGTAAACTGCAGTAACAAAAGTAATGTTGCTGTGAAGAAACATTTATGTTAATGCCAGTAGCAGTGCTTCCCCAAGTAGTAAACTCAATAGCAAAATTTTCTTCTCTATTCATAAATATTTTTCTGGCATTATCTTCTTAGTAGTAGTAAATGAAAACTCAAAAATGTGCTCAAAAGACTTCTCTGTGTGAACTATCATCCTGCAGTAAGCTGTTAACCAGCCTATCGTGGCAGCTAGGCCATGGTAGTGGTCAGCTATGGGGCAGCCCCTCATGAACTTATCACATGGATGTGACATAATTCTCCACAATAGGTTACATGGGCTTCAGATCCTTTTTCCTTTGTTCTTAAAATTAAAGAAATCATGCTGAAATAAAAAAAAAAGAAATGACAAAAAACCTACAACAAACAGTCCAAGCTAAAACATCTAACTGCCCCATACCAGAGGAAAAGAAAATTCAGTATTGTCTCTGTGGAAGGAAAGGTAAGCACATAGCTCCAAAGGGTGCTATTTGATTGGCTTCTTCCTTACAATGTTGCTGAGACGTACTTTAGTGTATTATTACTAAACTTAAAATGGTCTTAAAATGCAATAAGAAAAAAACAATGTGTGTGGATCACAAACAGAATTCCACAAAAAAAAACCTGCCAAAGTTTCATCTGTCCCAGGTTTCAAGCAAGACCCTGGGTAAAGCATTTATCTGATGGTATGGTTCCAATTTCCAGAATTGTCTAATGTCCAGCCTCGGGTAGACTCTATGTTTTCTTCCCTGCCTATTCACTTATACACCCTGAAATACTTTAGTATTCAGATATCATCACTCCTTTTGAAAGCTTCTTGTGGTTGAATCTTTAAGAACTCTAAGAGCTGAAAGGTATTTAAATGTTATAATGATTCTTATAATTATTTTTACTCTTTTTAATCAAGGATGCAAAACAGTATTTCCAGCTCTCAATGAAGCTTGTGGTTGAGACAGCAAATGTGTAATACCAACTGAATCTGCTTTTACACATTAGAAACTCTGCATCTCACTTGAATAGTTATTATTATTCCCTAGTGTTCTTCTTGGTGAACAATTATTTTTAGAGATGATTACATACCTACATACATATGTACATATATATATTTGTGTGTATGAACACTTCCTACCAAAAACTTCAGCTAAGAGGAATGTCAGCCTAGCAGCAATATGCCTGTGTGTCATGAAGAGAATGACCTTTGAGCAGTCAAAGAGAGCTAGGAGAATACTGGCAAGGAGAGCAGGACAACGCTATTGAGAAACTTGGAGCAGCTTCTAGTGTTTGCATTTGCAAGATTCAACACCTGTCACAGGGAAGCCAACAAAAACAGGATATTAGAATGCAAAATTCTTGTTTCTTTTAGAGCTGTTATGGACTCAGGAAAGATCTCTTTCCTAAAACATTCATTATAGCTAAAATGAATTTGTCAGTTTCAGAAACCAGTTTCCAGCTCTAGATGAAAAATAATCTTGTTTTGATTTATGTATTTAATATTTCACACTGAAAATGTAAAACTACAGCAGTTATTTTATAGTGACTGAGATCAGGAAATATAGGAGTAATTTATTATATTTATTATTTTGCTTTATAAAACTATAAATCAACATTATTGAAAATTAAATGTACGTTAGACTGTGAGGGACTTTTGAGGCATAGCAATGTTTTACATATGACTTTCGAAGATATGATGTTAATCTGAATTATTCATGGGAACCTTGGATTTTCCTTTGACTTAATCAAATTAATAAAAGAAATTCATTTCTAAAACCTATTAATGCTCTGCAGGAGGAAAGCAACTGTAATGAATTTATCTGTAGTGGGAGGGTTTTTTTGTTTTGTTTTGTATAGGACTGTAAACAAACAAAGGAAAATGCAGTAATCCTAGGGGTTTTATACTTTCCTTTGTAGTAGAACCTGATCATAAGGCTATGGCTTAAGATCTGCCACTGGTCCTGTTATAAACTCTATAGTTCAGGAATTATTTCAGCTGTAAAAATTGATCTGAACAGAAACTGCAACAGAGGTCTCAGACGAAGAGCAATTTTTAAAATCAATTATTAAAAAAATACATTCATTTACAAATGTCAATATCCATTTACTAGCGTAGGTTGGTTGTTTCAAGTGCTCCATTGTTCTCTTTTTTTTTTAAAAAAAATTGTTGGAGTGCTTTACTGTCTAAGTGACATGAGCTACAAAAGCTACAAAACCAGCTTATCCTGTGCTGCCCCAGATTTAGGTACCATGTTGCCACTGTGTTTTCAAATCTGTCCTGTAACACTCAGGCTATTCTGGTGATAAGTTCTTTATGCGTGCACACTCAGACATGTTATTTTTCTTCCCTGTACACCCTACGCTGAAGTCAGATCACATTTGTAACTCTCTAAAATGGACCTTTGAAAAGCTCTGCAGCTGCAGCTTTGTTGCAGGACATATTTGTCTCTATCATACGTTGTCCTGAGAAAGAATGGCATATCCAGGAGTACAACACATGGTGTTTTGAGCTTATTTTAATTTTCAAAAGATGGTGGTTTACCTTTGGAAATCTGATATCTTTAAAATGACTTATACAATGAAAAGGAACACGTGTACAATTAAAGGCAAGATTTCTAAAAACATGTCTGATGTCAAACTTCAAAGTTTTCACTTTGGCTCCAGGACATTTATTTACCTAAATATGAGAGCTGTTAGGGATTTAAATACTGAAAGAAACAGACTGCTTATTTAGATGCTTGAACATGGATTTAAGACTAAATCCTAAGACTGTGGAAGTCAATGGGAATTTGTTGCAGATTCAGAGCTAGGATTTTAGCCTTAGTTCTTAAGAACCAGAATTTAAAGGTACTTAGTAGCTAAAATATGCAGACAGATAGGTACTAGGATTTTCAGTAGCAGCCTGCTGCTTATATCCATGCGATATCAAGGGGAAGGGAATACCCATATGCATTTGAAAATCACCACACCTCTACCTACACCATCAAAAATCTAAACATTTTGAATATTTTCACCCAGCTACAGGTCCCATTCAAAACATGATTATAGGAATTTAAGTTTTAACGTCTCCTTTTTTTGAAAATGTTGGTTGTCTAGCCCTTCACAATATGCCATCATAAGAAGGGCTTCTCTAATTCCCCACGTGCCCTACCTGCTGAGAAGACGAGCAGAGGTGGGATAGCCTTGCCGAGCAAGAAGCCTGTGAGATGTCTCCTCCATGCTGGACAGAAGTGATGTTGTCAGATGATGGACATATGCCGAGAAGTGATGTACAAGCCCTCCCACACAGTGGAAGCCATTGCCTGCGAGTAACACTCGTGCTGGGTAAGCTATCATCTGTAAACAACCTTTCACACCAAGCAAACATTTGTGCAGGCTAGTGGAGCAGAGAGCTCTGGAGTAAACAGACATATATGCTGACCTGCTGCTGGACCTGCAGTTGTGGAATTGCAGCAGGCTGGACGAGTGGTCTGGGTCAGCAGCTGGAGCCTCCAACAGGCATGGGGAGTTGGCGCCAAGGCGGCGTGCTTGGAGCTGTGCCTTTGCTCTCACACTGTATTGAGAATTTGAGCTACTTTTTTTATTAGACCGTGGGGGAAATCCCTTCTGCATCATGGCTGGAACATAGTTTGAGACAATTTTTCTGTGATTTGGTCTTTCTGTTTAAGACAGATTTGGGCATATTGTATTGTTACTGGGATTTTATGGCCAAATGTCCTTTAACAGTCTCTCTTCCTGATTTCTGTGTTGTCTCTTCCCTTCAGACAGCAATAGCACCTATCTGTGTGGCGCGGTCATGCCTAAAACCATTCCTGGTACCCACAGAAGTTACATAAGAGAGTCCAGAAAAGACCAGTGTACCCCATTGTTACAGCCTGGTCCGCAGTTTTTGGGTTTCGAAGCTATAGTGTGAACTTCAGTTTTGTGACTGCACAGAAAAAACTAGACTGAGCAAGAAATGGATTCTCCAAATGCCTTCCTGTGCTCTAATTGACTTCAGTAGAAGAGAAATTGTTCCTCAGAGATGATTTGTCAGCTGTCCTTCATCACATCATCAGTTGTACTCAACTGTAAGGTTCCTTTTGGCACATACTCTTTACTGCAATCTCTTAGCTGATAATTAAACTCGCATTTCCGAAAAATTTCCACTAGTTGCAGCACGTTTTGTAATTTTAAGGGACTTATTTCAACTTATGATCTTGGCATGGCTGCTGGAAAACATAAGGAAATGGATGATTAGCTACAGTCTTCCCAGTAATTTAGAAGCACTGATGAACACTAGCTCAAATTGTAGTGAGTACTGGAGGAAGAGTAATGTACTGAAAGCTTGACTGTCGCTTTCAATGCAAATTAGAAAAATAATAAGTCTTCTAGGCTAGCCATTACCTTTCTTTTTATATAAATCATATTTCTAATACTTAAAAGGGTTTTTATATTTCTGTGCAAAAATGAAATCATAACAATATATTTAGAGCTATGTAGTCCATCACTACAACTCTCCTGTGGAGCCCTGAAATGGGAATGCTGACAAGCAGAGGTTAGTCTAGGTTTGCTGGGAAGTGGACAAAACTGAGTGCTGGAAAGGTCCAATGTGTAAGGGTCAGTCTCTGCTAGAAGAACATGACGTTCTGGAGTCCACGTGGACTGGTGGACAACCGGGTGGCTTTGACTCTTCAGGCTTTTTTCCTTCCGCATGTCGGTGGTGCCTTGCATGCTGATCCAAGTAGAGTTGTAGCAGTCCAGGCTAAGGGATAACTCTTGCATTTGCTCTCATGCCTACCTTCTCTGCCAGCACAAGTGAAGCAGGCAAGAGCCCTACTGGGGTTATCTTGCCTCTGCTGACAATATGCTGTGTAAACAACTTGCTTTGCCTGCACTTTTGCTTTGTTTTATTCTTCTCTATTTAGTGTCATCTTAGTTGTGTTGTTTTTCAACTGCTGTTTGAGATACAGTAAGTAGCAATGCCATTCCTGTTTTTCTTTTTCCTTCTTGCAGTTCACTATGCTCCTGAGCATTAACCACACTAGTAACTCTGTTATTTGATTCAGGCACTGAAATCTTTAGGTAAAATGAGAGGGGAAATTGCCGAGTCTGAAAGGACCTGATAAAGCTACAATAACAGAGAACCACTTGATGTCCCCAAAGATAGCAAATTCAGCACAGAAAAAGAAACATTTTTTTTCTGTCTTGCAGAATTATCTCTCATTATCACAGGATATTGTTGAGAACCAGAATTCAGAGACAATTTGGGATTAAACAGTAAGTTTGACATGGACATAAAATACAATTCAAAGGCCAGGAAATTAATATGAACAGAAAATCTTATACTTTGGAATTTATTTCTGAATATCAAGTTTAGAATACAATCTTGATAGCTAGGAGGAGCTGAAGAAAATACTCTGTCATGCGGGAGAGAATCTGACAGCTGCCTACTTCCGAAGCTTCTGATGTTGACCACTGCTGGAGACAGAATACTGGTGTAGATGGACCATGTTCCTATTTTTTGTATGAAAGTCCCTAAATTGTTCTGATATGAAAGGTGAAAATTTGATTTTCTAAATATAGGTGTATCTAAATAGTTAAATCTTCGAGATAAAAGAAACATGCAATTTCATGCAGTTCTTTGAATAACATTTTTCCCTTTTTTTGTTCCCCCAAATACAGTGATATAGATAAAACCACTTGGTTAACCATTACAACTGCTCACTGTTACGTTGAAAGAATTTTATTAGTGCCATGCCCTGGAGTAAGATCATGGGTGGAGTCCCTTCTGTCTATTACAGTAGTAATACTAATATTATCATAATAGTAATGTCACAGAATATTTTCCTATCGATGAGTTGTAGACAAATTTCTATGTATTCCAGAACTGATTCTTTGCCTTTTTTCTCAAAACCAGGTAACTGGATCAATCCTGTGAGTGGCATCTGGAATTAGTCAGCATTTTCAAAGTGAGAGCATTTCACACTTTCATTCTGTAGGAAAAAAAAAAAAAAAAAAAGAACGCTAGATTCCTTTAAAGTGCTTGATGAAGCAACAAAGTGAGGAAACTCCTAATTGCCTCTCTCAGCTAGTCCAAGCATGCTTTGGTATTACAGCATGCAGATTGCATTAAGCATGGTTCCAAGATTTCAGACTACATGGAGGGAGTCTCAGGCTCTTTGTGTGTACATATGCTTTACAAGCAAATGTTGAATAGCTTTGTTGTGGTTTCATGCCCCTGTATAGCAAGGAAAATATTTTCATGTACACACTGAAATAGAGTGACTATCTGTAATAGCTACCAGTGGCTTGTTTTTAGCATTTTCCCCACAGACAAGTCTTCTTAACTGTAGCTAGTTTGTTTTTAATGTAGGTGAAGGACCAAGACAGTTTGCATAGCTGTGCTGCATTGAGGCTTACAGAAGACAAAATTCAGATCTGGCTGTGAAGCCTGGGATTGCGCTATGGGCCTTGCTCAGTCAGGCTCCTGAAAGATTGCTTGTGGGGGAATCCTAGCCACTGTGTTCTGCATCCGTATGGCTGATCTCCTCCTTATATACTTTTTCCCTACTTCTTTGACCTGATACTATTGAATACTGGCCTGTGCCAGCTATCCAAATATGCAGTGCAAATGAATGGGGAATGTAATTCCTGCTCCTAGCCTTTACCCCATGTTATGGCGTTCAGACAAGACAGAGAACCACCTACTGACTTTCCGCACCAGCTAATTTTAATTCTTTGAATATCTAAAGGGGAAAATGCATGTTCATTTCTCAAAAAACAGGCTATGTTTTTTAACCAAAACTCTTGACTAAACTACCAGTCATTGACATAGCACTGAGGGAGAAATATGAGGCAGACAAATCTAACTGCAGTCTAGGTGAGACATGAGATATGTAGGGACTGAGGAAGTCCCTTAGCCAATAACCTTATGTTGGGTTATCCATGCCTCCATGTGTTTGTTCTTCATTATTTGTATTACATGTCATAGTGTCATGGCAATGGGGTAATGAAATCCTTGTACTGGATTGACTGGTACAAGGGAAGCATGAAAGAGTATCTAAAAATGCTCTTAACCAGAGCCTTATGACAGAAAAACAAAAACTCCTACTGCTCCCTCGCAGGCTCCCTGTCAGCACAACATTAGGAGGAGAGCTTTTCACCAGGATACGTCTGGTGCACAGTGGTGCCTCTCACCGCACATTAGGCAGACTTTGGCCTACTGCATCAATGTAAACACCTACCTGTTTAGTATGAACCAGACAAATAGAGTTATAGCAGATTTGAAATATTTCTCTTTCCCTCAGAGATATGTATTTTTTAAGGAAAATCCTCAAGCATGGAGAAATTTATCTTGACAGTTGGTGATCTGTCAATAACCAATAATACCAAGAAGAAAAAAGTGATAGAGCAGCTATAATGTAAAATATTGGACAATAACTTACTCTTCTCATTCAAGCTAATCCGACTGTCCATTTCATCCCCTGTTCATGTGATGCTGAACTTTTGGGCCTGATCTTCTGTTTCCTCTAATCGCAGTCAGCCCATGGTGATTTGAGCCACGGCATCTGGTCTTCTTCGTCTATATCATTTAGCCAGCAAACAACCAATATTGAATCATCTTCCCTAAGAAATCAATGGATCTAGAAAAAGCCAGGACAGAGTGGATTGGCAGCTCTTAGAAAAGTGTTTCTTAACCAGGCAGGGATGATTCGCTGATACACCTCTGGGGAAGAAAGGTGCAGTGTTATTGATTAAAGTCCAAGTATAATGTACTTGACTAGAGCTTTTGTTAATTCCACTGCTCTTTTGCTTCACTTTAACCTTAGGAAGATATGCAGGAAATACTATTTTTAGGGACATTGTTCCTTAAGGGAACAAAGAGAAAGTTGTCTTCTTTGACCTGATCCTATATTTCCAGAGGGATATACATTTATCTGAGTTGCCAGATTAAATTACTGACAATCCATTATAATATTATTAAATAAATAAGTAAATGCCTCAAGTAAAAATCTTGACTGTGTTTACTGCCTTCGGAGCTCAGTAAGCCAGGTTTATTTATACCATGTACGAAAATATTTGGTCAATAAGTAAATACGGCTAAATAACTCTTTAGGAACAAGTAACATCTCTAATTGTTTGTTTTTCAAAGCCAGGCTGTTTTACTTACTTCCAGAGCTGGTGCCAAGAAATACAGGCAGATCAGGAGAATGGGTTCCTGTCATTAGCAATAACAAAGAGGCTGCCAGAACTGATTCACCTTTGTCAAACCTGTACTTGTTCATGTAGGGCAAGGTACTGGCTTTTCGTTTGAAAACATATGTTGAAAAATGGGCAGGGAATATATTCTTACTTTCTCTTTGTCCTGTTCAATTTTTTTTTTTTTTTTTGAAACAAATTTGAGCTTTATAGGACTGGCATGGCAAACACCGCCGTGCAGCCTGTAAGACTCAGTGCTGCTGCAAAAGGAGGAGGAGGAGGGAGGAGTCCTTCTGCTTTTCTTTCATTTAGATTCGTCGCATGTTTACCAAGGTGAAAGGATTAGTGCCCTGGAGATCATTTGCTTTCATAAGCTTTAAACTAGAGTAGAAAAAGTTTCATGTCTTGATTCTCTTCCAACAGTTCTCTCTCTCTCAGCAAGGCATATAGGAGCAAGCTGAGACATATTGATTGCCAGCAGCCTCTTCCAACAAAATTGCCCTGTCTGAATCAGTTAAACTGGGTGGGAAGAGATAAGTTCTGCCAGTTTTCTCCCATCATCTCTCCTAGCATGTGGTGAAACACCCAGAGCATTCCGTAGGGTTTTATAATCAAGATGAAATGCTCCAGATTTCTCTATCCAAATAATGTCAAAACTCTAACCCAATGTAGCCATACTTCACATCGCTTATAGCCTTTTTGTATTTTATGCAGACTTGCTGTGAAATATTGATTCTCTTCATGTTTCATAGAGGAAAGAAAGTTTAAAACCAGACAGGAAATAGGAAATTTTGGGTTTGTATTGTCCCTATTTAAACCTAATGTGAAGGATAAGTAATGACGTTTAAATCTCTCCTGAAATACATTTCTGGTGGGATATCTGTGTGACTGAGAGCAATGAAAAAAATAAATAAACCCAAATCATAAAAACTGTCTGACTCATACAAAGTTAATTCCATCCAGAACACACTGAACCCCAGAGCAGCAAACTTAAAACTAACTAAATTTAAGAAGATTGCTTTCTCTGACTAACATTTTCAGAAATTACCAGTGTTTGTCGTGATGATCTTTTTAAAGCAACAGTCAGTAATGAAGGTTTATTTACTGATTTGGAACAAAAATACTGTGGAGGTATTTAATGGACAATAAGAGGAATGTCCTGCTTTGCTAGGGAATAATCCACTTTCCAATTCCCAGGTAGATTAACCACCAGTCTGAAGGTCAGATATTTCACCTAAGGAAGGTTACTTGATCACTGCAGAGGAAATCAGAGCCCCCTTTCTGCTTTTGGCACTATGTAATAGGTCAAGTTCTTCTTACTTAGAGCAAAATTAAGATTCCTTGCATCCAGCTTGTCTGTTGCATTTTAAATGCTCAATGATAAAGCTAATTTGGTTTTCCCTCTACTGTGGCAGAGAGAGAACTCCAACACAAGGGTTCTGGAGCAAGGAACAACCTTATAAAAGCAAACCAGTGCAGAGTGTTGTTCATTATGCAGTTTGGTCTTGGCAGCAGGCAGATAGGAGTTTCCAAGTCCTGATTGCAGTTTCAACACTGACTTGCTGGATGCCCTGGGCAAGTCCTTGCCTCTCTGCTGCTCTTTGTGTCTCTCTAGAATAGCAGTAACAATGCCTAACTGTTCCTCAGTAATGTTAAGCAGATTAATTAAATGCTGTGTTAATCTGTTGTCATGACTCAATCTGAACAGTTCTTTCCTATACCAAAAGTCCCAATTCACTACCTGATTCAAACATGGACTAGCATGCTGAAAAATCGTTGAAGTCTATGATCTTTTATAAACAGTTTATGTCTTGCAACTTCTCACAGGGATGGAGGATACCTGCCTCCTACTTTCTAGAGTAACGGAAAGAGAGTTTGTAGAAATTAATGAGAATTATTTTTCTGCTTCTATAATAATGATGGAGCACCTTTTCCTATGGGGAAATTAATGAGCCAAAGATGGCTTGAAGCCAGAATTTGAGTGGTGCCCTTTTTCCTGTTTTGTTGCTTATTTGCTATCTTTTTAGTGCACTCTGGTTTAAATGTGTTCATGGGAGAGTTTCCACAGCTTACTGGGTCAAAGAGTATTGACTTTTTGTCTAGTACGTAGTTTAGCTTCTTTGTTACTGCAGAAATCCCAAAATTAGCCTAGTGTAGAAAGATTGTTCCAAAAGCCCATGCAAATTACATCTCTGCTGAACAAGACTAATGTAGCTGAGCTAGGACAAAACACATTACTGTAGAAACAATATGGTTTTATTTAGTCATTGTGGAGAACACTTCCCCCCACCCCTCCCCCCTTAATTCTAACTAGATTTTTGTGTATCAGTGCTGCATTTTGAATAGAGAGATACAATAGGGATTACATTATTGTTTTATGTATAAGAATAAATACCAGGCTCAGCAGATATTTAAATCCGGGGAGATGTTTTCTCTACAGAGAAGTTAGATGCTGCAAATACTTATCTATTTTCTCTAAGAAGATGTTAAATGGAAACTTCATGCTGACAATTATTTGGATCATGGTGTAAACTGTGCTAGACTCATTAGTGGTTTAAATGTCATTACCCTATTACTAAGGTGGCAATGACTCTCCAGGTGCTGAAATTTCAGGATAGTGAATTGTCTAGACTTATTCAGCAAGTTTTGAAGCATTGTCCTGTATTTAAACCTCCAAATTTTTCCTTCAATGACTCTGAATGTAGTCTTTACTCTGTAAATCAATATGCTGCGGTTTTGTTAGTTCCATAGTCAGGAGACTGAAACAAAAGGTGTGAAGTTACCCCATTCATCTTAATGGGCTGTTAATGACTTCAAAAGTTGGTTGTAACCATTTAAATGTGAATGCTATTAATCAACAGGATAAAACACAAACACCCAACTTGAGTCATTGAAACGTAATTGCGTAGGGCAGAGGGGTCCAATTTTGGTTGGTGAATGAAGATGCATGTCTAGAAATAGTAAAAGGGGGGTTGGAAATCCCTACTTCTTTGCGTTGACAAAATTAAGGGGAAAAAACCTAGATAATGCTTCAACGCTGTTCTAGAAACGTATTGCTACCACAACCACAAATTAGGTAGGCTGCAGGAAATGAAAAACTCTCAGCAGTGCTGTCATTTTGACTATTGCTACGAGACAACGACTTACAAAATCAAATTTCCTTCCAAACAGTTCTCCTGTGTACTTTGATCACAAAGTTCATTTTAATAACTACCTCCCCCAGACTTACCATCTTGGGATTGCTACAGAAGATTTTGCTAGCCATTATTTGTGTCATAATTTTTTTATGTCGTATAGTTTCACTCCAACCTGTCCTATGCTTGTGATGTCATATGATTTGAGGAGAGGGCAGGGATGATGCTGACATTTTCTCTTTGTGAATTGGCAGGGTGTACCAGCGCTTACTTTTCTAGAGCAGCAGTATTTGGAAAGTTTTAGGAGGGCAGCAGAAGTCAGTGCAGCATAGTCATTGCCGGTTTTGTTACTTAATGCACTTATTGTGACTATTTCATTTTATTTTGTGCTCCTCCCACCTGATGTGACTTCTTGGGCTGTCTCTGCTGGGAAAAGTGCCCATTCCTCTGTGGTCTACTGACACAGGGAGGAGGGAACTGACTGGTCATTGTGGGGGCTCCACAGTTACGCCACAAGTAAAAAGAACTATACATTTTATTCTTTTTTCCTACCTTCCTTTTTTTTTTAGTTTTTAATTTTATTTTATTTTATTTTATTTTATTTTTTTTTTTTTTGTAGACAGGATTTACTGTGGGAACTCCCTGCCTGAGATCCTCAGTTTGCAAGGTAGCTGGCCTACATCCAGGCTGTCCTCACCACGGGCTCTGGTCCTCAGCTCCTCTCTGGGACTGGTTGTACACCCTGTTTACTGCGGTGTCCACGCAATTCCACTCTGTCCCTCTGCCCTGGCTTTCTCTGAACTTCTGAATGAGGTTTCCAGCATCAGTTTTTCCAAGACACTTCTGTTCTGACATGCTTCTTGTTTCTCTTACTAATGTACCATTCCTGAACAAACACTTGGTATTATTTCTGGTCTGGAGCCAGGTGTATTGCATGAGGGATTTGCCTGAGGACTTTGGTGTCATCTTCCTCTTGCCAGGTGATACAGCCTGTAGCCTCTCCCTCATGATGGAGACTGGACTGCATTTTCAGTTTTAAAGAGAACTACATTCTTTTCAAATCATATATCTATTAGGTGGATAATATAATTAATATATCTAATAGGTCTTTTGAGGGAATGACATTATGAGAGTTCTTTTTTCTGTATTTATGTCTGGTATGAAAACCTGAAAGGTTATTAAAAAACACATCCTAAATAATTACTGGAACAAAATCTTATTTCGTCATCATATGCTATTTTTGGAAAGTGAAATTCTGTTACAAGGCATATAATTTCTATACAGATTACTTTTTTCTCCAATTGTACCCTATTCTACATACCATTTCCTATCAGCTTCTCAGAGACTCCCCTGGCCCAGGACGGGAGACACTCCTGGCTAAACTAGCTGTTGTATAGCTCTGGAGCTTGAGCACTTTGCAGTAGTGATATAACTAAACAGAGCTTCTTTTCATTCAGCTCCTCGTACAGAAGATCCTACGCAGTTGACTGAAGCAGGGCTCATGACATCTCCATCTTCATGGCTATGGGATTTACATACTACATGGACAAAAGCAGCCACAGGAGTAGTTGTTACAGTGGCAACAGTTAGACATCAGGTAGATTTGACTAACATAATCATGTGTGTTAACTCCCCTCTGGATTCAGCCAGCAGCGATTCATTCTGAAGTCACTAACTTTCTGTTTCACAAGAAAATCTTATTCATTCTGTCTAAATAAGGAGGAAGACAGCATTCTAGACATGGCTTCAGTTCGATTTGTTTTGAGGATAAACCACTATTTTTTTATTTGTGTCTCTTTCAGAAACAAGGTCCTGTGTCAGAAATTGTCTTTTTTATAATTATCACATCTTCTGTTGAGAAACCTTCCTGGTTACCATACACTTTCTTCCAGAGGTAAACAATAGGATTCTTCAGAGGGGAGAGACAGGAAATCTACCCCTTGCAATCTGCTTCAAATTATCTTGTAATGACTTTTGAATAAGAGAAAGCTTCCATATCTTTTAATAACTTTTATTGCTTCATTGGCTGCTTGTCAAAATTTACATCTTGTTTAAGAAACAGAAGACTAACCTTTCTGAGAGAAGAATGCTACGTTACCTTCAATATACTGAGTGTTTCTTCAAAACAGTTATATAAGTATTTATTAGGGAAAGTTCTTACTCTTCTGAAGAAGTTTTGAAAGTCCCTACTTTCCAAAACATTCTTCAATTTTTACCTCATTTTGGATGTAGTTGCTCTGAGAGGTTTCCGCCATTGTTGATATTTCTCTCTGTTAATGTGAAAGTCTAAAATCTATCAATATGCTTTTTTCTTTTCTGTAAACTAAATCTCACTTTCAATCTTATCAACTATTATACTAATCTGTCCATTTTCCATTAATGCTTCCTACATTGTTATATTGACCTACGTAAAACTGGCAGGCAGTTTTCCTTTCCTCTCTTTTCCTTTCATTAAACGATCTGCCAAGTCCATTAGATGTTTCTGGGGGGTGTATTGGACATAAGCAGCATGGCCGCCAATCCATACCAAGGTAGCTGGAGGACAGACACTACAAATTCAAGTTCAAGGGTTATGTGTAAGCAATTTTTATGACTGACTTTAGGAAGTAGGAGATGTTATAAGAAAATTATCCATTTTGTAAAGCAGCAATAGCATCAGCCACCAAAACTAAAAAGGCTGCCAAGTGAACTCAGAAATTGTCTATATAAATAAACCCCTGCAGAGCTTTAATGGGAAGGGGAAATAATCCACAGTTCAGCCCCAGAATCCATTTAGGTTCTGGATTCCTGCTTTTGCGTTCTTCAGCAGAGCAGCTTTCCTGGAATTTTCTTTGGTTTTAACTCTCACTAAGGTCTGCCAACCTTAAACAGAGGTATTCCATTGCAGACAAGCCTTAAAAGAAGAATTATAGGGCATTAAGCGTATTCGCATTGCCAGAGATTGTCAGGCTAGTAAAGTTGATATGATGTGCTCTCATGAGGCCATACTGACTTTCCAGCATAGCACCACACAATTCTCATCTGTCTTCTCTGCCTCCTCAACTCATGTCCCTGGAGGGATATTGAAGGAGTGGAGCAGGAATATGGTCACCTGTTCCACCTGAGCTTGTCCCTGCTTGGACTGTGGGGCAGGAGACTGCCCTGACATTCCAGGGAGGTTAATCAGCCCAGCCTCAAAGCCTTTGATCTAAAACTCCTCTACACATTACTTCTGAATTTGGCCTTATGGTATTGCCAGGGAGCCTTAAGGTAAAGGACAGTCAAGCTGGTACAAGCTCTTGTTGAATTATAATCAGATGGAATTATTATTACTATTTCTTTGGCATTGCTGACATACTGGCTTTGCACACCTTAAAAACATCAAAGCTGACAAATGGGCAAGAAACAGCAATGCCGACAGCACCACAGAAAGGAACAGGAAAAGGCCAAATTAAAGAAATCATGAAGGAACTGGTACCAGCAAGCGAGTCAGCAAAACCCATTGTATCTGGTAGGTTTCCTGCTTCAGCATTGTCCTGGAGAGCTTCCTGCTGCTTGCCAGGCTCAGAGTAAGGCAATTCAAAGTTCCTCCACATTATTGTTCCTCCTGTTCAGGGTAGGGTTCCTCATTACCACCTCACTGCTGGGCTGTATGCAGCTGTCAGTGAAAGCAATGGAGGCTTTCTACTGTGGGTTGGAAAGAACACATTTGCAAACGAAAACATGGAAGGAATGTTTAAATAAGTTGATCCATTATTTTGAAATGATGTGTTAGGGGTTTAAGAAGAGCATGTGGAAATGCAGCTGAGCAGTTCTATTGCAGGCCTAAACAGCAGGAAGAAATAAACACTTTTAATAAAGTGATAAAATAAATGAGGAAGGCATAAATTGGAGATACATTTCCCCACATGGAATTGCTTCTTTTACGTTACAAAAAAACAATAGAACAACAGTTTTTAATCCCCATGCCACTTAGACGGATGATGAAAAGTTGCAATAAAGGTTGAACAATGACTCACTTTAGTGACCAGTCTTGTGAGATTTACCATAAATAGAGCTAAGACCATCAATCAGTATTATAAAATACAATCTATATGTCATGCACATTTATTAGAGCAGATAAAATGAAACAGGAGGTTGAAATTAAAGATGTCCACCAAAGTACACAGGGATAAATGTCAGATCAGGGGCGTGCTTGGTAGAAGCAGCTGATAGCTCAGAATCTGGGCTTTATATGATCAAGTGAGATAAAAATGCCTCTAATAGTCAAGATATCAGTATTTAAGATGAATGCTGGCAACATTTTAAGGAATGAAAATTGTTACAGTTGTTGGAAGCTAGAGAGCTCTTAGTAGTTGGGCCACAAAAAGTCATGTCTTTGAGGGAAAAAAAGCAACCTGTGTAGAAATGACCAGCCATCTCTGAGCTAAGAGTTAACCTTCTTTCAACATGCGTGTGAAGACACCTAGTTTTATATGCTGTGACTTTGTTTTGCCTCACCATTTCTGACTCAAGGGGTTGACAGATAAGCCCTGGTTGTTGGTACATGCATGACTACTATTTTCTTCTGCTGCTGTAACTGCCCTTGTGGGAGAGGAAGCAGGAATGAATCTGTGCCAGACTCCTCAGCTGGCACTTCTTGGAGTCTGGTGTGTTAGTCTAAACCACCTTCAACTTCTGTTTAAGTTGATATGCTGAGTTGTAAGCCACAGCTGCTCAGAGTCTGGCTCATACCTGCTTCTGGTAACTCCAGCAGAGGAGCAGGACAAACAACTGGAGAAGAGTAATACATCAACCCAGTTCCTATGGCAAGACTTGCCTCTCAGTTCCCTCAGATGTGAAATGGGAAACAAAAAGATTCATACCTAGATTTTTCCTGATTGTTCATAGAGAAATCATCAATTAACTAAAAGCTGGTGAACAAGGGGTACCTGGACTAAAGACAAGGTAGAGACTATATAACACTCCAATGAGTTAAGCATACTCAGTGGCAGTCACTAAATTTCTTCTTCTTCCTCAGTTCTGCAATCCAATTTTCAGATTTTAGCTGAGAGAAACTACAAAATTTATGAACTAATTTATTTAATAAATTTATTATGAAATTATAAATATGTTGGATCAAAATCAAGGTCCTATTATTAATCTTCAAGACCAATGAAGAACACGACTCAAGATTTCCCTGAGGGGACCTCTCTCTTTGTATTGATGACGTCTTTTGACAACCATGTTCCTTCAGAAACTATGAGCTTGTCAGCCTCAAGGGTGAAGCGCGTGGGAGCTAGAGATGGGCCTTTCTTGGCACCAAGGCAAGTGGTTTGGATCTTATTATCAGAGGAAATAAGAAAGACCACAAATCTCACTGCCTTTGAAACAAAGTCTTTTCCAAAGCTGCTGCTAAAAATACCCAGGAAGAAGAGACAAAGGCCAAAAGAGAAAGAAAAAAGAAGGAAAAGCAGAGGAGAGAAGAGAGAACAACCCGATTGTGTCCCCAGCTGCCCATGGGAAGTAGGAAGAGAATTGTGTTTCTATTATGGTTTACTATGAATTTAGTGATAATTTGTTATGAGCTGTTTTAACAGTTGGCATGGACAATTTTATAAGAATCTAAATAGGGAATTGTGTATAGATTCGTAGCGATTTTTCTCTTGCTTTCAGTTCCAATGTTAAACACCCTAACCACCCAGGTAATCATAAGAGTGATTGGTAATAACAGATTAGCTACTTGAGGAATTAAGATTTATAGCTTTATCAGTGGAGACTGAGGGTACCTTTTGTTGTTGGATACTTCATAGTTTTTCACGTTACTGGCACATTTCTGTATTACTGCCACAGCAACATTGGTATAGGCATGGTAAGCTATGATATGAATTCTTGAGCACTGTTGGCCTTACCATCAGGTCTCATTGTAATCCTTTTTTGTTAATTATTCCAAAACATTGGCTTTGGTTGATGATTTAGACATATCTCTCAGCTTTCCTCTCCCAAACTGAGAAGTTTGTTGAGTTGCTGATCATACCTGACTCAATATCCACTGGACTTAATTTACAAAGCATCCGTAGAGGCTTGGAATGTCCCTGCATTTCACAGTGGAACCTGGTCCAGTCACATGCAAGATAACATGATTAAATTAGAACTGTGTCCAGAAACAGTGTAGACCCCCATCAATGCAGCATTGCTCTAGTGGTAATTAAACCTGTTGAGCAGCAGGACTGAAGGGTTTGGACATGGTACAACGTAGTAGCAGAATCATGACACCAGCAGGTGTCTCTGGTAGGCCCTGTGCCCTGCCTCTGCAGATGTCTGCTGACATCTTCAAAAATATGGGTGTCCTCCCATCTGATCCAACAGGTTCCTGAACTCCTTTACATGTAACTTTCTACTTGTTGGTGTGTGGGCATGAGAAACATTCAGGTCCTTATCTTTGCTTGCTCAGTGATCACCAGTCCTCATGGCATTTCCTCCTGTCAGGAAGAGATGGTTCAGCTTTCAGGCCTCTGTGAACCTCATTCACCTGGATTAGACTCAAAGATCCTCTGCTTATCTCAGCGGTAAAAATTCCCAAGGCAATAACATAGGTACAAAATAATGGCAAAATTTTTAAATTGATCTGTCCCATCACGGGACAAGCTTTGATTCTTTCTGGACATAGAGTCTTTCTAGAACAAATATACACCGAAAACAAGTTGGGTTAGATTTCATTTTAGACACATATATAGGCTCCCTTTATTTCATAAATTTGAATATGGCTCTTTGACCTTCTTGGTTATATGTGAATATAGAATAATGGCTATAGGTAATAGTTATTTGTTTTTTTGCTTCTTTTTCTATAGTAATTTCCTTCTTTGTCTTTTTATTATTATGAACACAGTGAGTTGCCTCAGCTGGAAAGCAGCTTTGCATAAAAGACCTTGGGGGGGTTTTGGTGAATACCAAGTTGAACATGAGCCAACAAAGTTCCCTTGAAGCAAAGAAGGTTAATGGTATTCTGGGTTGCATTAGGAAAAGCATTGCCAGCAGGTCAAGGCAGTGATCCTTTCTCTCTGCTCAGCCCTGATGAGGCTATACCTGGACCGAACTGTGTCCAGTTCTGGATTCCCCAGTTCAAGAGAGACATGGACATACTGATGAGAGTCCAATGAAGGACCATGAAGGTGATTAAGGGACTAGAGCACCTCTGCTATGAGGAAAGTGTAAGACAGCTGTCACTGCCCAGCCTGAAGAAGGGAAGCTCAGGGGGAAACCTCATCAATGTATGTAATCCTCTCAAGTGAGAGTTCAGAGAAGACAGGGCCAGGCTCTTTTCAGGACCAGAAAAAATGGTCACATGCTGAAACACAGGACGTTCCTTCTGAACATCAGGAAACACTTTTTCATTATGATGGTGACCAAGCCCTGACACAGGTTGCCCAGAGAAATTATGAAGCCTACCTCCCTGGAGATATTCAATAGCTGTCTGGACGCGGTCCTGGGCAACTGTTGAACAGGGGGTTTGGACCAGATGACCCCCAGAAGTCCCTTCCAACTTGAACCCTTCTGTGATTTCTGTGATTCTGTGTGTGTACGTGTGTTATATGAATCTCACATTAAAATCAGTTAGCAATTTTTCTAATGGCTCATAGGGGCCTAAAGAAAATCTTCCAGGGACTATCTGAGTGTCTAAAACTAGTGTGATTAGTCTTGGAAGGGCAAAGCGTTTGTCAAGCTTTTGGGAGCTTTCATTATCATTAACCTATTTTCTTTCTCTGAAAACAACTAACTGGTATTTCTGCATTTGTAGAATTATTCCTCTAAATGGCCATTTGTTTCTGTCAAGAATCAAGCCTTTGATGTAAAAATCTATTGCCTTTGGAAATATGGCTTTTGTTCTGATACAGTCTGCAGCTGTAAGATGCAAGTAAACGTATGATGAAAGTAAGGTATCTTGCCATAACCTGATTTTATTTGGTGTTGCTATAAGCTGCTTAGGGGAATGCCTCTTATTTGCAACCAAGCTTAGGAAAGATATATTAATTTTACTGTGATGAATTTCAGGAAGTTTATCTAGATTTTTTTAAACACTGCAGTCCCAGAATTGTTTACCTGATGTTTAAAAAGAGATAATTTTTGACTCTTGGTGAATGTTGTATCTGTCTTCATCTCAGCCAGAACCATTTAACTCCTTGTGAACTCACCTGTTGTATTTCCTCTTAAGATGAAGCCATTTAGCAGAGCTGAGAGATGTTGTCACGGATCTATCATTGCATCTGACTCAGGAAAATGGGTGGGTCTGACAGTGATGGAATGTATATGTGCACAGATTCTTTTGGAAATAGCTACCTAATAAGCAGAAAGATGATCAGTAAGCTCTTTTTTCCAAACACAGAACCTAGCTGCCACCTCGTGCTGAGATGGAAGCTCCAGTGGCCCAGTAGACGAACTAAATTTTAGTAACAAAATATTACAGTCTAAATTATCTGCAAATTTTGGAGTTACCAGAAACATAACACTGACAGTAAGCTTGAAATTAATGATTATCTGATTCAACACAAAAGACTATGGTCTTTAAGTAAGAATGTTTTTTATCTGTCAAGTCACGACAAATATGTTTCTTATCTTAACAAGGACCAGTAAATGGATTCTTTCTTCATTGTTAGGTATTCTGTTTATATAGAAATTCTCTTCCAAGGGTAATAACAATGTTAATACTTCATTAATAAAGATAAAGACATAAAACACAATGCTGCAATAAATATGTCTTGCTAGATGCAGGAACGCTACTTTAGCTGAAAATTGTTTCAAAACACTAATGTTTTCTATTGCTATAGATGCAGAATTAGTAAAAGCACAGTGCTAAGGGGACCTCTATTAAGGAGATTTATAAGAACACTAATAGGTAAATCTAAAGCTATCAATGGTAACGCAAATTAATATGACTCCAACTCTTCACATCTCAGGATTATAAATATTCATAATTGTCCTGTACTCTCATAGGTATATTTCTGAGCATATATATATATTAAATACTTCTATCCCTATGCAAAGATAAAGAAGGTCCAAATATATTTTTGTCCTATACCACTTAGGGAGATACTACATCAGCTCAGTGTGCAAAGATTGTCATGTCACTTCAGTTATTGGTAAAGTAGACTTTATACTTTATATGCATAAGTAAAGTGTACTTTTACCCCAAAGTGGTATTATGTTATTAAAACCTTTTTTCACTTGCTACACACAGCATTACTATCTGCTTTGTTGCCTGCTATTCTTTTTCCTGTTCTTAAAGAGATGAAAAAGGAGCTTAGTGTTAAAAGCATTGGAAATCAAAACAGTATTAAAAAGACAAAATATTTAATGGTTTCATGTGGTTATAATATGGCAGATTAACATAAATTGTATGGTAATAATATCAATGTATATAGTATTATGTTCATAACATGTTGCAGTTACACAAGTTGGAGGTTATCTAGTTATAAATATCAAATCAATGTCTGCAGTATTAAAATCAGCTTCATTGACCTATATTTAAATTTACTATCTGCTCAAACCAAAATGAATGCTCACTTAATAGTTATATCAGAGCACTGTATCTGATGGTTTGGGGTTTTTTTAAACAGCACTAGCTGAAGGGCTAATTTTAATTCTCTTTTCTCTCTGCGGAAGAACTTATGTATGAAGAAAATAGGTGGGAGTTTCCATTTTCAAAAAGTGTAGTCTTGTTCTAGTTCTATCTCACTCAAGTCATTAGTAAATAACTTTTTCTATTTTTAGTGTTTTTCTTCTGTTATCAATTTCAGACTTTCTCAGAATTATGTTCTTATTTTACAATAGGCATCTGGCTGATAATTTCACTGCAGAGGGTTTTTTCCTTCACTTTTTTTCATTACTCTTTTCCGTAAACCTCATTTTTCATCTTCCATTTACTCTCCCACTTTGTGCACTCAGTTGCTCTGCTTTTGGCAAGGTCAGCACTCAAAATGTCTTGTCTTTGAACTGCTAATTCTCCTAAAAGTTGAAAAAGGTAGTAGTTTGGCGCTTAGGATCAGCAGCTTTGCCCTGAGAATGTTTAGCAAGATAATGCAGTAGGACATACATGATTACTTCTTCATAATTTTATTGAAGTGAGAAGCAAGGAACATATTCCATTGCAAAATGACAAAGGGTTTTTTTGAGTGCTTTTTTTTTGAGATTTTTAGCCCAAAAATAACTTTAAATCACAACTTCTCCTAACCTCTGCAGAAAAAACTTGATGCTTAGATGGAGAATGAAAGATACTGTGAGGACTGCCAGCCAATGTGTGATATCCCCAGACCACCACCCACGTACATCACACATCTGCTGTATTCTGAGTAAGCTCAACAGTATGCAGATGTACACAGGAACAATTTCAATCGTTTTCTTTGACTATCTTTAACTATTTCTGTTAGGATCCTCTAAGCAGTACACACCAGCAAAACTGAATAAGGAAAGAGCAAAGGGGAAACCAGTAATGAGATACAGCAAGAAAACCCACAATCAGCACCAGCTGTTGCCCAATTAAACTCAACAGTTCACAGGTGTTCACAAGAGGATACACAGTTTTGCCTATGCCAAGGTACCTTTCTAAATAACCCTTATGAGAACAATGAGAACAAAATGAATTTTATTTTACTGGCCACTTTACATGTTTTTAAAGATTTAAAATTTTTATATGTCAATAGTCGCATTTTTATAAACTAAACATTTCTCTCTCCATTTTTGACATATTAATCAAAACAAAAAAATGTCGGAGTTAATAGCTGAATTGTCTATCATTCTTGTCTTGGGTCTTCTCAGCTACATTCTCTTTTCTACTACCATTCTTAGTTAATAGCTTTCTAAGCAGGCTTTATAACTATTGCTTTGTATTTATAAATGTAAGTCCTAAAAGCTCACAATCCTGTTGGACATCAGGGTACTGAATGTAACTTAAATTGATATGTTTACCTATGTCCATCTCAGCCTGATTTTTGAAACGGCAAATTCATGAACAGTACAATCCTGTCAGGCCTCTGCATCTGGGCCCTACTGATGATTGAGCAAGCATGTGTTGATGCTGCTTTGTGATATGTTTGTTTTGTGATTACACAGAGGACCTTGGTCTCCAGGGCTGGTATTTTAATAGCTTTAGTTGGCGTCTTAAAACATTTAAACCAACAGTAAGAATCAGAGAGAAGACTGGTAGTTCTGCTCCTTCTACTCATTCCTTTTCAGCAAAACCTTCTAAGTCCTGGAATTTCTCTATAGTTAAACACTGATTTGAAGGTCATAATATAAAATTATGGGCTTCAAAAACAAGAGGTTTGAATTTGATCCACACGATTATGTATTTACAACTGTGTATCCTTAAAACAAAACAAATTTAAACATGGGATTGTTATTTGCTTCCTTTCGTAGTCCAAAATTACCTTACAAAGTTCCTTGGTAATTACAGTATGTCAACTAGCTGTTTAGAGGTTGGAAGGCCCAGGGGAGCCTTATCTCTGCGTTGTAAATGAGATGCATATGATGTTGGTGCTCTAAAGGTTAAAATTGAGCTACAATGCAATGGAGACCAGTTCTCAGATTTAACCTACAGGGAAACATTTATGATGTTCTCTGCCTCCAATTTATTTTAATAACACTTAATAATACTAGTTTGCTCTTAACCAAAATAATGGCTTTCATGCAAAGATCTCAAAGCACTTTCTGCTGAGGAATTAATTTTCACCGCACCCTAATGAGAACTAGAAACAGTATTTCACCTGCTTGCAATTTTTCTTTATGAAACTTACCTTTAGTCTAACATTAAGAGCTTAAAGAGCTTGTGAGAGTTTGTATTTTTATATTCTAAGTTTCACTAGCTCTGAACTGGGTATAGTCCTCATGTGCTTTTGTGTCTGGAAATTAAGGTGGGTCTTTTCTAGGAATAACCAGAGAAAAACTTTCAGGCAACACTGACAACAAGGAAAAGCCCATAATGAAATACATGATAAAATAGAACAGAATCATTTTGGGCTTAGATTCTGATAATTCATTTTTTTTTTCCCCCTTTTTTTCCCACTTTCAGAATAAATGTTTTTTTGAAGTCTTTCCGTGCTGAGCTTCAGAAGGTTAGCCTAGTGGTAGCTCAGTTCTTAGACACGCTTTTCAGTGAAAATATTCATTTAATTCAAAACATTTCAAAAATCAGTACTGGGTATTTAAAATCCTGGTGTGATACATGCAGAACACAGAGTAGTAACAGTAGGCTAACAAAAATGCAGACTATTTGCAAAGGTGAAAGAACAACCTTCACAATTTAGGGGAAAATTATTGTGGCTTCTTTTTGCTTTTTCTTTTTTTTTCTCTCTCATTTTTTGCCTCTAGTCACAGCAGGATAACATCTGTTCTCAGATAGGAGACAGAAATTTGGCCTATAATACATGTATACAAACCCCATGCACGTAGGGGTTGGTATTCCCAGGTGAAATACTTTCCTTGAACAGAAAGTCAGAGTGCTTACTGTCAATGTGAGGTAGACCCCTGTGTGGGGTTTTGAGGTAAAACGCAAATTCCTGAAACAATTGCTATGCAGCTCCTCAGAGGGATTATTGTACCCTATTGCCTGAGTAATATTGGTTACTGCTTCTCTTCACGGTCAGGAAGAAAACAGGTCTCAGCACACATGAAATTTTTTGATTGTATCCTTATGAGTAAGCTTCAGCTCTCATCTGTTGTCTACTTCATCAGTCTACCTGGAGCTATCTTATAGCTGTTGTATGTTACAACTGGGCTTTTAAATTTCTCTAGCTGAATCATAGGTTTGATTAATTGATGATGCTTATTCTCTGCATTAAAGGAGATTAAGGAAGGAGGGGTATTGCCAAGAAAGGAGGGGTTCAGTGTTAAAATAAAGAAATAAAATGTTGAGGCTTGTTGTTTATCCAAGCTAAATAAAATTTCCCATATTTCTGGGTATTAGTTCACTAATGATTTTTGCTATTACAACAAAGTCATTTATGATACATATGTGCAACACACAAGTGGCTTGTGTGATAATCCACTCTGCTTTCCTACAAGGAGGCTGGTGAACAAGGTAGATGGTTTAGAATTTGGTTAGAACCTACACCATGGAGCCTAGAAAAGGCAGGTTGGGGAAAAAGTCTGTGGGTGGGAGAATATCAGACCCAGCAAAAGAAGCACCAAATTGTGCTACAGTCTCAGCTGAGGTGCTTGTTACACAATGTTTTTCCATTTGGTGTTCTTCCTTTCTGTGAGGTTGAGCATGAATTGTTTCTGATGTTTCATGTTGAAGTGCTGTGTTTTGTTTTGTTTTGTTTTGTTTTCTTCCCCTTGGATGTGAATAAGAACGCGAAATGGCACATGAAAGGCTTTGCTGACTTTCCTGTGGACTTCTGCTTTTAATATGAATATGCACTGGCACAAGATAAAATTTATGCTAGTGAAGAGACCGTGACCACTCTTAAAATCCCACCTAAGCTGCTTCTTCCTCTTCAGCTACTATGCAAGGGACAGAATTACTCCTGCTAGTCCTGTGATGAATATACTTAAAATGTGCACAAGAGGATACCCAGCTGGCACAGTTTTCCTGAGAATAAGCAGGACCAAAGGTTTTACGTGAAAATTGGCTGTGTCCTAAAAGGTGTTCTTCTGCTTCATTAAGTGTCAGGTTTTATTCAGGCCTCATTGGGAGAAATTCTTTATAGCCTGTGGTAGATGAAAATGGATGATCATAACTAACGATCCCTCCTGGCCTTAAAAAACTATGAATTTACAATAATACACTAAGGTTGGATACGCCTGAAAAGATTCTTTAACATGATCCAGGTCCCAAGGAGCCTCAGTTACTGCTAAGTGCTTTCTTGTACTTTTGGGTTTTACTCTTTCTTACTTGTAATTGTTTCTTAGAAGCCTGAAAAAATAATTTAATTCCCTGCTGTTTATTTCCCTTGCAGTTTGGCAGACATTCAGGCTTTTCTTCCGTTTGTTTGCATACAAGTATACAGAGCTACAAGCACCCACATAAGCAACATGTCACTTAAAATGGTAGAATGAGATTACCATAACTAATACAGTTGCTCTTTCTTAATACAATTGTAGGTGCAAAGATTGCTGAACTGAAGCGCTAAGTGCAAGGATTACATGTCATTTGCAGCCAGAATCGGATTTTTGCTTTTGTTCGTTTTCCTCATGGGGAACACCTGGATGGTGATCAAATTAGTCTCCCTGAAACAGCTGTCAGTCAATCATAGGGAGTTTGCCCTTCCCTTGCTGCCAGGTTAGGAGCATGGTGATTGTCCAGGTGCCAGCCCCGCATGCTCTGAGTAGCTGAAGGCATGAAAATCTTCTAAACTGGATGGGTGTTTAAAGAAAAATTGACGCAAAGCTTTTGGTCTGTTTTCTGCTCAGCTGTAGGATCTTGCGTTCGCCCATCCCTCTTTGTGACCTTCAAAGAGTACTAGGTAGGATTTTATGCTGTGTTTTCAAAATCGCATGAAACTGTTTTTTTTTTTTCCTTTTTACATACCACTCCTTTGGTTGTCACAGAAGCAGTGTGCTCATTTGCTTTAATATGAGCTGGTTTTCTATGTGGACTACAGATCTGGGCCTTTAGTTGTGAAAGATTTGCGCTTTTCTGCAGGCAATGTCATTGCTTTTCAGTCTTTTCCTTCTTGTTTGGTTTGTGCATGTGTTTATTGTGAAAATATGAAACACCAAAAAGCACTGCCAAAAAGCATACTGTGTGATGCAGGGCATAAAGAACAAAGTTTATTCCCCTCCCTCTTTTCCTGAATTTGGAAAGAATGTTGTCATTTCCAATTCAGAAATCAGAGCATGGACAGACTCTTCATAGCTGCATATAAAGACAGTGGTGCCATGCTCTTCTGAATAGTATAACAAATCTCTCCTCTCTGTTTACAATTGTTAAGTGACTGATTTTAGATGCTTTTAGAGCGTATCCAATGGCCAAGACCATCCTCAAGTTCTATCCCATTTTGTTTCCTTGATGATTGTGGCATAATTGAATGAGTCATTTAGATGTGAATCAGATGCTATTAGCTTGTTCTTCTAATGGAACCCCTTCCACACGAAAGGTTAAGCTGTGGAATTTTTCTATGGTTGAAGTTTTCATGATTATTATAAAAAGAGAATAATGGTGTCCTTGATATTTCTTTTCATCTTCACTGTTAAAAGGTATCAAACACATCTGTAAATTAACTATAGTTCACAGAACTTTTTGTAACTCTTTCATAGGTTTTATAGCTTGCACTGAGGAACAGAAGTAATATATATTGTAGTATATGTGCATAAACATGTTTAAAAATAATTCTGTAGGATAACAGGGAAACTCAGCATACAGGGCTGTATTTGTCAACATCTTGTGTAGAATTTCCTGCTGTCATGGGCTTCAGTATCAATGGGAATCTACCGAGCAAACCTCAAATGGAGTGAGGCGGCAAAGTGCCTCTGGACTCCAGTGAAGTCCTCTCCACATTCACTGATCAGAACTAGAGACAGATGTATGAAAGAGAGCACCTGTCTGTGATTTACAGCACCCTTCTCCCCAGTTGGCACTGAATTGCTCTCATATAATGTATTGGGTTTGGTTTGCCTCTGTTTAAAAAAATGAAATACAATTTTTAGAAAAGTAACTTGATGATGGCATTATTTTCTACATTTCACGTAATTTCCTTAAATATATTTGGTTTTGTTTTTAATTTGGTGCATTAGCAGCAGAAATAATAAACATGAAACCCTAGATCTTTATTTAGACTATAGCAGCTTCCAGGAAGCACTTACAGACATGACTGTAATGCAAATAAAATGGTATAGTTAATGTTATGAGAAGGCATGCTTGCTGCTTTCTGAGCACTGCCAAAAGATGCCAGCTCAGAGTCCCCAACCACTTTGCCTGAGGAAGTTTATTTTTATTATAAAACACTTAACATTGGCTAACTAACAGAAGTGTACCACAGTAAGACGTTTATCTGGATTGTGTCATAGTCCTAGTTGCTTATGAATGACAGAGCTTCACACCAACAGAAAAGTTAGATAAAGATCTCCAGATCTCTGAAATGCTCATAAAAGTAGGAAAAACAAACTCACTTGGCTAATTACTTTATTACAAATTCAGGCCAGATTTCAAACAAGGTTCACATAGGTTTGTGACTGCTTCCAGTGAAAACTTTCATGGTTTGGGGTTCTGCATTAAAACTGGAGATAGTTCTTAATCCATGCTTCCTTTGTTCCCCATCATACAGTCAGGGATTAGCTGCAAATGTGAGATTTTAAACTTTAATTTGCCACGGGGAGAAGATACTTTTCTATTTGAGTCAAGATGAGTAAAAGTGCTGCTTAAGTCCACACAGAATACTGCTGATGACTTATAAAGATATATTTGAATTTCTTTTAGTGTGTATTTCAGCTGTAAATTATGGATTAAAACTTGGTATCTCCTATAAGAAAAAATATTGATTTAACAAAGAACAAAAATGAAGTGAAAGCATGCCAATTTTATTTTCAAATGAAAGTATTCAAAATTCTGATGACTCTTCAAAGTCTTAAAAGTATAATTTCATGTAACAGAATAGGTGTGTCATAGTTCACACACTCATGAACACTTCCTGTCTGTCAAGTATGTTTTACCTTCTAGTCTCCCCTTTTCAATTGTTTTTTCTATTGGGTGAATATCTCCCTAAAAATTTTGCAGTCTCCCTTATTCATTCATCTCTGAATGGAAGGATTAATGTGTTAGGACTACTTACGTAAGTGCAAGGAAGTCTCTGCTTGTATTACCTCTTTTTTTCTTCATATCGTAACAGAGGATTTAATGCCTTCAATATGTTTGAACATGTGTGTATTCTTAATTAATACTTGTATTCAAATGACTTCTCTGTGAAGAAAAGAGAGTTACGAGTCAAACATGATTTTTTTAAGCACTGGATTACTCTATTTGTACAAACACATATGACCAATTCTCTACAGTGTGCTGAGAGAATAAATCAGCATAAAATGCTGATAGCCCAGTCATAGCTGATGGAATTATGCCCTTTTAATTGTGCCTCTGTCATACATACTGGACTGGAGTGTGATACTGGGTTGGTCAACCATGTGTCTGGCACATTATAGTTCACTGTATGCTGGGTGTCTGCCTTTCATGTTTTATTTCCCCTTCAAAGCATAAGGAGACCGAATAGCAGAACCACTTAGACATGTCAACGTAGCATAGTGCAGTGCTCCACAATAATATCCTGGATGAACTCGCTGGGTGTCTGAAAGCTGCAGCCTTGTGTTAGTGTGGTGCCATGCCATGCTGTGCAGAGCCTGCCCCTGGGAGCAGCTCGTTAGCCCCTGCAAACCCCAGCTAATGCAGCCAGCCCGCTGCCAGCTTCCAGCTTGCGTCCTTAGAGCTAACATGAATAACCTTGCCTGGCACTGCAATTTGTTACATGGACATATCGCGACTGAGAAACTGTAATGTACTCGTGATCTAGATGCTCTATTAGAAAGTGAAATCTCTTGTTCTGCATAGTACCATTTTTAGAAATGTCTGAGGCACAATTACACCTTTGATTGCCTGTTTTTTTCATGTGTCTATTTTCAGAAAAATCTCAGGACTCCCAGTTAGCCAAGGCTCTTCACCCCAGTGTAAATTATAAAACCAAGTAAAGTGGAGACAAAACACTGTGGAGAACCAAACCCCCTCTGTAGTTCATTTGTATTTATGATTATTTAAGTTTTATGCCAAAAAATATGACTCTGCTTTTTAAAATCAAAGGATTTGACCTTCTGATTATATTGTTGGCATGAAATATGGCTTATTAAAAAAAATAATAAAAGTTTTAAAATAACTGGAGACACTGCTGCTGACTTTGCCAGAAAAATGCTGTGCTAGTACGTCCCCTCAAAAGCCATCCTTCCTGACTCAGAGTGTGTAAAGAGCAGGGCTGGTGAGGCAAGGGTATGAGAAAAGGAAAAAACAAGGGCATTGGGCTTAATATCTATAGGACTCAATCAAAGAAAACATATTTGTGGCAACCCCACCAAAAGACAAAAGAAATTACCTTAGACACGTGGAGCTGCTTTCTCTACTTGCTGGCTGAATGAATGTTTAAATGTTATATTAAAATCTGAGGAAAAGTGTTAATGATTTTACACAGGTGAAGGTCTCATTGGAGAGTGAGATGCAGAACATGAGGAGCTGTAGATGGCTGAGCTGTAACCAGAGCAAGAGGCACATGAAGCAAGAAAGGGGAGAACAGGGGTACTTATCACTGAAAGCATAACCTTATTCATCCTTCCTTGTGCTCCCATGTGCTTTATCCTTCCTCTCTACCTGTCAAATTGGATTGTGCATGGGCCAGGAACAACGTAGTTGTTTTTGAAGTGTCTAGAAGATACATTAAGAGCAGATACCGGCAGCATAATGCCAATCCCTCCACCCGAATCTTCCAAAGGACCACTGAAAACGAACTTCCAAATTATCTAGTAGAAGTTTTGGATGCATTGAAAGCCTGACAGAACAAAAATCATGCAAGTAGAACTTATTATTTTCAAAAATGAAAAAAAAAAAAAATTAATACCAACAAACACTTGAGTATTCAAATTAAAAATGAACAAGCTACTTAGACTATATGTCTTTGCAGAAATAATTTTGGTAAATATATTGGAGAAAATTTACTTCACAGTACAAATAAATTTTGCTTAAAAAGTAGAAAATTTGTCAGGTTTACAGAGCTTCAGAGAGCAGAATTTGAGAGAAGTTTCTGGTTTATCTTAGCACAATCGCTTTTTGTCTACTGGCATAATTTTGTTGCTATATCAAACAAGCTTATTGTGATTTTTCAGTTTAGGGAAAACAAGCTCAGTTTTACTTTACTGGAGAAGACACTTTTGATGTTGCTTTTCAGTAAGGTCTAAGAACAGCATCACTGTGAAGAGGCTGGTAGTCTGTGATCCTGTTACCTCAGATAATGCTGAGGTGCTTCATGCTTCCTATGCTCTTTGAGTGCATTGCAACTCTACCTATATGTCCTCTAATATCATATAATCATTTCATCATTCCATGTAATAAGCTTATCTAGTTACTTAATAAATAAATTCACCCCAACTAGCAAAGGCAAAAATAAATTCTAATGACATCTTTGTGAACACAATATTCAAAATCTCACACATTCCAGGAAATGTACTTTATAACTGCAGTTTTTGTGGCTTTCCTGCCTGTCTGAAAGAGAAAAGGGCAGTCTTAATATAACAGTAGGTTAGAACAGTGCAGACATCCTAGTGCATATGCAGTTATGCTAGGGTAAAGAAAATTTTATAACTTAAAAACAACACAAATCTCATTGAAATTGTGTGGTAGACATAGGTAAGTATGGAGACAATGACAAAATCCTCATTTGTACCTCAAGGAAGAAGGTGAGAAGTGGGCTGTGATAGTGAGATGAAAAAGTAGGAGCACAAGAAGGGGAAAAAAAGAGCTTAAAAGGAGATAAAACTCAAGCAGCTTCCAAAAATTTCTCACAGGCCCCTTGTTGCCCTGCCCAACAATTCTTATTGCTCTGTCTCCTCTCCCTACAGGAAATCAGCTGCAAGATTGCATTTCCCCTCTACCTTGGGGGAGGCAGCTGCCTTGGGAAGGTTCTGCTGAGAGGAACTGAGGAATGACCATTAGGCACAAGGGATTCAATTAAATCTAAGGAAGTGTTTGTTCCAAATGCTAGGAGGCAATAATGGGCAATCAAACTAGCTCAGATTTTGAAAATTTGGAAAAATCTGGAGGTAATGGTTTGCCCCCAGTGCAGCACGTAGAGACTATTAAAAAACATTCATCAAAATCTGCAACACTTTGCCAGACAGTTTGTTAGCTTAAATATTTGTAAAAAGTGAGCATCAAAATGTAGTACAAACATGATCAAGAAGGTTTAACTTACTTTCGCTAAGTTAGTATTTCTGTATTTTTTTGAAGTTTTCCCTCAGTTTTGGTAAGGGCAGACACAAGTAACTGGATTTATGAATGTAAATGCAAGCACAGGAAATGCTTCTATAAGCAAAGGTATGATCAGACCTTTGTAGAGCCAAAGAGTTTATGGGATGTAACACCACCACCCCATAATGATAAGTATTTTAGACTGTTCTGTGGAGAATATGGATCATAGGTGTGGTCTTTCCCTTACTCTTTAAGTATCCTGATGGTGAGAGCTGCAGATGGAAAATGCAGCAAAATGATGGAAATATACAGATTGAAATTACAGTTTTTCTTATCAGTGAATCAATCCAGCTTTTATTCCTAGAGGACATTATAGCAGCTGTTGCCTGAAATCCCTCCCCTTCTCCCCCCCCCCCC
>KZ506121.1:259554-275388 GCA_002844005.1 Limosa lapponica baueri
AAGAATTCCAAATAACATCTTGCAAAGTGGAAAAAAAAAGACAGTATTCAATGTCCAACCCCAACTTCATGTTTTTGAAGGCAACAGTATGTCTCATTGGCTAAAACTACTTTGAAAACAAAACAATCCCCTGCATGAAGGAAATGGACTATTTTGGTGTCCTTACCTATGTGTTACTGTACCTGATTTTAGACCCACAATGAGAAGATCTTTTGGCCAGGTCACTCAACAGTACCTGTATTCTGTACCTTCAAAGATAGATCAGTAATAAATAACATGGCTGCTTCTTCTGTATGCTGGATTACAAAATGCATGAGTCTGCCAGTTGCCACCTTCTTATTACCCACAACTTTGTCATTATGATTCAGAAGCAAACACAGGGCTGTTTATCTTCACATAAATTCTGTTTTTATTGGTTGGCATGTAGTAGATTTGTATGATGCTGATCTGGCGATGAAGGCAACAAACTCAGCACTGCAGTTGGCAGTCCACGAAGTTGACAGGGAGAGATGCCAAGAATAGAATATTTTACTGTTTAAGGTCAGCCTCTTGATTTCAGAGCTGTAGGAAGAATAATGTTTGGAGGGTTTTTTTAATGATTTTATTGGATTTGGGAAGTTGATTTGCCCATGTCTGTTTTGTTGATATTATCAGGAAACTATTGGCAGCAAAGAGTAAAGAATCATTAACACGACTTTTGGCAAAGGCAGAGCTGGGAAGTGTAGGGAAGTGCAGGCAGCAGAGCTTGTCCTTTGGGTGTTGGTTTACAAAAATATCAAGGCTTACATGAAATTACTTGCA
Organism: Limosa lapponica baueri; assembly: GCA_002844005.1. Taxonomy (NCBI): domain Eukaryota; kingdom Metazoa; phylum Chordata; class Aves; order Charadriiformes; family Scolopacidae; genus Limosa; species Limosa lapponica. The sequence goes on from KZ506121.1 coordinate 260,356, forward strand.
TTTAAAATGGCCACTGCATGTAATCTTGTAGCTAGTCCTGTAGCTAATCCTTTCATTCTCCAATACTGTATGGTTTTTGCTGTGCCAAGATTCTTACTGATGGTTTTTGTGGGCATCATTAATTACAGACCCCTCATTCTCTTCTTTTGGTTTATTATTGACTGACATCAGTTAAGTCAGAATGGAGTCACTCTGCTGGGTGTTCTCGGTGGAAAACTTTTCAGGAATGTGAGCACCTTGCTGTCAGCTGCTGTTTCTCAAAGTACAAAATACGGCATCACGATATGATCTATGATGTTCTTTCTGAGAAAAAGGTCTGTGTATGCTCGTGGAAGGGAAGGCAGGACGAGAGCCAGCCGAAGAACACTTAATGTTAAATTACATTTTTTTTTTAATTCTTAATTTAATTTTATTTAACACCATAAATGTTCAGAAATCCTATTTTTAGTGTACTTGTACGTTAAAAGATGCCTAAAGATGGAACTTATTGCCATTGACCTCATGTCAAAAACTTTATCAATAAACTACAGGAAGACACTCACCCATCATAAAAAAAAAAGAAATAACATATGGATTTTTTAATCAATTATCAGAAATCTGTGTGTTTCCTTCTAACTTGAAAATGGATTGTGTAGGTAAGCAACAGGAAATTTGCACTATGTTTTTTTTTTTTTTGTAAAATCAAGCAGATGAACAATTCAGCTTCAAATAAGACATAATCCTGCCAACTAAAGGACCTATGTAAACATCCTTAAGGAAAGGTCTTCCTGTATTTCTCATTTAAGACAGGTGGAGAGGGGTGGAAACAGGTCACCCAATCTCAAAGTTAATTGTTTTCTTTTAAAACCTAATGTGTTCTGATCTGATGTACTGAAAGGACCTTAAAACTGAGTTCAGGTATGGCACTTTTTAACATATAAAGTCTAGTCATAAAATAAAGGTGGATTATAGTAAAAACATACATATAGCTAGCAGTGGATATATGAAGTGGCGAAACACAAAGACTCTTGGCGGACTTATAGTTTACTTTAGCAGCACTGGATTAACACTTAATCTGCTTTTCACATATGTTTAAATAATCTTCAATTATCTGCAAAAATCTGCTTTTATAAACTTCATAATTTATCAGGGATTAAAAGAGCAATGTTTTGACAACACAGTTGTTTTAAGTGCAACTCATTATTTGTACATCATTAATCCAAATTGATTAGCACCCGTTTTCTGACCCTGGTAAATGTATCCCAGCTGTTTACATTTTGGGCAAATGATCTTTCTTTTACTATGCATGTTGAATTTCAGGGCTGTCTTATGTCAAGTATAGATGTTTTGGAAACTGCATTTGTCTGTACCTTGTAAGAGTCCAGGTTTCATAGCTTTTCAGAACAATCACATTTGAGTGCAAATCAATCAGCGTGTTGCAGCTGATTTCTGAAACCAAAAAGAAACCTCCTGCAAAATTAAGTGGCTGCTTATCCTAGAATTAGAGGTCCCTAGGAGACAGGGCTGGGGGGGGTGGGGGGGTGGGATATGACATTATTTACTCAACAGGCTTACTAAATAACATGATAAAATATACCAATTAAAAAAAAGATGTGGGGGGGAATCAATCCTTCTAGATAATTGTAATTTTATTTGAAGCCAGCATTTGAGAGGAGATTGTGAACTTCTCACATCATTGTTTGAAGAGTTTTCATTTATTACAGGAACTTGAAACTAACAGATAGAAAGGGACTTTTCCAACTGCAAGCTCTGTTCAGTTACCATTTTCAAAAATTCCTTAGAAAAGAGACTTTCTTCAGAAGGATTAACATGATAAAGTTTTGGTGGATTGCTTACAATTTCAGTGTTTTACATTTTGAGGTATCAGCTTAAGAGACCTAAAAGCCTTGTCAAAGTTAAGTTTTCAACAATCACGGAATGTTATTTAAGTTGAACATAAAGAAACTGAAGAAGGAAAACTCAATAGACATTCTTGCCCATACAACTCGGTTCTAATTTATATTTATGTGGTTTTTATCCCTTCTTACTGTTATTCTGTAAGGAAATAAGAGTAACAGATGCACTCTTTTTTCATATGAGGTGCAAGTGTAAAATATGTTAAGAAAATTGTGTCAATTAATCCTCAGTCTCAGCTGACAGATGGTTTCTGCACTGTTTCACCTTTCAACAATTTTGCTGTGAATCCAAATAGATAATCTAGTTTGAGACTACAATTTTGTTGGATACTAGGAAAAATGAGTTATTTCTATTATAGTTGAAAATGCTGTAGTTTCCAATGTAAAAACAGAGACTTAAGCAATATTCCATATAGCTTCTGGTTACAAAACCCCCTGAAATCTACTGTTTTCCAAATTGGCAATATCATCTACAAAGGTTGATACAGCAGGGATCCAATTTTATAGTATCTATTTCCCCTGGGTGTTCATTTAGTTGCCCTGTTCTTTCCTAATGTTTCCTACTGAGTTCTCTGTGGTTTTCAATATCCTGCTGGCACTATTTCTTCACATATGGCATACAAAATTTTAGATACTAAACCATTTGTAAAAGATCAAATCAACTTGTCTAACGTATCATACCTGCTAGTGTTTTTAGTATGAGTGATGTGTCTGTATTTCGTGATTTTAGAAGCATTTCTAAGTATGCTCTTCGTCTCTGAGCAACTCAAAGACCGTACTCAGGCAGCAATACAATGACTAAATGGAAGAAAATGAAAAGTGCCACCCTATCTGTTACTATCTTTACAGTTTCTGGTGTGATATGGAGAAATGAAAACATATTCCCACTTATGAGTTATAATCCAGCACAAGTAAGGCTCAAAGTTCTCCTTTCTTCCTGCTAGTGAAGGCTATTGCTGCCTGAAATGTGCCGTATGTAGGGTACCTTCTCTCAATGGGTGTCCTCGGTAGCCAGGCAATTAGCATATCACAAGCAAGTTCAACTAACAGGAGACAAGAGCAAACGTATCTGGAGGATGGTGTTCTGTCACTGGCTGGCATAGAAGAGGCGGCTGCAGAATGCAGGTTCAGTTGCTAGCACATCTGAATTCTGTTTGTCTCCCCTGTCTCAATTGCATGGATTTTAGTTTTGCATTTTAAAGTACTTTCTAGATTGAACAGTAACGACATTGATATTCTAACTTAGCAGATTTGTAATATGCAAAACGAAGTATGAAATTCTATAAATACACTCCTTGTTCTCAAAAATCCTGCTGTTACATTGGTATAGCTGTAATACCTATTTAGAACATTTTAAATTGTGGTAGCATTTATATAAAATGACAAAAAAACATTACTAAGTATCTAAATCAAAGTCCAAATGAACCCAGATATTTTGGTATAGCTTTTTGTGAGTGATTGTAATAAAATGTTGGTTATTCTGGTAGTTGTATTGTGTTTATAAAAGTGGAGGGAAAAGAGACTGTTAATATTCAAGTAAGCAAAAAGAAACATTAACTAAATTGAAGGACAACTCCCACTGTTGTGTTGTCTCTCATATTGGTCACAGTAGTGCATCTTTACTAAAAATAACTGTCCAGTTCAAAAGCTTTATACAAGAAAGGAAAATGTCTGACATCAAAATGGAAAAAAAACCCATGCAAAGTAAAGATTCAAAGGGAGTGAAAGAAATATTGTTGAATTGAACAAGTAATGAAGAAAAGGCTAAATAAAATTGTCTTAAGCTTTGAAATAAACAGGATGGAGGGGAAGCTAAAAAGCAAAGAGAGGCAACTTGATAGTTACAGTGGTGCACAGGACAATTTAAAAAATGGCTCTCTCTCCTGCCATAGTCTGATCTTTAAGCTCTTGCTCATCAGGACCAATTCACTGAAAAGCTGCGGTATCATGAAAGGGATTACAGAATGAAGGTCTTAGAAAAAATACTGTGGAGGCTTGTGGAACAAAGAATATGCTGAAAGGTTTCAACTTTGTCTTTATGGTAAACAGAAACATAAAAATTGTTTCAAATTAATCATCCATTTTTTTTCTGGTGACTTGATTCTGATAGCAACCAGTGCCATGTTATAGAAGAAGGTGTCTCAGACCTGGCAGGCATCGCTACAAAATAGATAGATACTTCTGCTGAGAGTAGGCTATCTGACTTTTCTCTTTGACCATATCAAATGACATTTAAATGTAATAAAATAATACATTTAAATTATTGGCAAGGGAAATTATGGTTGTCACAGAAAAAAAAGAATACAAATGGAAACATCTGTGCCTTAAGACATGCCTACGGGAAAATGGGCTGGACAGCGATTTTTCCCAAATGATATTTGGTGGTGTAGGAGTTCCCATTATCTAATACTAAGTCCTGAATGGCAGGTCCTCCTTGTTAAGACAAAGCAGGGTCCCTCCTATAAGTCCCATCTGCCACACAATCCAGGCTATAGGCACACACAATTTGTGTGCCCTTTCAAATGCAAACATGTAACGTAAAACAAGATTTGTCAGTTGTGACTGGTGGAGATCATCAGCCATTTTTTATGAAATGAAAATCTGTCAGGAGAATGATGATGGAAATAGTCACTTTACCAGAAGCATAAGGCCAGTCTGAGGAGAGAACAGGATCAGCCACGGAGGTGAAATTGAAATGGTCTTAAAAAAAGTAAAAATTCTGCTAGTTTTATTACCATATCTTTTGACACTCGTGTGACTTATTGCAACCAGAAATTCTCATATCTGTTGATGAATTCTCATATCTGTTCTTAAAACATTCCAAACGTGTTTTGAAGAAGGTTTCTACTCACATAAGTTTGCTAAATGGTATCTGCTTCCCCTCTGCTGTAAACTGTTTGGGGTAGGGATTCTGTTTTGCTCTGTGTTTATGCAGAGAATAGGACACTAAAATTTCTCATTCACTGCCAAGATCTCTATCTACACTAGTGAAAAAAACCCAACCTATATAATACTTCATATTGTTTTTTATGTTTTATATTAGTTTGCTGTGGAAATCCTCCACCTCAGGTATAGGATTTTATGGATTTCTCAGCTCTGCTATGGCTTTGCTTATCTCTACTGTCTGAAAAACAAAAGGAAAAAGAAAAAAATCTTGCAACAGCCGGGGAATCTGTACTTGGTGTATATCAATGTGAGAAGTGCCATCACTGCTCCATTATTTCCCCAGGTCCATATGATCCAGAGACAAGATATGTCTGTGCATTGGTATCCATGCAGGGCAAACCTGCGATCTCCATTCTTTGTACCTTTCCAGTATTACTGTCACTTGATAAAATATTAAAATAATTTACAGTTTTTTAATCCGTTGGAGATTGTTGTAGTTTCTCAGGACAACTAAATACATCTCCATGCCCTTACTGCTAGGAATTTCTTTCTAGCAGAGAACCCAAAATGAGACATCATCCCAGGAAACACTTTGATGAACAAAAATAACATACCTGTATTTAAATAAAATAGTGACACAAACGTGTCCTTGCATCAACTAGTGATTCACATTCACTTTGAAAAGTGATTTTGCCACAAATGCTACAGCAGCAAAACAGCAATAACATATTAGACTTCTCTCACATTTGTATTGTGAAAATTACTACTTGATGGGGCCCAAAAGAAGGACATTTTTCCCAAATTAGAAAAGATGGATTGGTTCAATTTTATTTTTTTTTAATGATGAAACTAGTGAATTAAGAGCTGCAGGTATTCATGGTGGTTGAAAGCATGGTTTTTTAAATGTTGGAAAGGTGCATGTGCCTTCTGTACCTTAGTTAAACCTGCTGCTTCATAGGCAGATGCACAGGAATTCCACTTTTTTGCATGGGACTGAATGTGACCTCAACTGATGCTACAGTGAGCTGCCTAGCTGGACCTACTCCTTTTCCATCTGGGCTTTTATTCCCAGAAGATTCTCTCAAGACTGTTTTAAAATTCAGGCATTAATGTTCCTCAGAACCAACGAGAGAGGTGCCACATGTTCTCCTCTAATGTAATAGGGCCCAGGTATATATTTAAGAAGAGGAAATAATCTTATTATTTCTGCTACTCATAGCAGTGAATATATAATTAAAACTGCACAAAATTACCTTTGTAATGTTCCCAAATGTATTTTATTAGTATGCCCTTAAGGATTTGATGAACAAAGCATTTTAATACGTTCCTTAGCCCTTAAATTGGGCTAAGAGCGATCAGATATATTTCAGCCCAGTCCTCCCGCTTTTGTGCGAAATCCCTTGTTTGAAACCAAAAGCTGGAGCAGTAGTTCCTCCTGATTCCCATGTACTGCATTATCATTGTGATGGTGATGACAATTTCCTGGTGTTTCACTGAGTGTGATGCAAATGAGACTATACCCAAGAACACTATGTCCTAATGTCTTAATCCGTACTTTTTATTCAGTGAATATCATGAGTCTTTTGAGAAAGAAGGGTGTCCTCTGCATGATTAAGCAGCAGATAGATGACCAGTGCATGCCAGAACATTAAACTATGACTCAGCTGTACAGCAAACCTGATGCATTAAGATTGCATATGTATCCTTACCCACACAAAGTGTAACAAAGAAGAAAAAACTATCTGGATTTTTTGCTATTTCAAAAAATCTTCTGGGGATTAATCTCACAGCAAGCAAATATGAGAACGGCAAAACTATTTAAAGTTCACTAGCCCTTCTTCAGGAAGGGAGTTTCTCAATATGGTGGTGGTTTTATTTTAAATTATTGGTCCATATTCATATCCTATGTTATTACTTAAAGATAACCTTTGCTTTTCATTAGTGTAATGAGACCATCTGTGTTCTGAGGACCAGTAATGTTGTGGGTACTCTCAATCTGCACAAGCTGTCTGTGATGAGTCAGGAGAAGCCTCTACACCTTGGAATATTTAACTGGCAAAGGAGTGACAACAGAACATTTCTTTTCTGATCTTGCTCACTTTGGTGCTTGTGGGGAGGAAGGGTAACCATTTAGCTATCTTTTTTATTGCTGGATTTCTGAAACATCTGTCATCCTCTGTCTGCAAATCTCTGGCACCCTATCAACAGGCACGTTATATTTTATTTTACTTCTTAAGACTGAAACAGAAGTGAACTCCATGGTAAGTAGATTTCCAAAGTCCTTTCCACTCTTGTAGAAACGGCAATCTCATTTTGGTTGCTTTCATGCTGATTATTTGGAAAGGTGGAAAAATATGCTAATATTTTCTTTATGTTATTTTACAGACATTTTATTTTAGCTTTACTCATTTACAAAAGAATTTATACTGAATTCATGTAAACAGTTGTAACAAGTTTACTTTCACCTTTTTCTTTTACTTTTTCTTGCATGAGATTTAATTGTACGAAGCAGCAGTCCACTGCTCATCAATTTGCAGGTTGACCCTGTAAGTTTTGGAAGCTCTAATCTTTGATTTTGTTTGCATAAACCTAAACTGTATGAATCATAGAGCTGCATAATTTATACTGGCTTCTTCTGTTTCTAACAGTATGCAGAAAGTATTGAATGTTGGGTGGTTTCCATTTACTAACTCTTTACTAAAGCCATTCAGTTCACTTCTGTGTCAGAGCTCAAGTAGCCACGTATATTTTAGTGATGTTGATACTGTCTTGAAGTAAGTATATTGTGTGAACAGCTCTAGTCACCTAACATTCTGAAATACATTTTTTATACGTAGGTGCATGTTTCTGTGCTCCCTTATATGTCCTAAAATACATACATTATAGTTTAGGGATTTCTTGGGCTAAAACAGACACTGAAAAACACTCCCCTAGAGTTTCAGACGTATGCCACATATTTCGGGTAATAATGGGCTACTGAATTTACTTTAGAGTAGAGTAGGGTTCTTTTGTAGTTCTTTGTTGGGTATTTTAGAAACAATATATCTTCTACCAACTGGGTTCTTTTACTAGCAATAGATCTTAGAAGTTTGGGACTGCACAGGGAAAACACAGTGATAATGCAAGGGTTGAAGGGTTTTGTGGGTACCAATTAAATAACCATGGAATCCAATGTGAATTCTGGTTCATGAAATAGGAAAAATGAAAATCAGTTATAAAGAGCTTAGTTAGTATGATGTAGGTGTTCAGATTCATTAGTGATTCTATGAAGTGATCAGCCATTCATGGCTTAATAAGGATTCTACATCGTATCTTGGATTTCACCATTGTTTTTCTGATGTTTTATGCACAACAGAAATCAGAGGAAAAGTCAACCTGTTCTTTCCTTTTATGTACTGTTGCTTGATGTTGTTTTGTTGTTTGATGAACGTACATTTTGCTTATCTTTAAGAGGGTCACTGTGTACATTAATGTCATTTCAGAAGTGGTGACCTAAATCCTGCATTTAAAGTTTCTGTTTCCTTTTTCACTCATAAGTGATTTGCTCATGTAAGTAAGTGAGGAAATTAATGGAATTGATTGAACTTAGGTGTGATCTATGGCAGACACTAGGACATGTTATGTGGTCCACTGTAAGGCACCCTGAGAATACTTTGAAATTTGTTGCTTATCTGATGTGTGGTCTTTTCTTGAAAAAAAACCCAACCTATCAAACAGACAAAAGTGAATGACAGTTTTATGTTGTGGTTAAAACATTTTGTCTGTTTTGATTTCAATATATTTGTAGAACAACATACATGACTGGTAGGATTGTGACATTGGAGTTCACTCAGACAATTTGAAATACAATTTATTTTAGTTTTTGAGTATACTGTAATCTCTGTGTTTCAGAAAAAAGTATCTATATTTGTATTGATACGACTATAACTTTATTATATCAGTATTGATGTAACGCTGTAACAGTGGTCTGTAGTGTTTTCCAACTACTGACATGCGGCATGATTTGAATTGTGTATTGTCTGATTCTTGGTAGATACAGATGAGTACTATACAGAAAGACAATTATGTATGTGTCTGAACTAATGTGTGAGAGTAAATAAGTGCATTCTATGCTCTTTATAAGCTGTCAAAGTAAATATCTAAACAAAACAAGTGTGGTTTACAAGTTGTTACATACCAGCATGCTTTATGTAGCTATGTAAAGGAAAAATCTCCTAATTTCTTTCCCCTTCCTAATGAATATTGGTTTTGATTAAACAGTCTAGCAAATATGGTAAAATGACCTTAAAATACCATGCAACTCTTTTTTGGGCTGATGCAGAAAGGATTATGACTGTGTACATGGAGTCTAATATCAAATGACCTCAGTGGGAATCTGATAGTTGGAAAATGTCTTTGGAGTATAATACTTTTTAAAGCTTTACTTTAGGTGGACATGAAAGTGAACATAAGTGACCATGAATGCTCACTTTTGCCATGAATTAAAACAGAGGAAAAATAAGAAAAAAATATGGCAGTTGGCAAGCTTGTACAATTTGGTTTCTACCAGTCTGAGTGCTCATCTTCTCTCTAAGTCTGTACTTTATTCTGAACAATACACAGAAAAAGGTGAGACAAAGAGTGAAACAAGGCATAAAGAACAGAAGAAGAGGAAAGGTGTAAAAGGACTGCATTACAGATGAAAAATATTTAAAGCTCCGTTCTCTTTTCAAGAATAAATGTGGTTTGAGGGGCCCATATCTATCTATTCCTTGTGTGTCTTAGGTACTGCAATGCAGTCAGATGTGTTCTGTGTTTACACCAGTCAAAGCATCCTCAGGCTTGTTCAACAACTGTTCACATCTATAATTTAGGCTGAGGACTGGTTTGGCCTCTGTGATTTTATGGGGAAGGGCAAAAAAGCTGTGTGAAGCTGTAAAACCTCCTGTTGTAGCTGAAACACCGTTCTGGCATGGTCACAGCTGAGTTACTGAGGTGTGGGGAAACATTTCCTCTGTTGTGTTCTGTTGGACAAGGTCCTATTTCACACCATTCTTTGTTAAATTACTTTCCCCCTATGTTTCAGCTAAAACCCGTTACATCTCTTTGTCAAAAATGCAATCAAAGATCAGCAGTGAGGTGAGGGGAAACATGAAACTTTCTCTGGATATCTGCACCATTTCCTCTGCTTGACTGATGCTTTATGGCCTATAGGTAGTCTTTGATCTACAAAATTGAAAGAGTTGCCTATCCCTTGAAATATATGAAAGAATTCCATAAGAGGTTTGGGCTTCTTTTTCATCCTTGTTGATGGCTATTTTGATAGACTCTTCTCTGTGAACTTTGTTGAGCAAATTTTTTTTTCTAACAGGTTGTCACAAATGTTTTATGTCAATAACCAACAAAGTGGTTCTTCATAAAATGGCACAAATGAATGCATATGGTTGATGTTCCTTCTGTATGAGTCATTCATAAGAGCCTGGGCAATAATTATAATTGGAACGGATGGATAGTGGTAGATATAAAATGTAAAGAACAAGTTTAGGAGGAAGACTGTTGAACTGCCAGGCAAATGGAAATAAAAAGAACCCTCACCATGTAACTGGGAAATGAAAGAAGAAACAAGATTGTCTTTCAAAGGCCTACGGTGGTAGCATATTTATTATTAATAAAATATTTCAGCCTTGATGCCAAAGGATCTGCATTCATGAAACCGGAACAGACATGTGTCATTTTTTCTGCCTGCTAAGAAGACAGCTTTGTTTAGATTCACACAATTCACAATGGGAACTCATGGTGTCTAGAAAACACAAGACAAGTGAACCGGATCTTGATTTCTAAATTGATTACTATATCTTTATTATTAGGTTCTACATATGGTGTTTGAAGAGACCATAACTCCCTGCATGTTTAAATCATGTGTGGACTTGTCAGGATTTACAGGCTTTGGCAGTCTGATGAATAACATAACGCTATATACTTAATGTGGGGCAAGTCTGAGAACATTCAGAGTCCTGATCAGGTTTAGAATTCACATCTTGAAACTCATTTATGGTGAGATTAAACTGGGAAGTTGTCAGACAGCTGGTCAAATAATTATGTATTATGTATTATCATTATTGTATAATGATTAAATTGATTGACAAAGCCTCTTTTGTTTGCTGATTGCCCCTACACAGCTTATATTTTTCATATTAATTCATAGAGTAAAATATTAAAAAAACCATTATTACAATGGGTGCCCCAAAATCGTCTAATTCAACCTCCTGCGCAAGTCAGGGCCCACTATCACTAGCTGCCTTGGGCTTTGCTGAGTCAAGTTTGAATATCTCCTAGGACTAAGATTTCACAGCCTCTTTGAGCCCCTGCTTCAGTGTTTGGTTAACCTCACAGTGATTAGGGCTAATTAGCCTCACCTCTAATATCTAATCAGAATTTCCTCTTTTGTGGCTTGTGACTCTTACTTCCTATCCTTCCAGTGTGCATCTCCAAGAGGCGCCTGGCTCTTTTCTTCTCTATCTGCTCCCATTAGATAGTCCCAGAGACTGATAAGGTCTCCTTTAGACTTCTCTTCAAGGTAAAAACCTTGGTTCTCTCAGCTTCTCTTCCTACAACAGGCAATCCAGCTCCGTAAACTTCTTTGTGGACCTCCACTGGACTAGCTCCAGTAAGTCAATGTACATCTTGCGCTGGGAAGTGCAGAGTTGGGCAGAGCATTCCAGATGTGGCCTCACCCATGCTAAATAGAGAGGAAAGCTCACATCCTTCCACCCACTGGTTATACTCTTGCTAACAGAACACAGTATGTGGCCCATATTGATATTCTCTGTAGAATAATCTGCACAACAAATATTGGTTTATTCTCCTTAGCTGTGGCTGCCTCCCCCATTTTTGTGTCACAAAGGAGCTCAAATCACAATGCAGATTGATGTTTATATAAAAATTCTTACTGTGTAGTGGAGAAAATGACTGAAGAGCATGAAAAAATAACCAGCTCTATAAAGAGCTATTTCCAATTAGAGCATTCCATGCCTGTTTTTGCATAGTGATTCATATTACCTTAGAAAGTTTCCCATCTACTTGCATTATGTTTGATTTGTCTTCTCGTTTATCTTCTTTTCTTTCCCTAATGCACTGCCTTAAATGGCTTTTACCACATTGGCTACAAGTGTTTTGCAAAGTCCTTCAAAAACTGTTGGATTAAAACCGAAGTTGTCCTATTCCCAACCAACCCTGGTTGATGTACGTTAAAGAAAAAATGTTTATGTTTATTGAATAAAACCTTGCTTAAAAGTCATAAAATCTTAAGTTACTTTGTTTTAAAGGACACATGCATCTTTACATCAGAAAAATATATGGAAAAAACCTCTCACCAAATTCAAAATGAGTTGGAGTTGGCAGGCTTCTATGTCTAGTATTAACTTATGGCACTCTGTGCTAAAATGTAGCCCCTTGAAATCATTATAATAAATTAAAGCTACTGTCACAGGCTGAAGTCATCAAACTAGAGCAAAAAATATATTGTCAACTCTTAAATTTTGTGTTGTAAAAAGAATTTCATTCTTCAGCAAGTTGACAGTAACGAATAGACAAAACCAATATTTTAGGATGTTGTGTCAAAGATCACTTGTGAAAGCCTGCGAGTGTCTTGCTTTAAGTTGTGAGTTATAGCTGCTCAGTCTTGAGGAGTGAGAAATGGCATATTTCTTGAGGCCCTTAGGATATGTAAGCTATATACTGCTTTATTTTTGAGTGACAATGTGGTCAAACTCTTCAGCTAGCAATATGTTTGTGTGGTTTTTATTTTTTCAGTTGTCTTTTATGTATGATATAAAGTTGCTATTAATTTAAAAACTGCCACTCACAGAATGTGGGAAAGGAAGACCAACTGAGACAAGCACTCGACAACAGCTGAAATTGGTATCCTGAGACAGGTGATAATTTGGTACAGCTAATTATCATTTTTCCCATATGAAATAATGTCAGAAACATAATAAATTGGTTTTGCTTTGATAAGGCATATTTTAAAAGCTGCAGTCAATGATGACTTTGTCATATAACCCTGCTGTTTGTTTAAAGAAAGAAAAGGACCAAACAAAAAGCCCCAAAGACAGTGACTCTGTGCATTTTCTTAGTCATGATTCATCCTTGATCTAGCCCTGACCTTGTCACTGATACTTAGAATTATACCCTTGTATTAATGGCAAAGATCTGAGTTTGCTAAGCTGTCCAAATGATATAATATGAACAACTTGTTCTTGAGTTTGAAGGGAAGAGTAAGTATTTACGCACTTTTTAAAAAACTCTTCCATGTGTATTTGGTCTAATGCTATCTGGTTTGTATGGGTTTGTGTTTAATTTGTTTCCAAGTGTTATTGCTACTCACCTCTATCCCATATTCTCAAGGATATCTGGTGCCATATAAGTATATTTTTTGAACAGCCAGCCTCTGGGAGAGCGAGCGGCTCAGTTCCTGCCCCTTTATTCCTGGATATGCTGGAATATGAGTCCCTCACTCTTCTTTAGCAAGGTGCTCAGTTCCATATGACTTCAGGACCTCCATTGTCTTTCCTCTTTTGACTGCTCAGATGAGTTTGGAGGAGTTTACATTCCAAAGTTAGTGGGTGGCAGACGAATATCATGCATATAAACACTTAAAGAAACAATGCTAAAAAAGTTTTAACTTGATGACTGTGTGTTACAAACTTCACTTCTTGGTCCTTTCTTTTCTAGTATGTCCAGATTCCATAGAAATCCATAGAAGGCTGCTTCTACCATCCTAGATTACCTCTTGAACTCTTCTGACTTAAATTTGCACTCCATTTGGCTGGAAACATTCACCAGTGTAAAATTACGCATGTATTTTAATTTTTAAAGGATCAAGCCTCCTGGTAGAAAGATACGTATAATTCAGGCAGTCCTTAAGTCCTCTGAGTTCTCTCTGCTTTCTACAAATTCATGGAATTATTTGCTTAAGAATTGTAGGTCAATTGACTTGTTTTCCTCCATTTAAATTTCTACCAGCCTTGTTATAAATCATTCTGGATGACACTTTTGTGTCTTTGAGCTGTGTTATTTCAGGGCTCTATATTACTTGGAATTACTGTAACTGAATAATAAATGTTCACATAATTATATATGAATAAACAGTTCTGTAACTTACCACTGTCAATAAAAAGACCTCACCAAAATAGTTTTGTGTTTCTGGCTTAACATCAGCTAAGCATCTGGGTTTATATTATATTATGAGTAGTGGTAGAATGCTCACTGGTGTGCAAAGAAATATTTAATCAATGCTTGTCACAATTATCAGAAGCTTAATACAGTCCTTTTACTCTAGGATTGTTTTTGAATTTACCTCCAGTAACATTCCAGCAACAAAAAGTGTTATGAGGAGTTATTACACAGTAAGGTAATGCAAGAATTATATCAAACCCCATTATTTTCTTCTCTAAAATAGTCTTCTTATGAAAGCACATCCTTTGACACCCTTTATGCTTGATATTGCAGAATTGCACATTTTCTATAGTTTGCAGGCTAGTGCCAATTTCTGTATCTTTTTTTCCCTCTTGACATTTACCAACTTGAGATTGTATGCTGTCTTGGAAACTGACCTATTTTACATGTAACTTTTTTGACACTCAAGAAATCACACACATTTTACTACCTCACAGGCTTATTGCTGAATTAATTATTTTCACTTTGTGTTACAAAATGCCTCTTGCCTTATTCATTTTTGGTCTCCTGGGGAAAAGAACAAGTATGCTTTAGATGGTAGATATCCAGGCCAGAAAGTCATGACTCCATGACACAGCCAATGTAGCACATTTTTACAAGAACAAGATGGTACTCTGGAGCCTGGTATTTTTAACCTAGTTTCTGAAGCCTTTCAACCCTCTTTGTTCTTTCCAAATGACCAATGTTTTAATAAGATAGCTGTTGTGTAAATAACAGCAATAGTCTTACAGAACTAGAAAGATCTCTGTCTTAACCTGTGCTATTTTCTTGAGGTATATGTCCCAGTCACAAATATGCCAGCTTTTCTGCCTTTCCAACAAATGTACAGACAGCAGAAAACATGAAAAAGGTAGGGTTTACAGTATTCACTGTGTAACAGAAAACAAGGGTTTTTGTTTTTGTTTTTGTTTTTTTTTGTTTTTTTGGTTTTTTTTTTTTTTGGGGGAATATCTCACTTCAAGGATGGCTTTATGGTCTTTGGAATAGAAAAAGCAGGGTTATAGTCCTTGTGTGCTGGAGTGGGTTGGTTTGTTTT
>KZ506121.1:279552-330059 GCA_002844005.1 Limosa lapponica baueri
TTGCCCCACTGTGGACCTCCACGGGCTGCAGGGAGACAGCCTGGCTCACCATGGTCTTCACCACCGGCTGCAGGGGAATCTCTGCCCTGGCACCTGGAGCACCTCCTCCCCTTCCTTCCTTTGCTGACCTTGGTGTCTGCAGAGTTGTTTCTCTCACACGTTCTCACTGCTCTCTTCCAGCTGCAGTTGTGCAGCAGGTTTTTGCCTTTTTAAACACGTTATCGCAGAGACTTCTGGCAGTTTCTCACAGAAGCCACCGCTGCAGCCTCCACCACCACCAAAACCTTGCCATATAACGCAGTAAAGTTAGTACATATTGTCTTCTTAATGATACATCTCTTTCTTTTTCCTTACTAGATGAAAAAACCCCACCATGCACACATATATAAAGTGTGGGTGAAGAAAAAATACAGATACAGAAATCAGGTTATCTACATCTACTAACTGCCCTAATTTCCTGATGCAGTCCCTGTTCTTTAACCATCAGTGCAGAATGGCTTTTACTAGCAATCAAGAGAGGAGCCATGTCTTCCAACACATTCTGCTGTTTTGCCTTCTGAAACCCTTAAGTATTCTATAGAAAGCACAAGCAGCTCACAGCTACTGGTTTTTGCTAAACCCATAGCAAGCACAGGGAAATGAACCACCTTTAGAAAACAAATTTTACCTGAAAACCCAGCATTAAACAGAAGGACACTAGTAGAAAGGTGGTTCTCTGCCCCTCCCTCTTTAAGGATATGTAGCAATGAAAGTGAAGAGGGTTGCAAACTACTGACTTCCTACAGGCCTTCTGGAGAAAGGAGCATCAACAGAAAATAATGGTGACAAGGTTTAATGTGCTTCATGAAGAAGTTGGCTTCAGAGCATGACAGTACTTTGTATTCTTGCCTGATGATCTGAGGTCCTTCCATCGTTAGGTCTCAGCATCATTTCAGCCACTCACTTGAATTCTATTATCGTACTTCACTATAATTCTAATCATCGCTCATCTCAGTAGCTAGTAGCTTTTCTATTATTAACTAATCATCTGTTGGCCCTGTGGGGCTCCCATAGCTTCCAGGACTTTTTAGTGAGGTTGAATTAGATTACCTGCCCTTATTAAAACTTAGGTTTAACCCAAAGTAGGAATGGGAAAATGTCCTCCTAGTGTTCATATACATAAAAATATATCATTACATATTTAGGTTGCCTGAGTTGCACGGCAAACTGCCCCAGTCCGACTTAGGGAAAATAAAGCATGTTAGTGTTATGGATGAGCTGAGCATCATGGGAAGAATTTCTGTTGCACACATTCTTTATAGCAATTGACATAATCATTTTTGAATGTTGAATGTGAGTAGCAGCATTCATGTTTTGAACATGTTAATGCTGACTTCAGGTAATACTTTGATTAATAAGAAGTGCTGTATAGGGCCTAATCATAATCCTAGTGAGGTCAATTGGAAGATATCTAGTTTTGGTGTGTAAAGATCTAGCAGGAAATATTATAGTCAGCATTTTCCTGCAATGTGCATAAGATGTCATTGTGTTGTAGCAACGTGAGATGTCACAAGACTACAATTTTAGATTCCCTAATGAGGTCCTGACTTAAAATCATAATCTTCTCAGAAACTGTCATCTGTGCTATCCCACTTAATTGAAAAATACCTTTGATAATTTTGGATTACTTTGCATGTTACAGTAAGCACATGTATTAAAGAAAATATAAGTGCGAAATATGTCTTTTTCATTACATGATCTTTAAGGAATAACTGTCATCAAGGAGTGACACAGAGCTGTCTGAAATGGTATAAAAGAACACAAATGAGTATGAGACGTGGCATTTTCTGTAAGGTAGCTTGGCTTGATTTTCTCTGAATGGAGTAAACTTTATGGACAATACGAGGTTTTATGCTCTCTTCTTCACTTTTCCGTGTTTCCTCTCTATTTTGTAACCTGCATCTTAGTCCTTTATGAGCTGTTCTGTGGCCTTCTCAACACAGTAAGTATACAGCTAAGTCTTCTTGCAGATCACTTTTGTCTCTGTGGAAATTAGGAGAATGCAATATTAAAGTTATGGATTAGTGTTTATCAAACCTATCACAATATGGCAGTTACTGTCCTCCTGTTTTTTAGCTAGCAATGTCTATCATAGAATGAAGTGCTAAGTGCTTGCAATGGACAGCAAGTGAGATCTACTCAGGTGCTATGGCAAAAGTGAAATAGTACCTTGCTCTGGCTCTGAGTAAATCCTGATTTCAGTCTGATATGTTGCTATTCAGAGAACTAATAGCCTGCAGTTCTCATTAAAATAGGCTAAAACTGTGTTATTATGCCTGATCACTGCATTTGTATTTCCTTGCAATGCTGGCATCATTAGCTGTAAAGTCTGTCAATTTACTTACAGTGGAGATCTACAGCTCAGGCACAAAACTGAGTTGCAGGGGATTAACACGTTTCTGTGCATCAGCGGAGCCATGGTAACTGCTGCTAACTGGCTGTGCATATGTTTTGAGCTCACTCCAGTTGCAAAGTAATGTGATTTATCTGCAATTCTGGAAGAAGTTTCTAGTAAGTTGCATTACTTTTTCAGTTGGTAAGAGCCTGCGGAGCAGTGTGGGGCTAAAAGTTTCCAGGATACAGAACAAAGACTGCAATTGGACCCCAAAGGATGGGAGGGGAAGGGTAGCCCAAGGAGAAGGTCAGCACTGTAGTGAAAACCCAGGAGGAGAGGGCTGCCTATGGTGGGTGCGAAGCCTATGGTGGGTGTGAGGCTCACGGTGCCAGCCTCAGCTGTGTGGCCCAACTGAGGGCACTGGGAGTGAGCAGCAGGCTGCTGAGGCTACCCCATTTCCCTGCTCCGCTGGCTCCTGAGCAGGGCCATTGCCATCCAAAACACCTGAGTGAATTTTGTTGTTAAAGTTGCATGAATATTTGGCAAATAGAGATGCTGTAGCCACTCAAAGACAATTCCATTCCCATCCCCACGTGTTGCTCAGTTATAACAGTAAAATCGTGCTGAGAAGAGTTAATGGTAGGGACAGATTAGTTGATTTCAAGCACTAAAATGTCCAAATCAGGGCTCCACTTGTAAGACTCTCTGAAAAATATTTTTACTACTGTTAAAATAATAAAGAATTTTTGGGAATGTTTTATTTGGCCACTGGTTTCTGGGTCTTGGATGTAGCTTAGTAACATTTTCCAGGCAATTTCTGCTACAAGGTCTCAAAAATAGAAGTTCATAGTTTCCCTCAGGTGTCTCCAGGCGCTGGGATTTTTTTAAATAAAAAAGAAAAATAAATCCCAAAGAATAAAAGGCTGGTAATTCTGAATGCAACCTTTAAAGATCAAAGTAACTGCAAATTTTGTATTTGTTATAGTCATCACCAGATTAAAATGATGTTGAGATTTGATATGGAAAGAAAGTTCTTTCTTTCTTTTCTTTTCCTTCTGAAAAGAAGGCTGAAAGAAAGCCTCACCCAGACTGGTTTTCTTGCTTTGTGCAATCACAGGAGATATGTTCACTGTCTCACCAAAGATTTTCACCTTTATTGCACAGCCAGTGTCCAAGGATGTGATAGTTAGAGAAACAATTAGATTGAAATCCTCCTCTTTGTCCATTTTGTTTCTGTTGCATGCCTGATTTCTACAGCGGAGAAAGCTGCTTTTCTCACTGGCACCTACTTTGGTCTTCTACACTCTTCTACTTTAAAACATTTTTTCACCTTCTTCCACTACATAATACTCAATTATTCACAAATTAAAGAAAAAGGCTTTTTCCTACTGTTATTCCATCTTTTAATTCTATGTCATCTCATGGCTGCCCAGTCCTTTTTTTTTTTTTTTAAACTCATTATTTCTAGTACAGTGCACTTATTTTCTTCTTCCACCTCTACCCTTCTTTCTTAATCAACGTAACACCAAGCAAAACAATGAAAGAACTGCTACAGGCTTGATTAACAAAGGGTTTAAGAAGTGTAATACAATTAATGACAATCAATATAGTTTTATGGAAATAGAACCTGTCAGAGGAATTTGATAACTGTATACATGTGTGAGATTACAAATTTAGTTGATAAAGCTCACATTGTTGATATGATAGACTCCTGTGTCATTTGATACTGCATGTTTTAATTGAGAAGTAAGAATGGTACAAAACAACACGTTACACATGGCATGGATGAAAAAAACGGTTAGCTTATATGTTTCCAAAGGTGACTAGAAACAGGAAACCAGCTCTGAATATGGTTTAGAGACCTATTGCAAGTATAAAGCTATTAAATCAATGACAGGGAAGATTACTGAAATTTTGCTAATCTACTCTGCAGAAGACATTAATATTCTGGTGCCTGCAAACACATAAAAGAAAAGTAAAGATGCAGAAAGTATCCTTTAGTAGATCATCACTGGCTGCTTTTCAGGGGTGGCAAACTCAGTTGTCATCTTCTTTGAAAACTTCAGTTGCTGTTTACTTGGAAAAAGGATTGAATCTGGCTTGTCACATAGAGAAGGACTTGCTACTGAAAAACAGTTTTTCTGTGTCAGTAATGAGGGTACGGTTAGGAACGTGTAACACCTTACTTTGGTGTGGTTTTCCTGGCAAATGGCTCTCCTGTTATTCACTGACTCATTAAAAAAATGTATGTGGGCTGACGTGTTTTAGTCAAACTGAAAGTAATTCTCAATCTTAGCTTGAATTTATTTTCTAATCTTTAATCATTTTTTCAGTTATATTTGAGGAAGCATAGTTTGAAATTGTGGTTCAGATAATGAATTTTTAAAATAAAAAATAAAATAAATAACAAATAAATATAAAAAGAAATAAATAATTAAAAAAATTTCAAAACAGTTCTTAATTTCTTAACTATTCGCCTACTTTCAGGAAAATTCACAGATAAGTTTCTTTTCATAACAACTGAACTTTTCAACAAGTAAGCTATTCTGTCAAAATATTTTTCTGTCTTTAAGTACAATACTTGCCTATTGGCCACTGATATAGTCAGTTTATTTCGATTTTCTTAGTCCAAAAATAACTCTTACAATCAATTAAGCTAAGGGTTAAACTAACTAAGGGTTAAAGGACTAGAAAAAATATCATTTGGATAAACACTTGAAGGGCTAAAATCCACCATTTTTTCACTTTAACAGAAGAAGTTTGGCTGTACCAATTTGTAAGTACATGGTAGAGAATAGAAACTTGATTATAGTACTTTTTTAACATAGTAGAATAGATGTTGATTAGTATCATTTGGAAATGAGGAGCCATATTAAATAGTAAAGAGCAGTAAACAATGTATAAAAATTTATAGTAAATCATTTATTATTAGAAAAGTTAATATTAACATTATATGTTTTGCTGAGATGAGCTTTCATTCCATTTGGAATTATTGCAGTAGTTCCTTCTATTTTAGAAGTCTTGAATCTAATCTAGAGATCTGGTAATCTGTTATTTCTGTGGCTAAATCATCCACCTAATTGAAGTGTCGAAAGCATCCTCTCTGAGCTATTTCTACATCTTATTGATTGTTTCTGCCTAATGGCATCAAGAAACAACTCTTTAGCTACCCACAAAACTGAAAGTCTCATCCAAGCTCTCATCGTTGCAAAATGCTTTTCTCTATACTTGAGAAACACAGCATTTTCCTGCTTTTATCCATCCTGAATGCTTATTAAAGGACCATTTTTGTGTGATCACTTCAGTCTGTCATTTTGACCATAATACTCTCTGTATATACAAAGTTCCTTGCATACCATCTGGCTGCTTATTACCTACTGTATCCAACCTAAACTGCCTTCTTAACATTCAAAGGCTTTCCTGACCTATCTTTATTACACATCAATTCATAGTAAAAATATTGACTCTAGATTCCCAGGCTGGCTGGGATGCCAGCTTCCATTTTCTCCTTCTACTTTTCTATCTATCCCTCATAATTAGGAAAAGGTGCCTGTAAGCACTCCTCTTTTAATGCCCTTTTTTATAATATATTCTTCAATGACTTGCTTCTTGGCAGAATGAAGTGGCTGGAGCACAGAAGGCACTTTTTGCCAAGTTGAACATAATTTCAGCATTTATTTGCATTTCCCCACCTACCTTTAATGTACCCTTTACTACTTCATTCTGTATGGTCCTTTGCTCTAAGGACTTTTTGTGAGGAGTAGGGAGGTAAGGGATGTTTCTAAGCATGTCACATGATTCAGCATAAAACCCCTTGAACTAGATACACTTGCACTACAACATAGTATTTCCTGCCTATAAGCAGGTATTCCTCATGCACTATTCAAAGTATCTGATAACAGAGGGACTAAAACATTGGAGTAATCAGTTCTCTTCTGTGCCAGGAGCAGTACTGAGTGGCTATTTTGTTGGGCCAGTTCAGAAATCCCATGGCTTTGGACTTGTGCCTCTTCTAGCACTCCTGGTAAAAGGTGTCCCTTCAGAGATGTGCTGTGGCAGCGCTGTGCTCCAGGGCAGGGACTGGGGCTGAGGTTGAAGCCTGGGCTGGGGCAGAATCCACTCAGGCTGCCCCAGATGTGCCCAAGGCTCTGTTCAAGGTGACATCAGAGCTGCTGGCAGAGCTCAGCCCTCAAGGCTCCTGCTCCAAGACCATCTAGCTAAATCAAAGAATTAATGTCATTAATTTTAATTTAATCTCAGTTTCCTTTAAATGGCCCTGAAAAGAAACACAGATTCCTATTCTCACACCAACACCTCTTCACTGTGATTTGAATGTAAATCTGTTTTCCTTTGTTGTGAAAGTTAATCTAAATGCCAACAGTTGAAGAGTAGTATAGGTTAGTAAGCAACTCTCTGAGTCCCACTGCTCTGAGTTACTTTGTTGCCTTTCCCAGATCATAGAATAAATAAAACAGTTGATTTGATATGCATTGTTTATTCAAACCAACATTCATTTTTACAGGAGTTTAACAAAACAAAGAAGCTACTGGCTGGATTTACAAAGTGGATGAATAATTTTATGACCACTAATAATAGATATAGCTTTGTAATTTAAGGAGAAAGGTAATTAGCTTTCATACTTCAGTGGCAAACCTGATAATCTCATTTGAAGTGTTCTTTCTGCCTTTCTTTTAGTCCTTGAATATGGTCACTGGTGGAGGAAGGATGCAAGGCTTAAAAGAACAATGAGCTAATCTGGCATATATTTCAAACACTTTAGGCAACATTCATTACTTCCTATTTAGAATATCACAAAGTCAACTCTAGGAAATGATGGGCTGGATACAGTCAGGCTATAAATTAAAAAGGGATATGATGGAAGTAGAATAAGTTTTGTTTCGATCCAAATTCAAGCATATATATAGTATGCATGCTACAATATGTCTCCTGACATATATAATATGCACAGAACTCAATTTCTGGGTAGCTTGTAGTCAAGATCTAGATTTTGATTCTGTCTTCAATGAAATATTTCAAAATTTGATTCAAACTAATTTTGAATTTCTTTTCACTGCAGCTGAGAAAAAGCTTTTTTTAGCTCTGGAAGCTAAAAATAGCTGCAGATTTAAAAGAAACTGACTTTGCCAGTGAAGTCCAAAGCTGAGATTTGGAATGACCCACTCAAAGGTTGTCTAGTCCACAAATAAGCATTCTGCGGGATTAAAAAAAAAAAAAGTAGAAAAAGAAAGTAAAAAGATTCAAAGGTCATGTACACATGGCTCAAGGAAACTACTATCTCAAAAGTACTGATAGTGGGCAAAACTCACTATACCTAGTTTGGGATGAAATCTGAATGAGCTGCAGATAAGCAGTTCATTAATGTAATTTTAACCAAGACCTGGTTTTCTGAAAAATTTTCATGTGTGTCTAAGAGGTTTTCTACATCTTTTACAGATTAAGAATTTTTAGCAGTTTCAATTTAATCTTCCCACTAATGAGACTGACATGAGAAAGTCTTTGAAATCTTTGGATAATTCAGCAGTGTTTACAGCAGATGGTTTTCTCTTTGAAGATTTGACATATTATTAGTAGGTTAGCATAGAGTTCTGACAAAACTTCAGTAAAGATATTTTGGTTCTAAATCTAAATTAAAATCCTTTGATAGTAAATCTGATCTGATCTTCTTGGATCAATTGCTTCAAATTGGATTATTGTACTGAGCAAGTGATCGTAATGCAGCATATCAGAATTGATTTGCTCTACAAGAGTTTATCTCTCTTTAATTAAATAAAGAGAAATATGTTATCTCTTCAGACTTTTACTAGTTTAGATACATAATGGTTTTTGATCTATAATGATGTTTTATGCAAAACTGCATCTGGTGTTTTACTGAAATGAATTGCTATTACCTACTGCATTATGACACATAGTACATAGATTCTAATTCTATGAGATTCAAAAAAATTTATGTAATAAAAAAAATATCCTATTTATGCTTTATGTGTACATTGGCTAGGTGCAAATTATTCCCGGTGTGCATAATTTTGGGAACTCTGAAGATCATATTACTGAAAGATGTCATAAATAGTCTTTAAACAACTTTTATCATGGCACAGTTTGTTTAGAATAAACATTCTACCTAATTTTCTGTGGGTTTTTTTCTTTTTTTGAGGATGGATGGTAGAAAAAATATGAAAAATCAAGAGGCACCTAAAAGGTTAGATTTATGAACGAAACTCTTTCTCCCCCACAAAAGCTAAGTGAGCAACTTGAAGATGCTTCTAAGCAGCTGTACATTCCTAACTGCTGCTTATACAACAGATTGCAGAGACTGCCTTTGGCAACATTTCCTGTTTCAAATTTTCACAAGGGTGAACTGCTCTTCAAGAGTTTTTGACTGTTTTTTTCACTCTCTTTTTACTCCTCAAGAAAGGAATGGTCCTTCATGGGGATGCTCAGTTTTTGTTGAGTTTCTTTCACCCACCACTTTGCTACTTTTTAGAAGTTTAATTGTTCTTTAGAGGCACTGTCTGCTTATATATCACCTCAATTGCTCAAAAAGGTAATGAATGGAGCAACCTGGAAACTACCCAGAGAAATTCTTTGGATTACTGTAATAAAATTCTCTGAGCCGGACTCTATTTGTTAAAGCGGGGAATTGATACAGTTAAAAAATAAAAGAAAACATCCTTACTGAGAAGAATTCTTATAGAAACTGATTCTTCATATGAAGGTTATATGGGAAATGAACACTTGAGATGTACTATTGTTTTTGTTTATGCTGTAAATAGACTGAGGTTACCTGGGATTTCATACCTGTAAAAAAGTTCAGTTGATCGAATCTTTGTTTTCTGTGACCCAGCATTTCTTTCTTTTCTTTTTAGCTTTTCTTGACCTAGCTGTTTGAATTCAAAGTTTATATGATTGTGGAATATTTTCCTGATGATTATTCTTCACCTTGCTTTTAGAATTGCACAAAAAAAGGACATATTCATACTCTTTTCTTTGGTCAAGACAAATATGAAATAAATGAACATATAGTAGGTGCATAGAAATGTGCTTAACAGAATGTTTCGATTCAGATGCTGGTACTATAAACACAAATTTTGTAGACTTAAAAATTTTAAAAATGTTTTTCAAAAGATGAGAACGTTTCCAAGCTTACAGCTTGCAGCAAGGCAGTGCCACCATGACCAACACGACTGCGTTGTTCTTATCTCCAATCTTACTTTCCAGCAGAAAATGTGCCACCCTTCCTTTAAAAAAATCACTCATTGATGTTAATTAATGGTGTTGTCTTCATTTTTTGAATGTCCAGTTGTCTTGAGCACATAAGCAAAATTTCTGAAATACAGTCCAACATTTTGCAATAGATCTATGTCCAATTCCTTACCTGTGTCCAGTTGCTTTCCATTGCCCAATTTCTTACCTGTGAAGATACTACCACTGTTGATTTTGCTGGTAATCTTGTAGCTATGATTTATCTTTCCTGCAATTTCATTGATTTCCTGAAAGAAAAGAGCTATGAGTCTTTTGATTTGCATAAGGTTGAAAACTTTTCCACACACACATCTTGCCAGTTGATTAATGTAGTAGCATTGGGCATTAAGATTAATACCTCAATTTGAAAATGCAGTTGATTTTGACGTAACACATTTTTATAAACAAAATATAAAGTAAATTCTGATTAGAAACCTGGAAAATGACCAATTTCTTCTTTTGAAACAATTTTCATAAGATTTTTTAACACATGCCCAAAGACATAGTTATTTCATGGGTGCTGTGCAGCTTAGAATGTCTTTTAGGCAAATGTTTCATAGCTATGTGTTTATCTGCTTGAGAAAGATGACACTGATATTCTCAGCAGACCACCACAGGACCATATTATTCATTTTAATAAAATGTCTTTGTAATACATACAGTAGTGTTGAAATACATATAGTAGTGTATTTGTCCAAGAGAAAAGGCTAAATTTGTAAAGGTAGTGTAACATTTTCTTTGTAGTGCTTTAACGTGTGCAGTGCTGGTGTGATGTTAATGCCATAAAAGGGCTGGAGAGGAATAAATCCTAAGGATATATATATAAAAGTGCAAAAAAACCCCATAAGATCTTATAAAGGTTTGGCATAGATTGATTAGTTCATGTGTTAAAAATTACCGTTTACCATAAGGTTGCTTACTTAAAGGTGTAAAAGATCAGTATTTAATGTAAGGCAGCATAATGTAGCCCGTTTTTTTGCTCAGGAATTAGTGAAGTGACACAATAAAGCCTGTAATTCTCATTATTCTTTCTGTACACCACCCAGAAAACATGTACTTTCAGTCTAGATTATTTTTATTTTAAATGAAACAGAAAAGTAAGCAGATGGAGAACAATTATACAAACTCCCACAAAAATGAAATGCCCATTGTCAACCTCAACTATTCTCCATCTTGAAATTTCTTACAGTCTTGCTGCTGGTATATTCCACTTCTTTACTGAGATAAGTGACAGAGAAGAAGATGAGAGCCCTCTTCTGACAAGATATTTCCACCATTCATTGAGAGACTTCCCCCTGCCCCAAGAACTACATTCCTTTCCTCTCCCAGAAACTTTGCATTTTTCAGTTTGTAGTAATGGTAAAGAGTTAATATCATACATTGGTCATTCTCCATGCTCACCAAGAACAGAACTTAACTGTGTCTCTGAGGTTAGCATTCAGGTTCTGTGCTCGCAGACACTGGGGACATTTCCAGAGCTTCACCCAGGCTCAGGTGTTGCTGACAGTAAGACCATGAGCAATCGATGGCTGAGGAGGTATCCTCAGTTTTCAGATTGTGATGAATAATGGTTTCAGATAGGGGCTTTTTTTTCCAGAATCCTGCAGATTTAAGAGATGACATAAGAAAATTGCAAAAAATGTAATCTCTTTCTTGCCTTCTGTTACTACACTTTCTGTGAAAAGTTCAGCTGCTGTTATAATTTGGAAACATTATTTTTTGTTTAGTTGCATTTGTCTCAACAACTTCATCTATAAGGTAATGATCAGCTGTTTAGGAATCAGAAATTATACGTGAATAGTAAAATTTTTTCAGCTTATACTCAGATATACGTATTTCCTACAGTAGTTACTCCTATTGTGTTTCCCATTTGCAGGTAGGAAAGAATGTTTGTATTTTCTTACTGACTCATTCTAAGCTATGAAATACTTTTACCACCTGTTTTAATATTATACCTTAAAATTCTTTCTTACTGTATTCTCATAATAGTTTCCAACAGAGTTATTAAAATCTTTGTCGTTCCTTTTGGATTCTTTTTCCATTGTTGACTTACAGGCAAAATCAGTTTGTACTCCTTTTCTGTCTGTGATTATTTCTGTCTTATGATTATTTTAATCTGCAAATACAGTCTTCTGGTAGTACAAATCTAATTGTATACCCTATTTCCTTCTTTTTAGGTGTTGTTTAATCTTATTCTTAATCATGTTCAGCTCACAAATGTGGTCACTAAATGCTTGTCATTACATTCATCATCTTTGCCTTTGCTGGTGTGAGGGAATCTGTGTATGTAAATTCAAATGGGCTCTTGAACAATGCAGATCTTACAGAAATATCCATCCACTGTAGAAGCTAGTCAAGGTATTTGAATGCAGATGTGCTACCTCTTTACTTTCAGTCATTCTGCTTCCCAGCTGCCATGCTAGTTACTATGCTATTGTGTCCAAAGCAAAATAACTGTACGAATTTAACCTTGGCTCTTGGAAACCTGGATTTCCTGGGCTGAAGGAAGGACGTGGCAGCTTCTGACTGCTCACTGCCTCTCTGAAAGGCTGCTCTTAGGTCCACTTGCCCTTCCTGGGTGGAGAGGAGGATGCCGGGACAGGGAGACTGAGGCATGCTCAGGGCATGTGCCCAGATGCAACCAGTGCTAGCTGCTCACCTGTACACCAAGGCAGAGCAGCATGTAGATTGCTGCTCTGCATCTGCCAGATAAATCAAGCACCCAGTGTAAATCCAGACATGTGGGTCAATATCTGGCACTTCCTGTAATAGGTGGGCTTCCTGGGAAAGCAAATGGATTAAAATGGCACAGAACGGACTATTATTATTATTTTGGTGTCAATGCTTATAGAACATCAACAGAATATAGTACTTTTTTGTTTTTTTAAATAAACATATTGAGAAGTGTTTGGGTCAATTAATTTGTCATAACATTTTTAAAAAAAGGTTTCTCTGAATAAAGAAAAAACATAATTTTCTTCTCGAAACACCAGACTTCTGATTGTATTTGAATTAAATAATCAGTTTGGGGAAAGTAAAGTAAAAGACAGCTTTAAGATTCTTTCATGTCATGCTCTTTATAGTCTCCTGGGATACCTCACTTATATCCACTCTGAAAACCAAGCCGGCAATGAGGAATAGTGTGAGCAACTCAGTTTTACTTACTGTTCTTTCCAGCCATATCTTCAAACCTTTGCAAAAGTGGGAAATTCTCTAATTCTCAAACCTGTGCAATACCTCAATCTGCTGTCTTTCATGCAAGATCTCACAAAATTTCTCCTGATTTCCCAGATGAATATAGGGAAACCAGACTATAGATATGTGCCTTCCTTCAGTGATTTACAGATGCAATTAACTTAGCAGCAATAAAGGTCTGTCAATATAATAGGCAGAAAGCAAGATCATCCTGCCTTCAAGTTGCTTAAATACCTCGTTTAGGCTACGCTTTCTTGAATGTATAAATTAGAAAACTATATTTTTTTAAAAAGCATCTGTTAAAACAAGCAATCTGTTAAATCTATTTTTTTTGCAGGTCTTCTTGCAATCTTCCTACAATGAGGAAGGAAATAATGAAGCAATGTTGGGTGTAATAGTACTTTTAACATAGAAAGATTTTAACAGCTTCATTTTTTCATTTCTGGAAATTAGTACATTCAGAAATGTTTCCAGCTAAATAATAATATTAATTGCTTTGACTGAAATTCCTTTTTTCTGTGCTTAAGAATAATGTTCTCACATCATGTAAAGACAATATCTGTCAATACAGAAACACAATTCATGGGTAAGGAAGTAGGAAATTTTTTCTTATGTTGTCATTTTTTGTTACATTTGTTACATTGTTACATTTTTTCAAACTATCTTAAGGAATGCTATTTTTACATTCTCTTTTGTCATGATATTGATCATTTATTAAAACTTTCTATACCTTGATTTTTTTATTATTATTATTATCTACATTAATTTGCATTATAATCACTTCCTTTTACCTGTTTTATGTTTTCTATTTGAGCCTAGCCTGGTAATTGCTGTATTGCTGTGTTAAATTAGGAATTTCCCCTTCACTTGTTTCCATTTTTGGAATACCATAAATATCCTAGTCCTATTCTATCCATCTTGATCCCTGAGCAATAAAAAACAGCTTAGTTAGCCATTCCTAACCCTATCCAAATATTTTCTTTGCAGACTCTCCCACTTTATCACTTACTGTTTTCAATGAGTGCTATAACTCTTTCCTCACATGATTTAGGCCACATTTTTCAAGTCTGTGAGTCCTACATTAGGCATATTGGTCTATGTGCCCAGAGCGCTTGTTTAAATATTGAGCCTCAGCCCAAATGTCTAAACATAGGCAGCTGCATTTTAATGTTAAGTTCGGAAATGACACTACTGAGGGCTTGTTCTTGTAGGTCATTCAGGAGTCAGTATTTATTAAGTGGGCTGTGCTAGCATTATGTATGCATGATATTTGTATTAGCAATGGAGGTGGGTTGGAGCTTCAAAATTTCACCTGCAAATCTGTTTTTGTGTAGTTAAATCTGTGTTTAATGAATCTAATTGACTGTATAATGGTAAGAAATTATCTGCATGTCTGGAAAACACACATTGGTCTTCTAAATCATCTTGCAGTGGAGTTTTCAATATTTGAATGATTTATGATTATCTGTAACATGTGCACTCTATTTTTGAAATGCAAGCAACCAAGAAAGGAATGAGAGAATTAAAGAAACAGAATGTATTCCTTATGAAGAACAGTCAAGCTCCTTGCAAGTGGATTCATGTAAGCAACTTTTAAGAGAGATCTTAATTATCAGTGTGTCTTCCATCTCTTACTGTTTTATTCACTGCAGAGTTGCCTTTTTTTAATCTTTATGAGAGCTAACATCTTCATTTTCCAAATGATAAAAACAACAACATTATTTGTACGTTTTATGACACTGCAGCCTTTCCATCTGTCCTGGGTGTCACTGCCTACATTCGTGCACCATCACATAATGAGGCATGTTTTAGGAGCTAAAATCCCTCTTTCCTCTTCATTATGCATGTGGCATGCAATGTAATTTACTACATAACAGATGTCATAGCTAAGTACCCAGACTCATGTCATGATTCATTCATTTGAAGACAATCTGTTGCAACACAGTAGAGCTTTTCAAAAACTAGGTAAAATTTTGTGTTTGCCTGAGCATTCAAGATTTTGTGCTGTACTGTGCTAAGTTGAGTAGGCTAAAAACCAGGTATAAGAAGACTTCTGCTAGTGCCTAGAATCCAGATTAGAAATTTGACATTTGAGAATACCTCTACTACTTTGGTTTTTTTGCCTTACTTACCTAAACAAATAATTCTAAGTTACAATGTTTTTCTTCTTTAATTTTTTTCTTGATTGAACACTTACTTCTCCAGACGCTTATAAAAATAAATGACACATTTCAAAATTCATCAGTGCAGTTATTGGAAGAACTTTGGGGATCTTAAAAAATGAGAGTTTGAAGTCAGGATAAATTTGGTGGAACATTATTACACTGCCCTTCTAAAGCTAGGACAATTCATGGCAGTATTTTACATAAGATTGCCATTAGACATGGTCTATCTTTAGGGGAAAAGGCAGACAGTAATATAAGTTATAATATCTGAATCCGAGAAGTTGCAAATGCGGTAACTCAAATCATTATTAGGGTTAGAAATACAATTGTCATATGAATAGAACAAAATTTTAAAGGTCTTCACTAGGCACTGCATATTTAGTCAGTAGGCATCCAGCACTTCTGATGGATGCTAAGAATTTATGCCGATTGGAACTTTGCAAATGCATGCAACAGCAATAAAACAGTTTTGAAACTCTACAGATTGTATCACATTTTTGCTATTAGTTTATACTAATAAGAGCAAAACCATTTCTGTGCAGAGGCTTAATAGAAAAAAGAGATTTGTCTCATATATACATCTCCAAATGGGATCACTCACCAGATGCTGATGTCGTTGCCAAGCATCTGAAAACTACAATTGTCTCACTCAAGTGGATGAAAAAGCTTATTTGGAAAAAAATGAAAACCAGAGTAATTTTTTTTTTTAAATTATTTTTATTCTGATGATTAAGAAGCCCCAGTAGGTGAAATGAAGTCCATAGAATGAGTTTGTCCATTTAATATTCCCCTGGTTCTTTCAAGGGATAATGCAAAGCCCCAGCAGGAGAGTTTCTCACTGAGAGTCCTTTGGAATCCTCTCCTGAGAATATAGAAATTGATTTCCCATCTGCATTTGAAGAAGCCTGGTGAGAGATATTTTTCTTGTGATTGTGCTGTCAAATGCCCTCTGCAAGCATCTGTAATGATAGGTTGTAGAGCCCACCAATACATAGTTTCAGCAAGAATGGGTCCAAATTCTAAAAAAAAAAATCTTGTATATCAGACAGAGTTCTGGTCGTACATACTTTATTAACATGAATAAAGATTTTCAATAGTCTTCTCCAGAAAACAGGTGGAATGCTGTTCAGTGTAGAATTGTCACACTGCTTATATAGCATTACTTAGAAAGCCTTTTATGTCAGTATTACTGATCTAATGAACTTCTAAATTCCTTTGTCAAAAATTATTACCCTGTTTCATTAGAACAGTTTTGATGCTGTGTTCAAGACAGGTTAGGATGACACCTTAAGGGCCTGGATTTTTCAGCATTTGTCTTCTATTTCTTCAAAATAGGTTCCTGATGAGCTCATTCCATGATTTTCTACCTTACGTTTTCTGTATTTAGGGCAAAAGATGTTCAGGGAATGTGAAACTAATGAAAGTCTGCTGATAACACATCAGGAAAAACATCATCCCTTCTCACCTTTCTCACTAAAGCTGTAGTAGAGATTTTAAGCACAGCTGATAAGGGAATTTCAGTTTTGTAGGAAACTCTGGCCTGCCACTGTTGTGTTTCATTTTCCATCAGGAGGAAGTGTGAAGTTGGAGAATTTCCCAATGGCATGGGACAACGGCCTTGGGAGGAACCCTGTGGGTGATAAGTGCATGGGGCAGGTGCCTGAGCAGCAGCAGGCTGGCCAGCTCGGCATGTGGCCAGCAGGTAGGGAGCTGCACCTGAGGATCTCGCATCTCTGCACTGTCAGCCAGCTCACCTGATGTGCATGAAAATGTAGTAGGAGCAGCTGTTTCAATTCTGCTGACTCAGCATATTCAGAGAAACAATGCCTTTGGAAGCCTTTCCCTCCCAGAGTTTTTGACCAGCTCTGATTTTTGAACAAGTCAGAGGCACAAAAGTTTTTTTGTTTCTGTCTCAAGCTGGTGCCAGAAACAGAAGAACTTATCCGTTTCTCCTGCTACATTACTACTTGGGGAAGATAGCCTCGAAAATCCCCTCTGAATTCACACATCTGAGGCTTTGGGAAAGATGGACTCTGAAAACAGCATGTCTACAACCAAAGCAGATTCTTGGCTCAGGCTGGAAACTGAAACTGACAATGCTGGTGATGTGCATTTTACAGTATGGTTCCCTCTTCAATTCAGTTAAAACAAGTTAAAGTCTGCTTTGTTTGTATACTTCCTAACAGCGCCAGCACTGTAATGGTACATCCCCTGTTTACCTATAGAGCAACTATAAAATTCTTCATGTTTAGAGATTGAAATTGTTAGATTTCTTTTTTCTTGTGAGTTCCTATGCAAAACTTACTGCATAAAGCATTAACTTATTTTCCTACCCACCTTAACATTTCCAACAAGTTATTGAAATAGATTAATTTCCTTAGTGCTAGTGTATTTTTAGAGAAGGGGTTTCTTCTCTGCTAATTGACTTTTTCTGATCAAGACCTGATGCAAATACAGTATATAAGCTACAGTTCCTTAAGCTTCATTAGTATCTGCATTCCTGATTTTAACAACAACCTTTACTAGTCATAAAGATAGTTCTTTTGAGTGGTGTATAACACTAATACAGAAAGAATACTTTTTTTTAAATAGTTACGAACAGCTACATTAAATGACATAATAGACATGACTGAATTTTTTTTTTTTTTGGTAATGCACAGATTTATCTCCCTTGGGCTGTACTCCAATTTATTCTGTGTGTATCAGGCAAGGAATATTACTCCAGATGGAGTCATATATCCACATATGTCCATATGTGACACTCTCAAAAGAAGCTGGACGTATAATGTAAATGACGTAAATGTAATGTGTAATGTAACATGAATAAGATATTGTTTAGTTCAGCAAACAACATGAGCAAAATTTGGAAGATTTTTATTACTGGCATTCAGTTGTATGCTCTTGTGAACGAGTCATGACTGTAGTTTAAATAATATAGTTTTAAAAAGTGGTTCATAGGTTGGGGATTCTTCATAAATGTGAATTTCACTGTTTTGGTAAAAGAAAATATGCTTCTTTTCCTTGAAAAAAACCATGTGTGATAAGATAATCTAGCCTGGAAATAAGAGGAAAAAATTATCAGAATGATCTAAAAGGGATCTACTTTTACTTAATTCTAGGCTTCATTTCTTTTATTAATGGAAAATAATTTTTTTTGGTGTAAAATATTAGTGGGGTTTTTACAAGGAAAAGCCACAGCTGTGGGGAGGAGAAACAGTGAAGAAGAATAGTATACTGAGATTATTATTTTTTAAACCCTTTTTAAAGCACCACAGCAAAGGTGTACTGGGCATTGCTGTTACTAGACAACGGAGTGTAGGTAGAATGCAGTTTCTCACTTCATACACCCACTATATGCCTTTGACAGTAGAAATTAAACATCAGAATCTCAGAACTAGAATATTTTAAAATATTTTGTTGGCTTTTGCATGTTACTTGCTACTCTCAGCTACTCATTGCTTAAGGCTATCTGTCACACTGTTGCTGTATCTTTTAACCAAGGAAATTGCAAAAGCAGTATACGAATGTATATGACAAAGTACAGTAGTAATTTTTGATGGGTCATCATTTGAATTCACATGCAGTGTTGCTGCATTCAAAGGTGGATGTATGGAGAGATATTTGATTCTTATTTATACATACTGTTTTTCATATTGCTGCATTTTAGGACATATAGGCATATTTGGACATATAGGCAGTGCCTCTGATTTTGGAACCTATGTTACCTTTCGTTTTTCCAGTAACCGCTGCCACATTGTTAACTCTGGGACAATTTATTAATTTGCTACTCTGCTCAGGTGCACAGGCTCTGCAGTATGATGACTTGCAAACTCAAGGGTATAGACAGCAAGAGATGTACAGCACAGCAGCCCTGAGCTGTCTTCTGTGGACAATTTGACAACATGGAAAAAGGTCTTTGAAGACTTGATAACTGTAGTTGTCTGACATTCTCCTTGGAGCTATACTACACACCTCCAAGAAGCATACATGCCTGGCCACCTAGCAAAAGCAGTCTGAAAAGGGAATTGTCACCCTCATCCTATGAAAACTGTGAGGCTGTGGCATAGCAGGGGTGTGAGTGCATGAGGGTGAAGACGGTGCAGAAGTGAGAGCGGGTGAGGGAATTACGGAGTCATGAATTTTATGGCTAGATAATCCTTGCTCTGTGTGGATTTATTAGCCTCACCAGAGAGTCACCTACCTATAAATCCTATTTCTCATTTCCCCCTCCTGTTTCTAGAGAAGCCAGGGAGCTATAGTCTGTGCTAGACATGGAAATGTAGGCTTTTTCTAACCACTGTCTGAGGGAAGGCAGCACATTGCAAATACAATGTTGGTGAAATAAGAGTCTATAGTTCTTTTGTGTATGATAGATGAGTAAGTTAAAACTAATGAAGTGGAATAATTCCTAACCAAGAAATTAGCACTTTCTTATATTACATACAGTGTTGGTAGCATGCTTTAAAATTCATAAATTATCAACATGAAATTTTTCATGAAAAAGACATATTTTTATATTGACTTTTATTTTTAAAGCTTACTGCATTTTAGCCCATTTGTTTTTCAGATTGGATACCTCAGAAAACTTTACTTTCCTTAGAAAATTAATATGTAATATGTAAGCCTGCTAATGTGCTTACTTTGTAAGTTTACACTAAGACTGAATGCAATACTATAAGAATATTCTGCTTACAGTGTGGATTAAGTTCCCACTGTTTTGGGATCATCCTCTTTTTGTTACTGGAGAGTACAAGATCCTGTATGTCAGGGAGTTATTTACACTACAGGGTGAAAAATTGCAAAAATGTTTATTTACAGAGGAAGCTTCTTTTCTAAAGAAATCAGAAGTTAGTGTGTTAGTAGCAGCCTGTAATATATGGGAATAATGATGTCTGAATCTGGTTCTGATTTTTATTTTTTTTTACTGGGAATTCATATCACTGTAGAAAAAGATGTGCCTACTACCAGATTTTTTCAGTACAATGTAAGGACAATTATTCTATACAATCTGCATCAAATAAATACATTCAGAGTGTTGTTTTCAGGAAAAAAACCGAGAGGCATGCCTCTGTAAAACACATAACTTTTTGAGAAAAAAAAGGAAATATATCTCCACAAGGTCCTCCTGCTTCCCTGGAGAGCTGACTTATTCCAAAACACATAAATCAGAGAAATACTGTATTGTTACTGCAATAGTATGGTGGTTTTTGAAGTAATGAGGCGTTGCTTAGAATAGTGTGAATTTATTTTCCTTAATATTGTAATTATCTAGCTGATGCAGTCGTCATACTTCCCATGCTGTCCCTATTGGGTAGATATGAGCCCCTTCTCTCTATATCACAGGTTCCATAAACTGTAGTTTAGATGTAAACTGGAGGTTACATCAGTGAGATTTTCAGTTGTTCAACTCCAGTGTCATTGGGCATTATCATCACAGTGTATCAAGATAGCAGTAAGTCTTTACCTGTCCATGTGTTTGGATCTCTCTCAGTATTGATACCTCTGTAAAACTGTGGTTTTGTGTGTGTGTGTGCACACGTGTGTATACACATACATATAAATAATTGTCTCCATACATTACGTATTTGTATAAGTGCAGGTTATTCTCTATAATAAGGAAATGTATGTGTTTGAACAATGAAAAAGGATAGTCATTTATATGGACAGAGAAACAGAACTATTAAAATGTCTGGGGTACATGTATGAGGAAAGGTCTGTGAAACAACAAATGAGAAAACCTCCCTTTAGAAATTGAGGAGAACGTTTACTTCCTTTAAAAAACAGAGAAGGATGAAACATATATTTAAGTCAGTATGACTAATATTTTCGTTGAGATGCTTCTAGATAATGAGTTTGATAGAATGAGAGCATCAAACGTTTAAACCTATCTACTCACTTGCTTGTCATAAACTCTAAATAAAAGGGCAGTACTTTCTTAGCCTTGTACTGAGAAGGCCATCTCTCTGTCTCTCTCTCTTTCTTCCTCCCCTTTTGCTTTCTCTCTCTGTGTCTTCCTTTAAATCTGCTTTCCTGCACAGCTGCTGACAATATGTCTCTTTTGGTGCTTTTGTGCAGCACTCTGTTGTCTGCTGATGGTTTTATTCCTTGAAGGGATACAGGCAGAAACTTAAAGAATGAAAACAATAATAAATCTCCCCAAAACCTAAAGCCCTCAAGTATATTCCTTCTCTTTAGTGCCACTATGTTTTCAACTAAAATAAGCCCACCCAAAACCAAAAAAAACAAATGAAGTTTCAACCTCCCAAATGCTAAGCGTATTTTGATACTATAAATTCAATTTAGAAAGCACTGAATTCAGCTCTAATCATTATCTGACTTATTCCTACAGTTGTCTGACTGACAGTATGTACTTGGTCTAATACTTGTTTAATAGTTGTCATGTTCAATTGATTGAATACATATTAAATGGACAATTGTCCTGAATGATGATTTGGGAGACCAGGGAGCAGCATGAATACATTGGGTTGAGAAAAGAGGGTAAATACTCATGAACAGTGAAAATAACTCATTTCTGCTCTTCAGGTATGAAAAGAAAACATACCTTGATTATCACTGCATTTTTCAATTTTTTTTTCTCTACATTGTTTTGGAATTCCCACTGCTCATTTATTTTTCCCCTGTTAAAAAACAGACAGGGGAAGCATGATGAAAATAGGGGAGAAAAGGGAAAATGATTTTTTAAAAAAGAGGAGAAAGGAAGGCAGGTTCTGTTACATATTTTCACATTTGGTAGAAAATCTACTAGGAAAGGTTTAGAAACTTTTTGCCGAAAAGAGAGTTTAATTCAAAATCCTGTAGCTAGCCATACAATGTCAGAGTGTAGCAGACAGGTCTGTGGGGCTGCACTGTGATAATGCGATCTTAGCTGACTACCATTTGTCTTTCTTGTGAACTTTTTTGAACCGCTAATCCATCTGATTGAATATCAGAGTGCTCCATGCAGAGCAGGGTTTGCTAATGCAGGCTCCCTTCTGTTGCACGGTTAGGAAGATATTTATTATTGTTAAGTCCCACCTAAGCAATTGGCTGCTAGTTGTTAACAAAATCTTGTTTGCAAAATGATGGGTTGGAAAACTGTGCAAGTAACTCTGTGTCTGAAACTTAAGGACATGGTAATAATAATATTTGCAATTGGTTCAGCTGCAAAGGTAACACTGTTCATTAATGTTTTCTGGCCTATGAAATTTGTGTGATCCAATGTGAAAATATGCGCTATTGTTGTTAGTATGAATGCTGTAGGCAGGCATATCTATTTTCAAGTGTGTCAAGGCACTTTTTAGTCATTCAAATAGGTGGCATGTAGAATGCAGCAATACCTTCAAATGTGATGAGGTGTACTTTAATTGCCTTGCAGCCAAAACACTCAACTTAGTCTTCTGCAGTGAGCTGTTCTTAGCTCATCTCACAAAAACCTTGGCAGTATTAGTTGCTAGATTGTCTCTCAGCTCCCCATGACCTGTATCTTTAATTGCCTTGGCAAATGAAAGGTGGCCACAGCCCCCACTAAGCAGGGAAATCCACACAGAGCACAAAATACCTGTTCTGTGGGGCCTGCACTAATACCAGACAGCTGGGAGGATCTGTGTGTAAATTGCCTTCCTTGCAACATTTGCCACAAACAGACAGAGCAATGCTGAATCTCCTGTAGTATAAGTAACAAAGGGTGGCAGGCAGAGCTTGCTGAGTGCCACAGGACTTCATAATGCTCTCCATCCTTGCTCTGATACAGTCTGGTTTTAATATCAGGGCACGTAGATGGATAAGTGTCTTCACGTAGCTTTGGAAAAGAGGAAAGTAAGATGAAAAGTTGATGATTGTCTAATTTTTGCTTTTACAAAGGTTTCTTGGAGGAAAAAGAATGAAGTTGTTGAAATTTCCATTCCATTTTGTAATTCTGGTTCTGTGGCAGATACTCAGAGACTTTTTTTTTTTTTTCTGAACTTGGAGAAATGAACAAAAACATTAAAATCAAGTTAAAGATCAGGTTGGGTGCCTAGATTTGTGTCACATCTAGTTTTATTGATATGTAATAGTGGTGGGTAGACCGTGGCTGGCTACCA
Source organism: Limosa lapponica baueri (assembly GCA_002844005.1). Classification (NCBI taxonomy): domain Eukaryota; kingdom Metazoa; phylum Chordata; class Aves; order Charadriiformes; family Scolopacidae; genus Limosa; species Limosa lapponica. The sequence continues at coordinate 302,628 of KZ506121.1, forward strand.
GACACCCCCACCCAGCTATTCTCTTACTCCCCCTCCTCAACAGGACAGGTGGACAAAATAAGATGAAAAAGGTTTGTGTTTAAGATATGGACAGGTTGCTCACCAATTGTTGACATGGGCAAAACAGACTGAACTTGGAAAAAGTGAATTTAATTTATCAGCAATCGAAAGAGATTTGGATGGTGAGGAGCAAAGATGAATAACAAAACACCTTCCTCCCTCTACCCTTCCTACTTCTCAGGCTCACTTTCACTCCTTCATTTCTGACTTCTTCACTTTCCCCCCACTCTCTCTCCCTCCACCCTATCAGCACAGGGAGATGGGGAATAGGGACAGCAGTCTGTCTGTCCATAGCAGCTCCTTCCTGCTCACTGTTTCCCTCCATGTGGGCCCTCTCCATGGACTGCAGGAGAGTCTCTGCCTGGAGCACCTCATCTCCTCCTTATTCTCTGACCTCGGTGTCTGCAAGACTGTTTCTCACAATTTTTTCTGTCAAATGTCTCATATGCTGCCAGGAAGCATTTTTTCCCCCTTTCTTAAGTACACCCAGAGGCAGCACCACCTTGGCTGAGAGGCTCAGCTGTGCCCTCTCCTCATAGAGACCACCCTGCAACCACCTGCTGCCGGCACCTGGCCACCTGCACCCAATACAGTAATACACATCAGCTTTGCATTGAAATGCACCGGCCCAGGAGTATAAGTATCCCTCCTTAACATTTGCCATGAATTGATGACAATAATCAAATCCCCTATATTGACTAAATATGTTTACTCATTGGCAAAGAGAATTGCTTTCTGGGGAGTGAACAGATGAGATTTTTTCAAATTGTACATAGACATTTCTGCGTAAGTGCAAGTGCTTTTTCACACAGGAGAGAGAGAGATTTTACTGAGATACTGGGGGGCATGAAGTATCTTAAAGAAAAATCTCAGCTACAAAGGATGATGCACTTTGCAGCTTTAACAATGCAAGGACAAAGGATTGAGGTTCTGTTCAAATCTGGGACAGAAAATGAACTTTTTGAAAAATAGTATTTTCTGTGAGAAGTGACAAAATGGTGGAATTGTATGCTTACTTGCAATGCATATATGCCACTAGAGCTAAGGTAAAAAAAGGAAATTAGGACTCTGATCATATTCAGTAGTGAATCAGAAAGAAATCAGTTATGTCGCATATTAACACTTGCTAGCAAATCAGAGATTTTCTTTTAATTAACAACTTAAGGATAAATTTTGTTAGTAACAAAAGCAGGAAATTTACAAGTAAAATAAGCATTCTGGTTTAGATTCTTGGTTTTATCTTGCTCCTCTGCATATGTACGAAGGGAAGTAGTTGCTCTGTTTTCAATGACATACACAAATGAATATCGTTTGCAAACTGAGATGATGGTCATATACTTTTTGTATTCCTTCCAGCCATAGTTTTATCCTTTTTGGACACAGCAGTTTTTTCACAAGAAGATAGAGTAGACTGCATGCCAGATTAGCATTTTACAGTCTTTGACTCTTACCCTGCTTCAGCTGCTGCAATTGGCAAAACGTTTGTTGAATGAAATGAGACCAGTATCTGATTTTTTTTTGATTGATTTGTGAACATTATGCCCTTACAGATTGCTTTTCTTTAAAGCCTCTGCTAGAATGAGTTAAGGGGAAGAAATTGCAGGGAGAATGGTATTGTTTCTGCCTCTTAGAAAGAGCAGTAGACCAGCTTCCAGCTCCACAGATTACAGAGGTAAACTAAACCATTCATATATTGTGGTTCATGTTGTCATCAGCTTACGGTTCCTTGTGAGTTTATGCATTTTGACTGTAGAGTTTACATTAAAAGCATTCCAGTGCAGTTGAGCCTTTGGACTGCTTCCCTGCTGCCGTGTGAGAGAGAGCAACAGTTTAAAAACAAAGCCATAGAAAACAAAAGTGTGGGAGTGTTTAGATTTTATAAAGATCTCTAAGAAAGACATGTGCTTATCGTTTCAGTAATCCTTTATGTGAAGTGGCAAGTCCTTTGTTCTCTGTCAGCTACGTCACCTATCAACATTAAAAAAAACCCCAAAACACTGCACTGAAGCGATAAGATAGTTCTACAATAAAGAATAATCCATGAATAGAAATGTATCTTTTCTATAATTTAAAATGCACTTTTACATATTCCACTTCATGGATGATTTGTTGGACCTGGCATACACCAGGTGTCGGTCAAATGACATGCAAATATCAAAGTATTAATACAGATTTTGTCTTGGCTTGTAGCTTGTGCCAGTATTTTATTTTTTTTCCTTGGGAGAGAAATTATCCTGTTGCTCCTGCTGGGAATTATAATGTACTGATGCAGCAGATCTGGCATGCTGTTTTCTTTTCTAGCAGAATTACCACTATAATCTCTATTACCTTGTATGTGCTCATACTGCTTACAATGTATCAGGTACTGTGCAACATAAAAGCACTTTTTCCACCCACCAAACCGAAATACGAAGACCGAGGGACGAGGAAGTACATAATTAAAAGGCTGATCTCTCAATAATGACACCATTATTTTACATCTTGCGAGTTTGCATATGTATTTTCACATAGCTTTTACTTTATATTTTTGCAGAAAGATGGGTACGCAGATCAATACATGTAACAAAAATACTATTGTAGGTGCCTTAGCTCTTTTAGAGCTTTGAGAGATGAATGGCTTAGAGAGGTCACTCCACAAAAAGAAAAGAAAAGAAAAGAAAAGAAAAGAAAAGAAAAGAAAAGAAAAGAAAAGAAAAGAAAAGAAAAGAAAAGAAAAGAGTAGTTCATCTATTGAACTAGAAATTTAGTATACAGCCCCTGAAAGATGGAAAAAGGAGGAGTGGATTTTCAGACTTTCCCTTTAACTCTTCAGCAGGACTACTTTCCATAAATTTACAGATGGTACACAAAACATTTGACCATTGTTACTCATAGGCATCAATTGCTGGGAAATACACATTTAAATAGCTCATATTTTAGAACACTTGAGAGATCATAGGACTTTAAACAGCTTCCACTTCAGATTAAGATGTCAGCAGTAGCAAAGCTAGCAAAGTGTGATGTGAAGTATTCCATATGCTAGACTGAAATAATCACAATTGAAAGCCATTACATAATCAGAGCTACTTTGGCTGGAGTTGACTGACAATGCTTACTATTCAATTAAGAAGCATGATATTGGGCTCAGATGTTGATGCAAATCTAAAAGAAAGCTTAATTTGTTTGACCCTTGTAACCTACCAGCTTTGATTTTATTTGAGACTGTGCCTAATGCATTTTTAGTATCCAAGGAACACATTATTTCATCATAAGAAGATTTCCAGTTGCTACTCCAAAACCCTACTTAAGTTTTGTTAGCATAATGATTTATTAGGGAAAAGAAAAACCAACAACCAAAAAAACCCCAAAAAACCAGGCTTAGAGAACCTTTAACCTTCATTTAATCTTTTTTTTTTTTATTTGCTAACCTAAACAGGAACTAATCATTGGTGCAAAGGATTAACAGACACAGGAGACCAGATTATACGTTTTTAAGTTTTGCTTTTGAGTCTTGAGGGAATCCTATAGTGTGGAATTGGATTAACCTTTCTGACACTTTTTCTAATAACCCAAAAGCTATGGTATAAGGCTTATTCTCCTGATGATCAGCATGGTTGCTTTGCTTACTATGTAGATTCTATGTTCATATGTGTGAAGATGTATGTTATCAAACACAATGTGAACAATGAGGAGTATTCAGAATTTGCAGGGAATATTCATTCTTTCTCTATAAATTAGTGACAGTGTTTGTAAGTGATGTCCTGGTACCAAAAGATGTTATTAGTAGCAACATTTTTAGGATTTGAGTGATCATTCACACTTTGTCAATGAACTTCGTTTAATCGGGTTTCTGTATGACCTGAGTGGATATAGTTGCTTATAAATGTCATTCTTTCTCTTATCAGTCCGGGTTTCCTCACTTTCTCTCAAAGCAGCTGGCACTAAGCTGAAACTCATTTTTTTTTAGTAAATTCTTGTTCAATTTTAAAAGTGTAAGACAATTCAGAGCAACTACACTTGGAATGAATCTGAAGTCTGATACATGAGTTTACATAGTCTGTGTGAAAAGTTATGCCCTTATATATGATACCAGCAACCTTATATGATACCAGCAACCTTCATCCATTCAATCCATAGAATAGGTAGGACAAAAGTAAGATTGAAGATTGCATTCCCCAGTGCAACCAAGTTTTGCTGGTGTAGTTAAAACTGTTGTATATCCAGGTTTAACCTCCTTTTCCTTATGGAAATTTTATTTGGGTAAAAAAAACCCACAAAACCAAAAGGGGAATTTTATTCTTGAAATCTGGACAAATCTGGCAGTCTGCAGTTTACATGGCTGTCACCATCAGGCTTTGGGCATAATCCCTCTTGTTCTGAGATGGAGATACCAAGGAGACTTGCACGTAAGCTGCTTATGCTTGGATGAACTGAGACCATCATTTTTCAGCCCTCACTGCAATAGAATGGTGGGAAGAGTTTAGAACATAGCCTTATTCTCCTTAAGTATTCACCTTCAGTTCAAAAAAATGTACAATCCCTTCTTTAAAACAGCAACAATCCTGTTATGAAAGGAAAAAAATAAGTTTTGTAAAAGTGCATAATTGTAGTATATTTATATATTTGCACTGTTGACAAAATCTGATAGGCTTCCTTCTGCATGGTTCAGTACTGTAAATTTTCAAGCTGATTTTTCATATTCAGAGTGATATTTTTGCTTATGCATGACCAGTCTAGAAAAGTTAAGCCCAGCTGTTCTATACATGATCTTAGGCATGTAATGCAATTGAAAAGCAGAAATATAAATATTTGCCAGAGGGATGGAATAAGAACCATGTTTTTTTCTCACCTGTTTTGATCTGTCATTCATTTGCTGTTTGTTTTCCGTATTTTCTCTTGCTCTATTGATCTTTTCTCTGTTTCAGACACACTAAAGGTTTTTTAGGGTGTTTTGGAAAAATGAGACTCTTGCACGTTGTCTAACATGATCTGTGGGGATAGTCAATGGCTTTGGTATAATTTTCATCTATGAAACTGAAGGTTGGCTGAAGTTTATGGAACAAGTTGGAACAGTTATAGCATCACATACTAAAGATTCTTCCCCTTCCACTTCATTCTGTCCACAACAAGCCATCAGTGCCAGAACTTGCAGGCCCTGGAAGTGGGAGAAGGCCTACTAAATATCTGGATATTAGCATTTTATTTTTCCTTGTCATTGTGTAGCATTATGTTGCATTTTTGTTACTGCTCATTTTGAGTCATAGAATCACAGAATTGTTAGAGTTGGAAGGGACCTTAAAGATCATCAAGTTCTAACCCCCCTGCCGGGTGCAGGGACACCTCCCACTAGACCAGGTTGCTCAAAGCCCCACCCAGGCTGACCTTGAACACCTTCAGGGATGTGGCATCCACAGCTTCTCTGGGCAACCTGTTCCAGTGTCTCACTATCCTCACAGTAAAGAATTTCTTTCTATTAGCTGATCTAAATCTCCCCTTTTTCAGTTTAAAACCATTATCCCTCGTCCTATTGCTGTACTCCCTCATAAAGAGTCCCTCCCTGTCTCTCCTGTAGGCCCCCTTTAGGCACTGGAAGGCTGCTATAAGGTCTCCCCAGAGCCTTCTCTTCTCCAGGCTGAACAACCCTTACTGTCTCAGCCTAGTCTCTTAGAATTTAACACATTTTCTAGATTTTTAATGTGGTTTCTAAATTTGTTCAACTTTTTCTTGTATGACATTCTTTCTCACATTTGTTAAAGATTGTACTTCTTAAAAATAGGTGGAAAAATTATATAAAAGCCCCAGTGGACTGTTATAACAGTGAAACTCATATTTTGGTCTATTTGCAGAAATCTTCTATGGTGTACTTAAAGGAAATGGTTATGCAGGAACCAATGACAATTAACTAGGCAATACCTAGAATTTCTTTCATTTGCTAACTCTCCCAAGATAAAGCATAAACATTCCCAGGTGTATGTTCTAATAAATGCATTTGAGAGAGCTTTATGCTTCTCTGTGGTATTTTATAAATCCACAATTCATGAAAAAATTTTAAAAATCCCTTTACCCTAACTGGTATTTGGCTGTCTGAGACATGAAAAATTGCATTCAGAGGACAAAAGCCTGTTAATCAGTTTATTTTTGTGTGCCATTAATTGCACAATGGTTGGTGGAAAGCTGCAACATTAGCCCCGGAAAACAATATAGCCATTCTCATTCTGAGGCAGACATTTCAAATGACATTTAATAGAATCTCCCAGTGCATTTACTAAGCTCAGCTAAATAGTATGTTTAAAGTATATGTCTTTGTGCATTGAAACAAGGAGAATTGTTTCATTTTAGTAAACTTTGAAAGAAAGACTGCTTTTTTCTGTCAAAAACAATGTAAAAATGTACTTAGCTTGACATTTTAACACATAGGTTACATTTAAACTTAGCAGCTGTTTCTAGCCTACCACACCTTCTATACAGTGACAGCTTCAAGATAAACCACAGCATTTTCTTCCCAAAGGAGATTCTATCTTCAGATTGCTCTTGAAGTGACACAGAGATATGTACAAGAAAGCTCTGCTGAAGACCAGCAAGATCCTTACCAAAGTGTTGCATAACGTTATACATACAAGTTCTAAGTTCAGTGAGTTTTGTTTATAAAATATTTATGAAGAAATGAAAGAAGAAAGAATACTAGCAGCTTCCAAGGGGAGTTTATGCAGGCAGAACTCCCACTGTTTTCAGTGGGGATTTTCACTGCTTGTGGCCTTATCTAATAGCCATTGATATTAATGGGAGTCATTTCTTTAATTTTAATGGGCTTTGGATCATGGATTTTGGTTCTAGTAGGGCCTGTGCTGTATTTAGAAATGGTCATACATGTTTTACATATGAATAAATGTTCAGCCAATTTTGTTTACCAACTTATTTTCAAATATCAGTGTTTATAATACCTGCCTATGCTTGAGCACACTGTTCTGGTAAATAAGGGCACATTTTCCCTCCATTTCTTTTCAGTTCTGGGAAAGTAAGGAAATAAGACACATTAGCATTTGGTAGGTATCTCTTTCTGGAAACTTCTTGCTAATTTTCTTTAATTCACTAGAGTTTACATAGAGCGAACTGCAGAGGAATTCAGTGGGATTTACTGTATCTTTAATGAGTTAGAGATGGATCAAAAACGCCCTCTCTGATCTATTCAACAGTCTACTGACTACTGATTTACCAAGATTTTCATTACCTTCTCAGTTAATCCACTAAGTTGACTATCCATTTCAAGCAGAATTCAGGTGGATTTGTGTCCATAACACAGTTATTCCGAACGCACCAAGGCATTTAAATACTGTATTAGCTAATGTCTGAAGAGAAAATAAATCTAAAGTGTGTCCTCCAAGTCCAACACCAATGATGTATTGAATTAGTGAAAAATCCTGCACCTATACTGTGTAAAAATGAAAGCTTTCAGGGTTTTTGTTTCAGTTGGGGAGTTTGGAAGAGTTTAACAATTTTCATACTAATTTGAAATATTTGACTGCATCACTGGCTCCACTGAGTTAGCCATGAGTAGTGTTTCATGAATATATGAATATCTGATACATTGACGATTCCTGGCAAATAAAGTAACTTTGACATATGCAAACCCCTTCTTCAGAGTACATGTGACAAGTCAGTATATGCTGTAAGATGACATTGGAAGTGTAAGGGGTTAGCAATTCCAGGGAAAATCAACAATTCTCTTCTCCATGAGGTTCTTACAAGACTGTTAACTGTTGGTTAGCATTAAGGTGAAATGCAAAAGGCACCTGTTGTGGTATGTTGGAATGCACTTTGTGCAGAAATAAAAATGTGAGAACTGAGAGCATTTAGACACTTGGCACATAAGCCAAGGATATTTTAACAGCACGTGTACATAAAATTGTTCAGCATTTGGTCTCAGGTGTCTCCAAGGCAATTTCATTTGCGTTTTGGCATTTATCCATCCATGAAATAAAAAAAAGAATGCTAACTTTACCATATTCTGATGATTCAGTGCTAAATTAGATTTCTAGTTATTTGAAAAGGATCTTCTCCAAAGGAAAATACAAGCAATTGACGAAAGATGCTTTTTATGGAGGAATCTTCTGCCAGCTTGTTATTGCTTGTGAATTTCATAATTTACAATATTTTCTAGTGTTGGATCGCCCGTGTGCTTAGAAACACATAATATCTCTTTTCATATATTTTTTTATTTGTATCAAGATGGTAAATCACCAACATCACAATATAACATACATAACAACACTGGAGAAAGTTTGTTCTTCTGAGACACAGTGGGTAAAGATAGGTATGTGCTAATAACATCTTACAGAATTCACTGTTCTGATGACTTGTTCAAGGCCTTGCTTTGGGCGTGTAATCAAAGTCTGTGAGCTTGATTAGTGCTATTAACAGTTCTGGTCTACTCTTCCACCTGCCGTAAGACACAGGCACATCTGGAAATAGACTCTACATTTTCCTGTTCAAGTCAGTGTGTTGGCAAGCTCCTTTGCTCAGGTGCACGCAAGATTTACTGTACTTCTGGACCAGTGTATTTTAAAGTTTTAATAATGAAATAAAAAAACAAGTGTGAAGACAAGGGCCTGAGGTTCTCTCCCCAAGAAGTTCCCCTCAAAAGAGGGAACATTTACACCTCTCTAGTATATTGAAAACTGTACCAAAAAAAAGCTACACGGTTGGAAGTACTAGGGAAGGTGATCATGTCAACTGTTCTGCAAAGTTCTGCTGAGATACAGAGCAGGAGTGGAAAAATAAGCCATCTGAAACCATAAGAAAATAGTGCCAGTGTGTCTGAGCCGCCTTAGTTTGACTGGCCCAGTTGGCAAATCAAAGAAATATAGGCACCAAGATTTTCCAATTAGTTCTCAGCAGAAATACCTACTGTAGATGAAAGCCTTGTTTATCTTGAGCAAGGCTAGGACTGGACTTTCTTTGTATTGGCAGAGGGAGTGTGGAGGAGAAAAGATTATGTGGATATGACTCAAATGAGAGTTGGCTACTGTGTCTTCAGTTCTTGGTGTCAAAAGAGGATGTTCTCATTCAGGTTCATTCTGATCAAAAAAAGAAATGGTAAAATTGGGGTATCTTCCTATTCTTCCAGCTTCATTAGCCTACAAGGAACACACCATGGATTATCTGGGAAGAATCTTGCTTCAACTGAAATATTTTTCCTTCCCTGGGATGGTTCAGGCTTGCACATGACACAGAAACCAACCCTTAGCCTAGCTGTATTTTAATTTCATCATGTTTAAAATGCAAATAATACCTGTTTAAAGTATTCTGAGGCAAAAATTCTGTATAAATGAAAATACAGGAAAAATACTATAGCCATGGTTTAAACTGAAAAGAAACTTGTGTAAAGAAGTTGGGAACTCGATTTTCCTTGTAAAAATAATGAATTGAGTATATATTAGCAGAAATTGAAAGAATCTGGGAGTTTTCTTTCATCATTCAGGCCTTGCTGGTTACCATCTCCTGTTCATAGTCTCACTAAAAGCCTATTCAACAGCTACAGTGATGGACTAAAATCACTTTGCCAGCTGAAAACCTCTTTTGAATTTGTGAATCTGACTTTCTACTCTCCCCCAAAATTGTTGAAGTGAAGGAAAGAAATTGATGCTCTTTGTGAATCTTGCCCAGTATCTTCTCAGTCTCCTTGATGAATCCCATTATCTGGAAAGCGACCTTTACAGTTCATATCTCTTTCGTGCCTAATGCAGTTATTCTCCATTCTGTTATAATGAAAGTATTACATGGATAGCTATCAAGCATTATCTTCCAGAAGGAGAACTAATTTGGGAAAAAAATGAAGTACTTTAACGTAAAACCTGATTTTTTTTTTTTTTAACCTTGTAGATACCTGAAACTGAGTGCTGAGTAAATGCATGGACATAGTAAATACACTGAACTACCCACTTACTGTAAAAGTTAATTTCCACTTCAGAATGTATAGGCAGCTGAATCAATTCCTCTCTTCAATTACAACACTTGGATAAATAGTTTGTGCTGCTGGACATACTGAAAATAGAACTGTTTGACTTTTTGAAGTATATAACAATGCAGGTTGTATCTGGATACACATTTTCCTTAGCCGTATGCCTCTTGACATGATGTTTTTGCTTCTGTGAACAGTGTCAAAGAAACTCGTATTTGCTGTAATTATTTACTTTATACCTTTTCTGGTTTCAGATTGCTTTGAAGTAGCTATGCAATGTATGTAGCTATGCTATGTAATTTATTCCATAAAGAGCTGTGAATCAGGTAAAACTTGAGCTATGCATATTTGTGCTAGCAGGGCTGCTAAGTTTTAGCTTGACTTCAGCTTATGACAGATGGGACTGTGTCCTGCTTCCCATATGATTTACTCCTCTGTGAGGGTAATTAATAATGTCCAATAATTTCTAGGGAGGGATGTGTCATTGCCAATTGACATAAATATGCAGGAAAGCATGAGTGTTACACAGAATGTGCAAATATGTCAAGTCAGACCACATGAGACCCTCTCATGCTGCGAATGACGTGGATCATACTTTGCTGAATAATAATTTTCTTCTTCTTTTTCCCTCGGAATGGGGCTTGGCTAAAGGCAAAGTAAAACTGTGTCAGATTTTAGCATTTGATAAAAAATCTAGTTTATCCATGCTTCTGGTGCTTCTTTCTCATCTCAGGCACAAGATATTCACTACTAATTACTAAAATGATAGCATTGCCTACCCACAAGTTTGGGTTTCTCAGAAGCCAATGAAAGAAGTCAGTAGTCAAAGATCCATGCTCTGGCATGCATCAAAAGGCTGTACCATTTCTCAAACCGACATTAGCACCAATAAGCCAATATGGATTCTTCTTTGTCCTGCTAAGGTCATAAAAGAGAAGGAAATAAAAATAATGATTCAGATTTAATGGACATAAACTAAAATAAATAGTGCAGACAGCCACTCAATAGAAGACAAAGTTGTGCAAGATACTACTTTTTTTGAAAAGTATTCTTTCACTATAGTTTGTAAAAGGCAGCTGAGTAACCGAATTGGATATACTGACACGTCTGCATTGAAAAATCTGCTGAAATCCGCCAGGTTTATGCTTATAGTCCTCTTCAGAGAATCACCTGTTTATTGATGGAGCATGTTGGATCTTCCAATCTGCTGCTATGGCTAATTTCAACAGCTAGAAAAAACATTCACCAACCCTTCTGTGAGACCGTCAAACTGTCGTTTCCAGTAACAATACTGTACATCTGAAAAGAAAGAAAACCCCAAGTTGCTATTGTAAAATATCTATAAATGGTATTTTTTACATTGTGAGACTGTGTAAACAATTAATGTTTTTGGCTTTTTGGCAACAAAAGCAAAAGTTAAGCCAAAATAATTTGGGTTTGTCTCATCAAAATGTTCTATTCAATATGAACATTAACATTTTGCTTGCAGACATTTGGAAAAAAAGGAGGTGAATGGGTAGTTTTAAAATACTGCTGGTTTAAGAAAAAGCAGGATTCTTTCTTCTGATAACCCCGTCTTTAAAGCTCTTAGCCAGATTTCCAGAAAACCAAGTTCCCTCAGACTTGAACTCCCCAAAGCAGTCAAGCCATTGCCAATTGCACAGTCTGTGAAAAGGGTAGTCTTCATGTCTTCTATTGGTGACTTTCTCCTTGGCATAAACAATAAATGGGCTACCAGGAATCCTCTCTGCAGTGATGTTCCCCAATGAAAAAGCCTGAGGTGGAGAGGAACTGAGAGACATTTTCTCAGCAGTAAATTATGTTCTGAGAAAGGCTTGTACTTCAGCTAGTGGAGAGGAGAGAATAACATTACCCTGGCGGCAAAGGTGTTATTCAGGCCAGTAGGAAACTTGGGCCAGGTCACCAGAGATCAAGGATGGGAGTGAATTTTCATATTGCCTCACAGGGAAAAGTCTAAACCACTGAGTTACTTTGTCAATGAGGTGGTACTGATTTTTCTTCAGGATGCTAGTTCTACCACTCACTTCTTTTTCTCAGTTAGAGCAGGTTGATGAATTTACAATTATATTGTTATATCCAAAATATATTTCTAATGCCTTACTGAATCAGCAGAAAAATAAAAAATTACCGTGTTCTACAATACCAAGTTAGGACACACTAGGGGCCAGAAGAGACCACATGTTGTTTTGCAGTGCTTGTGTCTTATACTTCACACAGGAATTTTGCAGATTCTCCACATTCTCTCACAGTGCCTCTGAGAGACCACCTTAACTCCATAACAAGCAATGTTATTCCAAAGCAGAACTGGGAACTGTTAGTGTTGTTATCTCTGCAACCTTCTGCTACATGCTACCCTCTGTCATGTGATGTGACTTTTCCCCTCCTATTATCAAGATGGGAAGAGGATGGCAGTAGTTACCTCCCTTCCATTCCTGTCAGACATGCATCTTCCTTCTGGTCTGATGTTACATGCCCAGATCTTCACAGTACCAGAGCACGAACTATGACAGAACATTGTAAGAAGAAATGTGAAGGATGCTGTGTTTTCCTGCTGATACAACAATTTTCAGAACAAGAGCTTTCATTGAAGGTAAATTGACCCTGAGTATAACTCAGTTACCTGATAAAGAACTTAAATTAGTTTTAACTCTCCTCTTAAGTCTGTGTAAATTTTGGTTAGCTCTGGCACATATTTTGTCTTTTATGCTGTTTCATATATATAATGAGGGAAATAATACAACAAGTATTGGGCTGACTGGAGACCCTGAAAAATTCTCTTGAAACTTGTTCTCCCTTCACAAGCAAGCAATGAAGATTTTCTTTGATGCATCCTGTCAGAAGAGCATGGCTACTCTTTGTTTTCTAGATTGAACTGCTTTCCACAGCTTCACCAACTCCGAATAATTTAAAGATCCTAAGAATATTTTGAAAAGGATCTCTCTCTTCTCTATAATAACCTTTTGTTCCATTCCATTTTCATTCACTTTTTCATTCGTCTTTCCTTTCCCTTTTATTCTTCAGGGAGAAAACTCTATTTTTGCTGTCTGCAGGGATAAATTCTCTTCCAATCAGTACATAAGGTCCATTCACAGTCTCCTGCATTTAGTTAGCAGTTAGCTGTTAAGTGCACCTAAGTGCCTACAGGTAGACTTGCTAGAACTGTTATTCTTCCCACTTGTTTTCTCTAAAGCAATTTAATCCACTAGGAAGTAATGTGCTTGAAAAATATATAAAATAGAAGTTGTCCTTTCTCTTTATTTTTATTAAGGTGAGCAATAGTTATCTACAACACTGACCTACAACAACTGCACAAAAGGCTGCAGAGCACTTATTAATTTTCGCGTGTTAGTGTAAAGTACTTTGTGACCTTGTCAGTTGTTTCTTATGCATTCTCTCGATCCTGTGTATTCTCTTCTCTTCAAAGCTTTCTTTTGCCTTTACCCAAAGATCTTGCTTGTACATCTCTTTTGTCTTTCTGCTCTTAGGCTTCTTTCTGCTTAAGAAAAGGAAGTTCAGTTTCACAGTCTATTCCTCATTTGATCCAAATGTAGACCATATGATGTGTTTCAGATTAACTGTGATTTTCATCCCTTTCTCCATTCAAAAAGTGAGTTTTAAGAAGTAGAGCAGTAGCTATCTGGGAAGAAGGTAAGTTACTGACATATTATATTGATGAAGTCCAGAAGAGACTGTACAAAGTTAATACAAATAGGAAAATGGCTTTGTAATAGGAATTAGGACTGCTACCATGCACAAAAGGCTATCTGAAGTTCTAGTAGAGACAATCTTTTTTTTTTTCCCAGGACACTGAACTTTAAAAAAGAAATTAAAAAAGCAGGTAGTGAATTTTCTCACAAATACCTGTATTAAGCTACTGCAGATATTGACCTAGAGACTGTGAAATTGAAATCTAGTTGAAGTGTGGTTTAATGGAGACAGCAACCTGGTACTTTTTACAGAAAATGATCTGACGCTGTTCTTGATCTTGCTGAGAGAGGAAGACACGTAGTTTAATACTTCATAGAAAAGGTTTTTCTGTTTTTATTGTGATGAACCTAATGACAACTTTTCCCATTTACAAGAATACAGGAAAGTTCCTTAGATGGACAGAAGTGTTTTAACTCTTCTGTACTCAGTGCAACTGACAACTTGTAGCAACTGAGAAGCTGGACCAGTAAATTAATTAGGATTTCAGGATAAACAAATAACTCACGGGAATTTGCTCAAACTTTTAAAGAATCTTTACAGTAATAAAATTTTCTATTGGAATTAATCTAAGGAGACAACAAGATAATCCCCTGGTTGCAAACACTTCAGGAGGCCTGCCCAAAGTTGGATGCTGCCAACAGGGCTGTGGAAACTTCTGCAGCTGGTTGCAACATAGCAGGTAGAGTGACTGGAGCAAGGTCAAGCTGGAAAATTTCAAGCGAAAAGATGAGGACAGATCACATTAGGATATCCTGCATTAGGATACCTCAGCAATGCAGAAGTCAGAACTAGTGAAGACAGTAGACTAGAAAGGAAAACAGGAAATCCCTCTCCTCTCTCTAAATCTCTTCTGGGAAGACTCAGAGTAGCTAAGTTTTGAAATGAGAGATAAATGACTCAGAATAAAAAAGGGGGCAAGGTGATCTGAAAGAGTTATGAAGCCATCATTTGTATCTGAAATAGACCCTGGAAAAGCAGATGGTTTAAATGAAATGAGCTGATAGGTGAGCTGTCTAAATGATCTCTAAATGATTTTTAAACGAGGCCTAGGGCTTCTAGCTTGGAATTAGAATGAAGGATCTGACCTGTGGATTGTGTTACAGGTAATAAAGTATAAGGTGCTTATGCTGGAGAATCATGGTTATTTATAGCCAGTGAGATTGTGTAGGTTTTTAGAACCAAAAGTGTTTTGAACTCCGTGTACCAAACTTGACTCACACCAGTGTTGTAACCACCAAAAACCACAGTTCTACTGCAAAACTTAATTGGAGAACAGAACTATTAGAAGTCTACACTTGCATGTGGCTTCTGTTCCTTGGGTCTACCTCATTCTCACTTTGAAGACCTGGTTCTTAACAGTAATTTTTAATGTTCTTAGACTATGTTTTTGTTGCAAAAAGTTATCAAGTCTCTGTACAGAACTTTGCATCTTATTGATTCCCCTGGGCTAACATTTTAAAGTGTGAACTCTCACTATGGCATACGCAATCAGAAGGACCCAGGAAAGAGCAATCTAAATTAATTTTTTTTTTTTTTTGTTAGAACTAGTTATTTAAATACCCAGGTGGTAAATATTTTAGAAACATGTAAGTGTCAGGACTGCTGTCCCTTTCTGAGGTTTCCTTTGCTTGACACTTATATAGAGAAGTGGTTAACGAAAATGTTACAATCTGGTTAGCGTAGTACTTGGGTGATACTTTGGCCCTACTGGCACTTGTAGATATATGATGAAAAACAAAACTTCAAAGAAACTTTTGCAAAAAATAGTATGTTAAAATCTATTAGAATTGAAAAGAGCAAAGCTGAGGGAAAAAACATAACTATTTTATAATTTGGTACATCTTTCTACCTGAGAACTAGTATTCATCACTGCATAACTCATTTAAAAACATGGGTGAAGTAATAGTGAGTTAATAATTCCTGCATTTAGTAGAGCAAGAGATTTAAAAAAAAAATTTGAGACTATTAACATATTGTATGTAGTGTAGTTAAACAAGCATCCTGTTTGTTTTAATTAAAAAACCGAGCTCCTTTGAACATTGTGTCACATGGCAATAGTACAGATATCCGAGGTCCAACTGTAAAGAAATAAAATACTATAAAATGTTTGGCAAATAACTGGGTCTTACTACTCAGTAAAAACTATGGAGAAGCACAAAAGTATGAGATGCTAACTTGAAAAGCTACCTAAAAACCACTGTAAAGGTTTCAACACTCCAGAAGTCTTACCCTGAGCCTTCTTCCTGTTTGGAAAATTTACAAAGCTTATTCCCTATGTGAAGAAGGGTTTTCAATAATTTTTTAAGGGTACTCTTGACAGGGACCTCCTTAAAGTGTTTCCTTTATATGCAACAATTAATTTTACTTCTGCAATAGGACTGAAGCAGACAACTGAGCTGGACTACAAAATAATGTCTTTAATTAGTTTAAAAACACCAAAAGTTCTTGTTATGAATACTGGCTTGCAGTCAATAGTTGGAGCATGAAACATTTCTAACCTTGTATATGCATCACATTGCTAGGCTGGTTATCTGGCAGGGAAGGATTCCTTTATCTGTGTAGAGTAGGTTTCTATCCTTTGAAAGGGTGAAATGTTTAGGGTTGTGTGTGTGTGTGTTTGTGTGTGTGTGTGTGTTAAGACGAATAAAATATTAGAACAACCCTAAACCCAGCTTTCACTCTTTGTCGGCTACTTTGGCAGTTGGGCATAAAATGTTTTTGCCAGTTTTTTTGAGGTAGGCCAGATGTGGCCTCCTCTCTGAAGAGAAGGTTGATGCTGATGGAAGAGTCTGAAAAAGCCAGCATCAAATTAGGCGTTTGAAGGCAAGGCCCAGGGTCAACAAAGGAAGGAGTGAGGTAGGTCTTAATGAGAGAAACTTTTGCTACCTGGGTCTGGATGTTCATCAAACTCCAGACGACCTTGAAGAGCTAGGGGTCAGGTTAAGAAAGACAAGGGACAAAGCTGTGAGAAATCTCTATTTAGTGCCAAGAAGCTTCTAGAAGTTCTGAATCTTTGGCCCAGATCTCCACCTGCTGTTAATTCCACTGAAATCAAGGATCTGGGACTGCATGTGAGAAAAGTTTATAACTGTACTCTTGAAAATTAGTATGAGTTCACAGAAATAGAGCATGTCTAGACAAATAGATAACTATAAACAGCTAGTTACTGTACTGTACCATAATGTTTATTGTTGCTTGATGTTGTCAAGGTAACTGCTTTAATTAAGCATCTCTGAATTCCCTCTAACCTTTACCTTATTCTCAGCTGGCTGGAGATAAACCTTGTATTATTGCATGTGTGTCAACCCTTGGAGGCATACAAGGGAGGAACTTGTTAACTAGAGCACCTGTGAGTGTATCAGTACTTTCACTGTTTGTTAGAACAGTTTGTTAGAACTATGCTAGATCTTTGCATATGGCTGTTCATTTATCCAAGGGAACATGTGAAAAATACATTAATACATTGAATTTGTGACTTATTCTTACACATGCATAAAATTTTGCAACTGAGCTTTCCTGAATTTGTGTTATTTGCTGTATATTTTTAAGCTTTTATTGTCTCTTTTCTCTGCTGTTGGGTCTTTCTTAACATACATAGCAAACAGAACACACTCTGTCTTTGTTACCTTTTTTTTTTGTTCATCTATTTTTCCCACTAGAGGCACTAAATTTTGATTACTCCATTCTGTGGATGCCTTCTAGAGCATGTTTCGGATCTTGACTTTGTTTTCTCTTTTACTGGGTCGTTGCATATATTCTTCCTTTTTTTATTCTCTCTACATAAAGCATTAAAATTCTTAATAGATTAACATTATACAAGTCAAAATGCTTACATACATGAAAACTTCACCTTCTAATATGGATGAAATTTCTTTACTAACAATGTCACAGTTAAATTTTGCCCCTATGTTCTCCTAGATTACTTCGATTTTTGATAGTAAGAAAGTTGTAAATAAAGGCACTATTATTAAATTTTTGTTAAGGTATGTTTTCTCAAGGCTAGAATGCTATCAGGAAGGAAATTACACTATACTTCAAGTATGATTCTCAACCTTAATCATTCCATTGCCCTATTTGTAATAGATCACTAATGTCTTAATTCTTGTCAGCTTGTATTGCCTAGAAAGAGTGAGACCTGTGCTACAGCCAGAAAAAGGTGAAATTTGACTTACTGAAAATTGGCTCACATGCTAGACTCTTTGATAAAGTTGGGAAATACAATATGGGATGTAAAACTCCCAAGCCTGACACGGTATTGAAATATTTATCTGCTTTAGTAATTTGTAGTGTTTGTGATGAAATTACCTGGTATTAGTTATTGTTGAACGAACAAGTACTCATTGTGTTTATTTTATTTACACTTTTTAACTTTTGTGATTCAAGTGTCAGTCAAAGATATTTAGGTGATACTTGTGATGGTTGAGAATGGCAGAAACTCCTATGATATTCATTTATGTATGCAAAAAACAAAAGTTAAGTGGCGATACAAAGAATGTTGCGTCCTTCAAGAGAGCAGAGGTTGTGATGGGTACACGGGTTTCCTGGCGGTGTACCAGCTAAACTAACTGACTTGACTGAAAACCTGTATCAAAGAAGCCTACCTTGCTGTGATTCTTGTGATTGTGCACGGGCTGCATTTTTGAGGTGGGGGGAAGACAGGTGCTGTGTGAGCAGTAGAGCAGGTTACACACCCTGGAGGACTTCTCTGGCTTCTTGTTGCAGAACTTAAAGCAGCTATATAGACAACAGACAACATCTCTATGCCTTTTATACTGTACCACAATAATATTTTTCTTACATCTTGGAATGCCAGTTCATAAGGGTCGGAATGCAGATAATCAGTTTGGGTTGTCATTCTTTGAACAGAAAATAATCAGGTTTTGATTTTTGGGGCATCAACACTGGAGAATTTCACCTTGGGCAGCACTCTGGAGTCAAAGGAAAAACATTTCAACTACACGTGTAACACTGTCCCTAGCTCTTCTATCTCCTGATGTTTTCCCATTCTTAGCACTGCAGTTTGATAAATGGTAACATTTTCTAACAGCAACAGGAATTGAAGAAAGAGTGAAGCGAACTGAGTGTATAGTTTAAAAGAAGAAGAACAGAGCATACTTATAAATTGTGGGAAGAAAATCTTAGTCCGCCTTTCTGTGTTCTGTTCTTTTTGGATTTTCTGTAAATTAAGAACCTTGTAAATAAATATATGATCTTAAAAATTAAATTGGAAAGTAATGGAGTTCTTTGACGTTAGAAAAATCCCTCTTCTCCACATAATCATGCACATGGATTTTGTGATCCTCAGAAAGAACTATTTTTCTAGTCCTTTAGAACTTGTCTCATTACTGTTTTACTGGGCAGGGTACAAGGTATCCTGTTCGGTAAATATTATGATTCTGTGATTCTAAGATACCATGTATGGCAAATAGCAAATAACTTACATGGGAATTAGAATCTGAACCTAGAACCTTTATCTTCTCATGCTAAAAACATAGGTCATTGCCACCAAAATTGAACTTAGCTATTATTAGAAGAAAAAATTTCCCTAAGGGAAACTTTATGTGCACATAAACACATGCTATGGCTGGAGGTTTCAGAATATCCAGCTGAGAATAGAGCTTTCAGGCTTGGAGCACCAAACAAAGGTGAACAATGAAAACTTTTGGTTGTTTCATTTTGAAATTATACCATTTAGTCTTGTTATGATAGACTAAGCTGGTTATCTGAGGCATTCTATTATTACATGTGGAAAAAACCCTAAATAAATGTGTAAGCCGTTGTCTAGCTAGAAGAACCAGCTGCTCTTTATGTCCTTTGCACATCAGCAGTAATGTACAAGTTCTGGAGAAAAAACTCATGTTGAAGCCTATGCTCTTACATTTTGTCTGTCTTCTCAGAGAGCTGTGAAATTTACAATTTTGAAGGTCTTATCATTATCATTTGAAGGTCTTATATTATCAAAATGTAAAAGATATCTAAAGACTCAGTTAAGTGATACTGACTTTTCTTTAAAATAGGAAATTAAAATGGCATGTGCAGATTGTTCAAGGAGCTGTGCATACTTAAAACCAGCCAGTTTAGTGCTGTGTTGGGTATTTTAAGTATGTAAAACTGGCATATATGTATCAAGTTTTGGGTTTCTTTTGGTGTTTTAAATCAGTCTTCTAAAGTATCCTGAGGTTCAGAGCATGCAAAAAACTACCATTTTCTCAGGCATTGCAGAACAAAGAAATAAGTTAATGGCTTTTCTACTATAAGTTAGAATATTTGACAATATCTTTTCATGTGATTTACCTTATTAATGTAACAAAAACCATGAGTGTTATTAGTCACAGCAGACTTAGAGAACTGAAACCATGAAAGTAGAGACTTACATCACAGCTTCCTGAGACATCACTAAAATACTAAAATGATAAAAATTTATATAACTTTCTCCAAATGAAGTCATCCAAAAAGGAACACTGTCAGTGAGTATATCTAGAAAAGCCATGCAGAACTGTATAATACTACCTGTTTAGAGGAGGTCTTTGTAATAAACTACAATCTCTATAAAAATCTGCAAGTCTAAGCCACAATAATGCGAAACTCACTTTGGTTTTCCCTTACCCTTTCCTTTCCATCAACTAATATTTACAAAGCATATACTCTAGAATTACTCTTGCTGTTCAGTTTTTGCACCCACTAGGGAATTAGCAATGCTATTGAAAACAAAGGTAAAACATTACGTAGTCTTCCTATGGATAGAATTTACCTAGATTTCATTAGACCAAACACAGCTATCCTGATTGTGGCAGTACCACTAAGAATGTGACATGTGTTTGTGAATATGATATTCCACAAGTATTTTCTCTCACAAGCTGTTCCTCAGGCTGGAGTAGTTCTTTGGTGTTTTCAGATACACCGGAGAACTATCTTTGGAAATGAGATACTGCAATCAAGACAGGTGCAGATATAGATGTGAGGAAATGCTGGTGCTGAGGGCACTGATACTGTTCTGATCTCCTTTGTTTACTCTTTGCAACCTGTGGATGCTATTTTCCCAACACGTATTTGCTTCAGCTTGGTCCACTGCTACAAACTTGCAGCTCCTTCTTCCTGGATAGTAGAAGGTTATGTTTGCAATTGCTGTGTATTTCTTGCTTTCCATTATTTACAAGTCTATCTGAAAAGTCTACTTTCCAAGAACAAATCAGGTAAATTATGATTTTCAGGTATAGTAAGTGTGTGCGTATGAGTGAAAGGAGAGTTGGAAAGGGGACAGGAAAGAGAAAAGTCAGAAGCTGAAAGATGGGAGAGTAATCACGATAGAAGCAACATTGGCTGTGATAATAGGTGATACTGGCACAGAAAGGGGAACAATGGCCTTGTGTAAGTTCAAGATGTAAATGGATAGAAAGGTTCCATACTTCAGAGGATTAAGATCCTTGAATGGCCTTCTGATAAAAATAGAAGGGACAATGAGTAACTTCTAAGATGAGGTTCAGTAAGCCTATGAAAGGGATTAGGTGATAATAGGGGAGTGGAGTTGATGACCCAAGAGATTAATTCATTCCCATTGCCTCTCACACTTTTTCCAGGGAGAGGTTGACTGAAGATTGAGTATGTCGCTGAGTCTCATTTTGTTTTGAAAAGTAAATGTCATGTTCAGCCATTATCACAGTAGACTTTCTTAAAAGTACTCTTGGAAGGGAGAAGTGCTTTAGATGCCTTAAAATGCTCTTCTGTAGTGCAGATTAATCTGATCTTGATTAATCAGATCTTTTGCACTCTCTCTAGAGAGGTAGCAAAGGGAAGGCAAGCATAGATAAATTGGAAGAATTGTTTTCAGCACTAATTTCCCACATATATGAAGGAATTAAGGGTACGTACAGACCTCAGTAGGGAGGTCAAAGTAAAGAAATCCTGTCAGCTATAAAACAATAGAAAACAACTTTTTTTTTTTTCCTTTCTTGTAATTGTGGCATAATTTTGAACAACAATTTGTTTCATGCCAGCAAGTGTGAGAGCAGCTTTCCTTTGATGAACTGTTATTTCGTCTTTGATATAGGACAGAGCAAAGCTCCCTATGTCTCAAGTTGTTTTGTCTACTTAGGAAATACAGCAATGTCTCTCCATACAATATTTTAAACGAATAAAAGATGTTTAAATAGCTTGCAAATATATTGATACTTACAGCTGTCAGGAATAATGGGGAAACTTAGATCTGGCCATTTGTTATCCAATTGTTTATTCCTCTCATCTTGCAAAGATTACATCAGCTCATTACCCCACCTTCTTCCTTTTGACTCCTTACACACATCTGCAGGGTCTTAGTCAAATACAGTTCTTTATTCAGTAAAACCAAAATGTAATCCCTTCATGTCACTGAACTCTACAGTGGAGAGTCTGTTTGCACAAACCCATTATTTTTTTTTTCTGTTTGATGGCCAGAATAAGGAGGTTTCCAGATCAAAGCACCAAAATATGTAGTAACAAAATCTCAGGTCAATCTAACACCTAAGACTCCGTAGGTGGAGCAATGACACACACTTGACTGGAAGCTGAAGACAAGTGTATCACAGGCTGCATTATACAAGCAAATAATCTTCCTGATTTAGTGGGATACTTAGTTTAATATTAAGGACATATATAAGCATACACAAGATCAAAAGACTCGTTATGTAAAAGCATCCTTGTCTTCTACCTACATCTTTTTGTTCTATGGTTACCAACTTTTTGAGCAGTCTTGAAATTGAGATAGGAATCCTGTGTGGCACCATTTTATATTTTCATTACATGGCAATCTACTTCTCAGTAATTTTCAGTTAACTGAAAAACAACTATTAGGTGCCAGGTACACATACACAAAGTTTGGGGTGCTTAGTCTATACATTTTTACTCTGACTGTTAGGGAAGTGTCATGGTTTAAACTTAAACAGCAGCTTGAATGACACAGCTGCTCAGTCAACCCCCCACTTGCCTCTTCCTCTCCTTCTTCCCCCCTGCCCCCCCGCCCCCTCCCCAGAAGGGTGTAGTGAAAAGGGAAAAAAGGAGGGGAAAAAACTCTTGTGTGTTGAGATAAAGAGACTTTAATAGAAACAATAACAGAAAAGGAAAAGTAATTGCAATAATAATAATGACACAGGTCACTCTCACCCTCTGTTGAATTGGCACCTTCCAGAGCAGTGATCATGGCTATGCTGAGCATGACATCTATGGAACAGAGCACAGACAGAGTCTTGCATGCCAGTAGCTTTAGATAAAGCAGAGAGTGTCTCTGTATAACATTGCTATAAAACTTGTTGGGTAATTTAGATCCCGATGATTCCTTGACATTCTGCTTAATTTCAAGTTTTTTTAAGCTCTTATTTCTAAAACTTGATTTACTACCACGCTGTATGTGTCAGTGTGTGCTATGGTATTTGTATTTAAAGATGTTGACCTACCTGAGCTGCCTATGAGTGAACTAATGTGGGTATTGTTTAACTACAGCAGTAAAGAGCTCAGTTCAAGCTGGTGAACCTTAACTACTTTGATTACACTCACTACAGCATCTCTGTGTGCTTCAGTGAGAAGAGCCATCATATTTTCTTTTTATTAGAACATAATCCAGTGATATCTAGAAGGTGTTTCAGAGTTATGAGGGATTTTGAACACTTTTGACTTGTTTGTCTCTTCTGCTCTCGTGCTGGTTGCAGGTAACAAGCCCCAAAAGTCTTGTGGGAAGCACAGGCATCTCTCTGTACCAATGTTTGTGCCCCTGCAAGCCTTGCCTTTCTCATATGACGTGTGCTGGAGAGGGTGCTGAGGAGCAGCGATCAGTCATGGCCTTCTCTACACCTGGAGATAGTCCAGATAGGACTGTCCATCTGGATAGATAGTGAAACAAACCTGGCTGTGTTAGCGTAGTTCTCTAATACAGCCTGCTTGCAGCACCTATGAATTGAAACTGTTTCATTGTCTGTTATCTCTAACTCTTAACAGAGAAATGGGTGGTATCTTATTCTGGATTTGGCTCATGGTGCAATGGTAGGTCATATTTAGTGTTTTGAGGTACAGAGAAGCTACTTGTCTGTAATAGGTGAAATTATATTGTGCCTGATCCAACAGTCCAAAGGAGGAGGTGCTGCCACAGCTCCATGTTCCCACGTCCAATCAACAGCAAAGCTGAAAATGTCTTCCCCCTAGGTGCGTGCACACAGACCACATACACATATACACAGATATACATCAAGCCACACATATCACAGGCATATACACTGAGACATATACACTGTATATGATATACACATATACAGCTTGAGTGCCAGTAGAGAGGGCTGACTAGTGAAAAAATTGCCCCATGGCAATGTGAGGATGCAAGATGCAGAAAGCCTTTCAGTTGTGATCTCTGAATGCTAACGAAACTGGGCTCACAAATGAGTGGAGCTGACTGTGGAAAATGTGCTGTCAGTGCATTTACTGTCTGTGATCACTTAGTCTACCCGATTCCCTCTCATTCTCCGCTTCTGTGCTTTATATTTAAGTCCTCCCCTGCAGGGTACAGCAATCACTGTGTTTACTTATGCCTGGTCATATTAAATTGATTCACAAAATTAATGTCAATTAAACCAATTTTAATTTCTTTAATTTTTTTTATATTTTTTAGGGGTGTGTGTTTTGTCTTGTTTAGTTTAGTTTGGTTTAGTTTTGTTTTGTTTTTAAAACTGTGTCTTTAGGTAAAAAGAATTGCAACAGCTACTGTCACTGTTAAGGTCTTTCTCAACCATCAGTGGCTTTTAACTTGTACAATCCAGCATTTACTCTGCCTGTTCTGCCTTCTCTTTCTGCCAAAAACTTGTCCTTTCTTTATCCAAAGACAGAACGATGTCTATAACAGTGTCAAGCTCTTCTCTGGGTAGCTGTAGCAGGAGGAACTCTGGGAAGCTTTGACCACAGATGAAAGTTGCTCTCCCTGATCCTGGGTGCAGCATATCACACTACATGGACTCGGTTGAGAAACACATATTCGTGTCCTACAGTACATTAATGTGTTTTTTGTGGCTTTGTTCTGTTCACTTTTATTTATCTTATACACTGTAGGCCGTGAAAAATTACTTTATCTGTTTAATATATGTTTTTCAGAGGGAAAAATCCATGCTGCTTTTTTATTTGAATTCTTGTACGTTGTTCTTAAATTGAATAATGACATCAAATATGCCAGCACAAGTAGCGGTGTATGATATGTGTGCTCTCTATAATATCAAATAACAAATATTAGAGGAACACATTAAAAAAATAATAAATCAAATTAATTTCTAACACTTGTCTATAGTCCTTGGAAAGACTGTCTTTTCTCATGGTCATGTTTTGGAGCCATGTTTATCTTTTTATATTGTGCCTGGAGGTAAAAGGTAATATAGTACTTTCTTTTAACGGGATGTGTTGGTGGAATTCCAGTGCATAAGTTTCCTTCCCTCACCAGTTCTATAGCTGTACAAAAGTATTACATTTCACAGTGGTGGAGTTATCCCCAATTCATAAAGGCCAAAAGAGATCCATAGCTGAAGCTGTAATTCCATCTGAGCAGGAAGGCATTCATGTGGGATCTGTTACAAAGAGGATTCACAGTGGAAAATCAGATCGAATCACTAGAGCCTTTCAAATAATGCTTCATACTTCATGATGATTCCTAACTTCACACACACTTTTCAGAGCTAAACTTGTTTTCCTTAGTCATGAATAAACCCACAGAGGGTGAGTGAGTCTTGCAAGAGAAGCAGACCTTAACCCATAATCTTGTTCTGTCATTTCTATACAGAAAATAGGAAGAGAACATGCTTGACTTGCTGCAGGCTGAATGGGTGGAAGGAGACTAAGTATACAAATACAGCAAAAATTTTCAACAAAAAGTTCCTAGTTTCCCTTTTGATGGTAGCAAGCAGGATTTTCCTGTTTTTATTTTTATTTTTCACTATGAAAGTAGCACTTATGACTGAGTATAAAGGAAGTCAGGAAATGCATTTTCGAATATATACTAATAAAGGTGTTGTTCCTGCACTAAAGCCGCTTTTGCTCTGAAGAGTGGCATTTACTAAAGAAAAGAATACTATTTCAAATATTTTTGTGCATTTCCAGGGGCACATATGTGACTAAGGTTGATTATGAAGATAAAATTATCCATTTTTGGTCAGAAGCTCATATCCAAATTTTCATACAGACTATTTCATTTCTTCCTTTATGGTTGAAGATCATTTTCTTAACATTCTCACATGATACAGATCAACAGGGGATTCACCTTTATTAAAGGAGATCTTTAGAATGAAATCAGCTGTGGAATGTTTTACAAATGTGGTTCAATAAACTCCATATAATTTCAAAAAGAAAATGGTGCATACAGGAGTATCTGGGGAATTAGCATAAATACAGTGTTTCACTTGGATTCATACAAGAAGGACCTCTGGGAGAGTAAGGCACTTTTCAAATAGCTTATGAAAAAAACATATCTCTTTCTAGGGTCCTAAAGAACAAAATTTGCATATTAATAGAAGATTAAAGTGCCCATCTTTAGCCGTTGTCTCTTGTCTATTTTGCTCTTCACATAAACATCCTCCCTAACAAAAAGAGACTCCTGCACCTCCAGTTATTGCATTGAATCACTAAAGTTTCATATTACAATAGCACACAGGATTTTTGTGTTTGAACCCTTTTCAAAAGTGCTCCCTGGATTCCCTATTAACTGATTGTCTTCTCTCTTTGCACTTCTTTCCTCTTCAAGTTTTACCTGACCTTTTCAACCGATGCTGAGCATTTTTTTAAGGCTAATATCTAAGTCGTTTTGGGTCCCATCACAGTCATGCTTCTAGGTATGAGTTTTACAAGTCTACTCAATTTTAAATGTCATATTCAACAATCAAAAAGCACCTGAAGTGGAAATCTATTGTTTGTCTAGGTCCAAAAAGAGTGTTCAGTTCTGGAGTGTCTAACCAACAGAAAAACCCACAGTGTTTAAGCAAGTTAAAGTGAGGAAGTGTGGAGTAGATTCATGGAACTTGAAACCTGGACATGAAAAGGTATAGCAGATAATATTTTCAGAGCTATGTATGCTGAAATTTAGAGAGCTGTTAACATTGCTGTGCACCTCACTGGGAATATGACAATTATATATAAAGGGACTTAGAAAATTATTTACAATAATTACTGTAGTTTTAGGTGCTGCTAAAATTATAGCCTTATCTTAACTCAAAGAAATATGTCAGTGAGAAAGAGGTTATGTAGTATTGTTCTTCATGGATCCCTGTACCCAGGATGAGACTGCTGTTCAGAGACACCCATCATTTCTCAAGGCAGTTATTGACTTTAAAAAGCACTTTTAATTTATCAGTGAACAATTTTGCTCAAATAAAACCAGAGATGACTGATGCTTTGAAGTCTAAGTGATATGATTCCTAAATTCTTTAAATTTGCAAACTTATTAGATTCTTACAATCTGTAAAGTGTGTGTTTCTTGTTAGTAAGATAGACTAAAACTGAATATCTCTGTCCTTGGTTGAGAGACACAGGACTAACTTTTCTTTTAATGCTGGGTAAAATTGCACTTTTAGAAGACTCTAGTGTCTGAATTTGTGAAAATATTTACTTTATAGCTAGCCAGGCTCTGTGGGATTCAAGGTTAGTGTTTTTGAGCCTTGCCAGGTGCAGGGACAGGGAGGAGCAAGGCCTGGGCATTTGACCCAGGCTGGCCAACA
>KZ506121.1:330119-348520 GCA_002844005.1 Limosa lapponica baueri
TGCCTAGCTCTCTCTCCCTTGATGGCGGCAGTCCAGACAACTCCTTGCCCTGGTGCCGGAACCCTGAGGCCTTTCCTTCCTCCTGATGCCATTGCGCTCACAATGTCCGACATTTGCTGTCCGCTGCTGGGAGTGCACAGCTTCCTGCTGATAGAATTGGCTGAGCATAACTCTTGCATAGCTTATATCAGTATTGGGGTTAATACTTGCTCTTTAGTATTATTGTTAATTATTTCGTCTTAGTCTATTAAATCTATTTATATTTCAACCTTGTGTTTCTTTGTGTTCCCCGATTCCCCTTTCCGGGTGGGGAGAGGTCATCAGGTAACAGAATAATTGTCTAAACAACAACAGATTGTTCTGGATTTTCTCAAAACATAACAATCTCTAAGCAAGAATATCTATGTAAATGCTTAAAGCTGGCTGTTGTCCCAAATGACACATTGATCTGTTTCATGAGTATCTATCTTACACCGCACAGTGTTAAAATGAGATTTGGGGTGGCAGGAGGCCCTTCAGTTTCTGTGAAGACAGCATACAGTGTAGCTCCCAAAGTTTGAGCCTCATTACAGGATCAAAACGTTCCCCAGTCTTGCTCAGGTGTGCCAGCCAAAGCAGTCTCTTGTCACCCACTGATGATGGTTTTCTGCAGGAGCAGTACATTCTTCCCATGATCGGTGCATTTTTCTCTCGTTCTTGTACTTATCTTGCTAAATCTCCTGCGTGCAGCAGTTCCTAGGGACTCCATAAGGCTTTTCTTGATCTCCCTCTGACTTTCATTGACTCTTCCTACTTCTAGGTGAGAAGGGCACTGGTTTTTGCTGATTTTTTCTGAGCTCACTTGCTTAGCTTTCCTACCAAAGGAGTCACAACAGACACGGTGTACAGGCAGAAATTGTTTCCAGTAACTCTCATAGTCCCGTGAGTGCAGTTGCAGGCATGATGGATGAATGCAAGCACAAAGTCAGGATTTTTACAGCAAGACTAGGATGGCTTGTTCTCCGGGGATTGTGGTTGTGGTGAAGGGCATTATGCAACTCTAGCTATTTCGTGGGTTTTTGGAAGTCATCAGTGCAGTTTCTGTCACATTGATGCCAGTTCTGCAAATTAGATAGTAAAGGAACAACACACCTAGCCAACAACATCAGTTGTTTTCTTGCTAGTCGTACTTCGTTGCCTGAATTAAATTGAGATCAAGACCTCAGAGACAGAATGGGAAAAAAAGTGTGCCGAAAATTTCAGATAACAATCTCTTGAGTTTAATGAAAATAGAGATTATTGAAATAGAATAATAGAATCATAGAATGGTTTGGGTTGGAAGGGTCATTAAAGATCATCTAGTCCAACCTCCCTGCCATGGGCAGGGGCACCTCCCACTAGACCAGGTTGCTCAAAGCCCCATCCAACCCGGCATTGAACACTTCCACAGAAGTGACATCCATAAATTCTCTGGGCAACCTGTTCCAGTGTCTCACCACCCTCACAGTAAAGAATTTCTTCCTAATAGCTAATCTAAATCTACCCTCTTTCAGTTTAAAACCATTACCCCTTGTCCTATTGCTACACTCCCTCATAAATTGTCCCTCCCCATCTCTCCTGTAGGCCCCTTTTAGGTGCTAGACTCTCCAAGTCCTTCTCCTCAGGGCTGCTCTCAGCCCATTCTCTGCCCAACCTGTATTTGTGCTTGGTATTGCTGTGACCCAGGTGCAGGACCTTGCACTAGGCCTGGTTGAACTTCATGAGGTTTACACAGTCCCACCTTTTATGCCTGTACAGGTCCCTCTGGATGGCATCCCTTCCCTCCAGCGTGTCAGCTGCGCCCCACAGCTTGGTGACATTAGCAAACTTGCCAAGGGTGTACTCAATCTCACTGTCCATGTCTTCAACAAAGATGTTAAACAGCTCTGGTCCCAGTACCGATCCCTGAGGAATGCCACTCAGCACTGCTTCCACTTGGACATTGAGCCATTGGCTGCAACCCTTTGAGTATGGCCATCCAGCCAATTCCTTATCCACTGAGTAGCCCATCCATCAAAACCATTTCCGACTTAGAGACCAGGATGTCATGGGGGAGAGAGTCAAATGCTTTGCATAAGTCCAAGTAAATGACATCAGTTGCTCTCCCCTTATCTACCAATGTTGTAGCATCATCATAGAAGGCTACCGAATTTGTCAAGCATGACTTGCCCTTTGTGAAGCTATGTTGGCTGTCACCAATCACCTCCTTACTTTCCATGTGCCTTTGCATAGTTTCCAGGAGGATCTGCTCCATGATCTTGCCTGGCACAGAGGTGAGACTGACCGTTGTGTAGTTCCCCAGCTCTTCCTTTTTTCCAGCCCTTCACTTTGCAGCTGTACTTCTACAGGAAGCTGAGTACCCTGAAAGTGTTTGCTGGAGTCCTTTTTGCTTCGAAATAGATAGAAGCTTTATGAGAGGCAAATATACACTTAACTGCATATGTTTGCCAATGGTATGTGCTAGAGGGGAGACTCTGTGTTCTGCCAAGACAACTGTTTATGCCATAGGTTTGGCTCTGCTTAAAAATTGATGATCAGTCATCGAATCTGTGGATACTGGAGGTATTCACTAATGTTTCTTGTTCTCTTTTTTTGTCTGAATGGATTTGCAAGCTGGGCTCTGAGGCAAGGTGACTTTTTTGGAAACTGGCCTTTGTCTTCTTCCTAGCTGATGAAATTGTGGTCTCCCAGCGAATGTGGTATGACCAATTATGTGACATTGCTTAAAGAGGTAAGCTGCTATGAACATCTACAATAATGAAAGGGCGTTGTTCCTCATAGGATTATTTAAGGTTTTATTGCTTTAATTTAAATAAAATTCTGTTGATACAAGTTGATCAGAGGGTCTCAGTCTTATTTTTGTCAAAATGTGCAGATAGGTACCAAATTACACTGAAGAGAGCCCATGAGAAACATCAGCTGTTAAAAAAATCCCAAAAGTGCTTTATCGGAAGAATCATATGTGATTGCTGTGTGGGTATATGATAAAGAATCAGCGACAGCTTTCTACAAATCATTTTGTTTCTCTTTGAATTCTTTTTAAATTCCTAAAAGGAGTGATGAAAGCTCCTTATAGAAAAGTATTTCCCAATTTTGATCCACTCATTCAAGTCAGGACAGACTGTCTGACGTAACAATGCATCCTGTCTCAACAGGTTTCCATGCTTTCCATTTGTGCTGCTCGTAAACTGCAGGACATAATTCCTAGTCCTACTAGCAAACAGCTTTCCCATTTGTTTCTGTTGTAATTGCATGGCAATGTTATTTTTAATAAAACACCATAGGCTTGGTTGGAAACTGTGTCACTACCCAGACCAGGAAAGAGTCCCTGCCACAAGGAGTTGTCAGTCTGACTGCTCTCTTGTGTAAAGCTGGTGACATAAATGGTCTAGAGAAGTCAATATGAATGAAGATCTATTATTGGACTTTTAATCAGGGAATTAATAGATCAGTCAAATAAAGGGAAGAAGAAAAACTGGATGAGAAAACAAAACCTAAAGTTTGCACAGATATTTTTCTTCTGAGTTTATTTGATTTTTTTATACACCATAGTTTTTATGGTAACAACTACAATTTTATACATATGTGTTTTATTACTACAGCCTTCTCAAAATAGTATGGCTGTGGTCAATAAAGAAAGAGAGTACATGAATTCATAACAGCAATCCACAAATTTCCTTGACATAAAAACAGTCTCTATTTTTATGAGATTTTGGTAAATATTTGGTAAGGGCCACAATAGTTTCTAGTAGATGATCCCAAAATGAAAGAGGCTCCTCATCTGTTCTCAATTCTGATGTGGGCATAATCACAGCATTTGCATCCCTTGAAAGCTGCCCTGTCCTACCCCTCAGAAAGATAACCTGCCAGCTAAGCTGGAGTATTTGTCTGGTGATGGGGAGGCATCCTTCTTTTTCAGTTATGTATGCCTGTACTAGAGGAGGTGTTCCAGCTTTGACAGTGACTATGCCACAAGAAAGGCTGTTGGAAAGCATATTTTTGGGCAGTGTAGCTTTATATTTCCTGTAAGCAACCTTGCTTTTAGCAGTTTTAGACCCTGATTTCAGGAAACACCTTGTTCCATATGTAGACACTTACTGACAGAATCTGTTGCTATGAGATAGTCTGATGTCTCTAAGCATAAGTTTTAGCAAAAAAGTAGATGAAACCCTGATCTGACTGAGGGGCCCCTTAGGCAGGAGCACTGCTGTGATCATGTTGCTTGATGTAGATGCATGCGCCATAGCAACTAGTGGTAATGGGTGAGGAGGTGACTAAAAGCCTCCCACTGCCCTCAGGAAATCCGCCTTTGCAATTTTGTGAAGACTGAGAGTTTAAATTTCCACATCTTCAGTAAAAAAAAAGTGGTAGATCTTTCCCAGTATAAAATATAGTCAGTGAACTCCCATCTTACCTGCATCACATGAGGTATAGCCATTTAGACATACACTCTAAATTTATTATTTAATGTTTTTGTATACTAGAAACTATTATATTATAATAATTTTATTCCTTCTGGACAACAACATCAACAACCAAAAAAACCCAAAATCAAAAGTAAACTGTATTGTATGTCAGAATTTATATCACCCAGGGTTTTTTTTTTTTTTCTGAAAATTAGTACAGTATTTTATTCAAGGATATTAAGCTGGTAGATTTAGCTCCATGGTTCATAAACCTGTATAAATGAGGGTCAGAGCAGTCAGGGTCCTATCTGCTATTACCTATATGGTCCTAAATATAACTAGATGATTTCTGTCTTTAATGTTAAAAATAGACTGGAATGTTGTATATATTCAACTCATGACTTGAGTGGCTGAAAGTACTTTGTAAGCTTTATTTAATTAAGCTTTACAATACCCTTAAGATAAAGGATAAAAGGAATTTTTATCTCCTTTACTATCACCTTAAATTGTACAGAATAACTTTCATGTTTTCTTTTTGTGTGAAACAGCTTCTAACATTACGAACAATTACTAAAGGTGTAATCCATTTGTACATTCGCTTTAGCATTGTTTTTTTATGGACTATCCTGAAAAATTGAGAACAAACATGTACAAATATACTGCAAAAGAGGTTCACTGTAGTTAGAATATAAAATTTTCTTTAAATTCTTTCTTCAGAGCCGTCAGTTTAATCAAGCTGTTAACTCCCAAGGACAAACTTAGCAGCTACTCTAATTAACCAAAGCACAGCATGTATTGGATAGTGATAGACCAATTGCAAGTCTTTAACTTTTATTTTGAAGTAGAAAAGATTAATGGTTCATCATGAGATCTTAAGATGCACAATCCAGTTTGTACTGCTGAAGTCTTCAGCTATCAACAGGATGCAGGCAGAGTAAAAGAGGGGAATAATATTATTAGTAACTGGCCTAAAGCATTACCAGAGAAGGACCCAATCAACTCAACAAATTTTTCCAGAGGGTTTCCCAGGTGAGTTTTTTATAATTATTTAAGTACATGCTGCATCAAAGATCTACCAGAAATATCTAAATCTAAGTGTGCAACCTTAAGGAACAAAGACACTTTCTTTAGATGTTGACTGTTTTCATATAGAAGCTGTTATTTTTGATTTATACAGCCTCTGATGGTAACTCTGTTAAAGCTTCTAAGTAATCCAATAAAGATTATACAGTACTCTGCTCTAACATTTCCTTCAGTAGCTGCATATGGACGTCTTTGTTTACAATTCAGGAAATGGGCCAAAAGGTTCTTTGGTTTGTCTGTGCTAACAAAATTTCTTCTGTAATATTAATAGCCTCCTGCATTTTAATAATGTAAGCAGTAAATCTAAAGCAGTACCATAATGCTTTCTGTGGGTTCAGGAGACTTTCTCCCCAGAGCTCTCCATCAAGCCTAGGCTCTCCTTTAGATCTCATGCTGTTGTGTACGTTTGGTGTTGACTAAGCTGCAGCATTAATGAGTATTAGTGTGTGAGGTAACTCAGGCTTTCTCTAGCATGTTTCAAATGAAATCTTAAAAGCTCAAGGGCACAAATCACAGAAAAACTTCACTTTTGGTGATCATTTGCTGAAATATACTGTACATTACATATTAAGTTTCACAGATCATTATGGTTTTATTTGGATTTATCTCTCTGTACAATACTTTTACTTACTAGTTCTGCCTTAACATGTTTTCACTGAAAGGATTAATTTTGGAAAATGTTCCACTGCACTCTTGGTAGACAATAAAAACTCTGTGTGTATGAATGTGCACATTTCACATTGTGAACTCAGAAATGAGAAAAGTAAAATTTTGTGCCACATGAAACACCAAAATCAGAGAATCTTCTACTAATTTTACTTTTCTCAATTTTACTTTCCCTCTTCTGCTAAAAACCTAATCATTAATATAGCACACATTGCAGTGACACTATATTGGCAAATACCTCATAGGGAGCAGAACTATTTTTGCACATATGAAATCTATTTGATATTGATGTAACAAGATGTAACAAGAGGGCAAGACTGAGTCATAAAAGAGACCTTCACCACATAGATATAAATCTGAATTTAACAGAAGCATTCACTTAACAAACTCCAGGGAATTTATATTTTTTTTTATTACTATCTTCTTTCTTCCCTGGAAGAAAGAAGTTTCTAAGTTTTAAAGTTTCTGAATGATGTAATGAGTAAAGGCGGATTCCAAAATGTAAATGTAGTTTATCTGTTGTCTGATACTTAGCTCCGCTGTATATGAACCTTCTCATCTGGGATACATCTGTTTCTCTGTTGCAAACTTAAATGTGTGCATGTTAAAAGAAATCCAAGCAAAATTATTGTGCTTCTGGAATTAACTCTATATATGAAATAGATGAATATGGTATGATGCCTGATATTTTTTCCATAATTCTGCATTATGAAGAGTGCATCAGCTCTGCAGGAGTATCTGGTGTGTTAAGAGCAATAGTGTTTTCCAGTGGGATTTTAATTTTTTAAGTAGACACAAATTATAACTCCCAGACCCTGTGAATTTTAATTATTTTTTTCTTGAAATTAGTAATACACTGATAGTCTATGAAAGTTAGGTAACTAAATCCAGATAGTCATGAATCCTATTTCATCTGTTGTGACCAGCAACTTGATGTTTTAAGAAAAAACCCAGTTCAGTACATTATGATTGCTTTAATAACAGAGGAAATAAGGGAAGTCTGATACAGAATTTTGTGAATGATCTTTTGTGGCTGAATTGCTCTCACAATCTAATATTAGAAACAATTTATAATAATACGCAAGTTAAAAAGTACAAGATAGATGTCTGAGTAGAAGTTTCAGGATGAGCTTAATAATGAATTCCTCTCACTGGAAGATTTGAGGAGATCCATTCA
Source organism: Limosa lapponica baueri (assembly GCA_002844005.1). Lineage (NCBI taxonomy): Eukaryota > Metazoa > Chordata > Aves > Charadriiformes > Scolopacidae > Limosa > Limosa lapponica. Next base: position 337,470 of record KZ506121.1, read on the forward strand.
GTGATACAGTCTGTGAGATGAATGTTTAGATCGCCTTGTGGATCTCTTCAAAGACTGTGGGTAAACTGATACCGGTCACATCTTGTACCAAATGTAATTTTTCTGTTTCTTGAGACTCTACCTGGATTGGCAAAGGATTTGAGGGGAGGTAGCTTTAATGAAAGCTTTTTAATGAAGTATGGGATTTACAGAGTTAAGATAAACAGTTAGGTGTTCATACATGTTGAACTATAAAATAAATCACAAATTGTGTGTAACAGAACAACAGCTTCCTCTGTTGTCCGTACTTGAAGAAACTCTATCATACCTAGCATGTTATAGTTTTTTTTAAGAACATATGAAAAATGTACTATGATGCATTAAACTGTAGGTCATAGGAGATCAATGGCTTTTGGACTGCTAATCCAAGGAAGTTTATAGATTCCGCAGGATTAAAAAAAAACTCACAGAGAAGGGTATCTCTTTTTATGAATCTCGGTGACATTGAGAGATGGTTTGGATTTAAGACATTCCATTTTGTCTAGTTTGCCTTGTTCCCAACTCTGATTAATGGTTAATATGGAAGTGGCTGGATGGGTCCCAAGAGGATAGAAGGGAATGGAATGGTGGATTTGTGCCTGTGAAAAGTAAAGGTAGTGGTGAAAAAATCCTCCAGGCTATCTAATGACACCAAGCTCTATAGAAATTGTTTCATCCCTCTTTTCTCCCTGCCTGTCTCTTCTACTATCACCAGCATAGACCAGATAATGCATAAAATTGCTTGGTGGGATGTAGAGTCACTGTTACTGTTTTGTGTTTTTAGAGTATCATGACACTACATGATCTGTGATAAGACACAGCAAAATTGTGCAATTTGAACAGAAAAGTAGTAAAAGAGTTAGGTGAGGAACTCTGAATATTCAGATTTGTGGCAATGGGTTTATAGGCAATCTAGACAACACTAAGAAAGATCCAGGGAAGTGGAGAAAGGTGTTAATATTTCAAGAAGTAAATAAGAAGGATACAGTTGTTCAACAACACAAGTTTTCTTAAATAAATTTTATTTTACTACAGCTAAATGTGGACTCAACAGAGATCTGGGGTTCTTTGTCCCAAGAAAGAAGGACTTGTGTTATGAAGTGGGCAACAATTTACTGGACTTTTGTGAGCATGAAATGGAAGTAGAATTAAAGACAGGTTCACTAACTGAAGTCCTATTACGAAACTCAGAGAACAAATAGTAAGTGTAAAAGCAGAATTTTGAGTACAAAAGAGTAATACCTCTGAATATGACATTTGTAGGAATAAGAATAAAATTTTGTGTCCATTCCTGATGTCAGATTCCAAAAGGTTCACTGTAAAATGTGGGGGACCATGCTATCAGTCATAAGCTATGGAATATCAATCTACTTAGCTTAATTGAGAAAAGACTAGCCTACAGGCACCTAGAGAACACATACCTGATAATGGAAAACTATTTAACCTTGCCAAAAAAAGCAGTAGGACCATTCAGCTAGTGGAACAACTTATCCAAAAATACAGTATTCCTTGCGAGTTAATGTCTCTCTAGAAAATATGTTCAACTATAACAAGAAGTTAAGATTTGATGGCAAAATTACTGGGTGTGTTTCTATATCTTCTGCTGTGAAGGACAACAGTTAACTTGATTTTAAGATTTTCTTGTAGCCTAAAAATGTATTGATCTAAATAGAAACAAGTAATTTCCACTCTTTTTTATGAGTGGAATAAATAAAACAACAGGTTCTCCCATTTATATTTTCAATTAAAGTTTCTGGAAGGCTTGGGAAGCATTAAAAATTCTCAAGTGGGAGAGCTCATTTTCCCCCTCCCCCCCCCCAAATGAAATACTTTCTCTTAAGAACTAAAAGGAGGATTAAAAAAAAACCCTCTTAACTGGTATCAAAACCTTTTCACTCTCTCTGTAAAATGTATTGTTGATATGTACAGCAACTTAAGTGCTACTTTAATTACCGTAATTATTAGCAACCTAGATTTCAGTTACTATTTTTCTATGTAAATACTTCTCAAGGGTGTATAAAAGAAAATTCGCTTTTGCTAACTTTCCATGTTGTTTGAGGAAGAGGCACACTGTTTTTAGTAAAAGTTCTCAGGTGTCTTGATGGAGAAAGTATTAGAGACAGGGTATGGGAAAATGGGAGGAAAGAATAAGTGTGGTAGCAATGGTTGTAATTAAAATAGGATGAACCTAATGAGAATGTTGGATCTAAGGGGCATTATAGTATATATGTATATATAGACATGGACAACTAAGCTGACATTTTTAACGTCAGAGAGTATAACCCTAAATGCTAGGTTCTGGTTTGAAATTCATAGATGATGAATATCTGTGCTATAACTAACTACAGATTGCCTAGCAAATGCAGAGAACTGAGAATCTCATCCCTTTTACTTAGCTGGCAGACATGAGGCATTAGGAACCCAGCTGCCACACTACAATGGTTAAGTGTAACCCTTAAGTGTAGGGTATTTGACTTGTGATTACACTTTGCCCAGAGAGGCCAAATGGCCAGCTTGATCCCAGTGACTATGGTTTCACAGGTGAACAGAGTTCAAAAAAAAAAAAAAAAAAGTATGCCTCAGGCATAATCTGAAAAAATGCTCAAAATTCATTAGGAAATTTTAACTTGTGAGATCTTAAGCAGTGAGCGGCAAATTAAAAAGCATTTCCTTTGGTAGGGAAAAACTGTTTATGAGCTTTTGAAACAGGAGTGGTGTATCTAAATCCAACAATCCAAACTGACAAATAGAAGCAGAACCATAGGAAGATATCTTTTTCATTGTATGAAGAAATATTAAATAACCAATTCAATCAGTTAGTTGAACTTATAATGAATTAAGAACAAATTGGTGGAATTAAAAGCTTCACTGGCAGAGGAAAATTATACTTAGTTAGTTTTGCTACATACAGGATGATGGGACTGACTTCAGAACGTAGTGCCAAGGGATATTCTGGAAGGCTGAAATAAGAAGGGGCAAGACATAGTTATATATCAAGGGAAATTTAGAGGATAAGGAATTGAAATTATCAATGGCTACGAAATATAGTGAGTCATTCTTAACTGAGCCAGAGGCTAGAAGACCTAATGAGCTAATAATAGTGCACATTTCACACCCGCAGGACAAGGGAGACATCAGAATGACATAGCAAGATAAAGAGGATTGGAAGAGTAACGTGACTGGGATCATATGTGATTAAAACTTCTCGGCATTAATTGTGGGAAATGATAGAAATATTGTCCATGACGGAAACAATAACAAAACATGATAGTATTTCAAAACACACACATATATATATATCATAATATATATTATATATTATATACATATATATCATATATATACATATAAATATACATATATATACACGTATATATCATATACGTATATATCTCTCTCATAAAAAAGATGTTATAATTTTGTTTTGGTGTCCCTTTCTTCATTTTTATCCCCAGAAAAAGAAAATTGCAAGAAGAAATGCTTCCTGAATAGAAATATGCAACATGGTACCACCATCTGATGCAGAATATTCATGCCTGATGCAGCTTTAGATTGAATGGTTAACATAAAACATAGCAGTAAAGCATCAGGAAAGAAAAAATGAAGAGAATTTGGGGGTCATCCAAGGACATCTACTTTTATGTTTAACAAAAAAATTTGTCACATTTAGTGTTAGTTGTATTTAAGTCAGACTCAGCAGGTGTAAACTGTCTTTCGGCTTTCTTGAGGCCTGTGTCAATTAAACACAGCAAGGTCTCATCTCTATTTCAGTAGTATCTACTTCAAGTATTCTTCTGGGATCTGAATCTTTCTGGGAAACCTTGGGTGAGGCAGGAACAGCAGCAATGGCATTATGTATCCTCAGTCTGTCAGCCTACCTGCCAGCTGAAAGACGTGGTCAATTCTTGCCTTGTATAAGGTCACCCAGAGGAAGTTATGACCTCAGCTGGGCTGTGGACAGAGGAGTGGTCAGAATACACAAAATCTACTTGCTTCTGTGGGATGGAGGAACAGTAGAGTAATGTTGGGTTTGGTTTGCTTTTCATTCAATAAAGTGAGGAAAGTAGGGCTCTGAAGACATGAAAAGTACGTTTGGTATGAAAATACTCATTTCAGGTAGTCATTTTTCAAAGATGAAGTAGTTCATAGTCTCTGACTACTTGAGTTTCCAAGGCAATGTGTACCTATCTCGATCAGGTTCCAATATCCCTTTTATTCATCTGTGTTTTCCCTGCACACTTTCTGCTCTATGAGCCCTATCAACCACTACTAGATTTCGTGAAAAGAGTAGATACAGTAGTTTCACTTCAGAATGATTGAACTGGTTGTTGCATATAGGGCCTGTAAAGTGCTGTAACAAGTAGTATCATCATGCACATGAAAGTGTTAAACATTTTAATCATAAACCACTGTAAGATCTGTGCTTTATATGTTGAAAAATGTTTACAAGAAAATAATTTAAAACCATTTCACATAAGAAACAACTTCCTCACCTTAAAGGTAGCAAAGCACTAGCTTTCATAAAGCTGGTCAACGGTTTACTAAGCTCAAGCAGACAAAAGATTCAGAATATTTTATCCCCATCCCCCACTATGTATTTACTTTATAAACTGACATCAGACAGATTTAAAGTATGAAAACAATCCAATCCTGCTGCTTTGCCTGGTGACATTTTGTTACCCAGTCTGACTTGTAATGTTGCTCATCTCACAGGTGTTCTTATACCAGAAATCTCAACTCATTTTTTTTTTTCTTTTTAATTTTCAGCAAACTAATCTTTCTGTCAGTGAAAAATAAGGAATACAATTGTTTCTTCAGTGGAAATGAAATGCAGGAAATATAGGTATTCCCAGCAAGGGCAATTTTGAAACTGAAAAGCATTCAGGAACCATTAATGACATGCTTGAACATTTCTTTCTGAAGATATGTTCTATCAGGTAACTTTGTAGTTGCGTCTTTTGAGAAACGTTTATATTGAGGTGATGAAACTGGGACTCCCCTGGGAGGTTTAGCCAATTGCCTCTTTCCCAATGAAGTTTTTAAGTGCATGCTGCTGTTCTGTTTGTATCCTGTCATTTATACTATTCCCAGTATGTATTTTCATATGATATGTCCTTGTTGTTTGTCTGAAAAAAAAAAGAAGTTCCTGTGTCCAATTTTTGCAAGTACTTATTTTAGAAAGTTCTGGTGTATTTATTTTCTTTTTCCTTTTTTTTCTTTTTTCTCCTAATTGAGTGTTATTCATTTTTTTTTTCAGGGAAAGCGTACACTGTCTAATCTCCTTTCCTTCCTTACCTCCTTTCCCTGCCTTTCCTTCCTTTCTCTCAACTTTTTGTAAACTAAAACCACTTACTTTTCATCCAACTTAAGAAATTCTATTTAGTCTGATAATCACAGTCACAGAATCACAGGGGTTGGAAGGGACTTTCAGAGATCATCTAGTCCAACTCCCCTTGCCAAAGCAGGTTCACCTAGACCAAGCTGGACAGGAAAGCATCCAGGAGGGTTTTGTGTATCTCCAGAGAAGAAGACTTCACAACCTCTCTGGGCAGCCTGTTCCATTGCTCTGTCACCCTCAAAGCGAAGAAGTTCTTCTGCGTGTTCAGAAGGAACTTTCTGTGTTCCAGCTTGTGTCCATTGTCCTTCATCCTGTCACCAGCCACCACTGAGTAGAGCCTGATCCCATCCTCTTGACACCTGCCCTTTAGATATTTATAAGCACTGATGAGTGCCCCTTAGTCTTCTCCAGACCAAACAGATCCAGGTGTCTCAGCCTTTCCTCATAAGACAGGTGCTCCATTCCCTTGATGATCTTTGTAGCCCTCCATTGGACTCTTTCCAGTAGTTCCCTGTCCTTCTTGAACTGGGGTGCCCAGAACTGGACACAGTACTCCAGATGTGGCCTCGCTAGGGCAGAGTAGAGGGGGAGGATGACCTCCCTTGACCTGCTATCCAAACTCTTATTGATGCATGCCAGGAGACCATTGGCCTTCTTGGGCACAAGGGCACAGTGCTGGCTCGTGGTAAACTTGTTGTCCACCAGGACTCTCTCTGCAGATCTGCTCTCCAGCAGGTCAGCCCCTAACCTGTACTGGTGCATGGGATTATTCCTCCCCATGTGCAGGACCCTACGCTTGCCCTTGTTGAATATCATCAGGTTCCTCACTGCCTGTCTAGGTCTTGTTGAATGGCAGCACAGCCTTCTGGTGTGTTAGCCACTCCTCCCAGTTTTTTATCATCAGCAAACTTGCTGAGGGTACACCCTGTCCCCTCATCCAGTCGTTCATGCATATATTGACCAGCTCCAGTACTGACCACTGGGGCACACCACGAGTTACAGGGCTCCAACTGGACTCTACACCACCAGTCACAACACCGAGCTCTGCCACTCAGCCAGTTCTCAATCCGCCTCACTTTCTGCTCATCTAACCCACACTTCCTAAGCTTACCTATGAGGATGTTATGGGAGACAGTTTCAAAAGCCTTGCTAAAGTCAAGGTAGACAACATCCACTGCTCTCCCCTCATCCACCCAGACAGTCATCCTATTGTAGAAGGCTATCAGATTGGTCAAGCATGATTTCCCATTGATGAATCCATGCTGATGACTCCTGATGACCTTTTTTTTCTTCTACATGCTTAGAGATGACATCCAGGGTGAGCTGTTCCATAACCTTTCCAGGGATGAAGGAGAGGCTGACTGGCTTGCGGTTTCCTGGATCCTCCTTCATGTCCTTTTCAAAGACTGGCATGACATTAGTCTTCCTCCAGTCCTCAGGCACCTCTCCTGTTCTCCATGACTTTTCAAAGACGGTGGAGGGCGGCTTCACAATAATATCTGCCAGTTCTCTCAGCACTTGCAGGTGCATCCCATCAGGGCCCATGATGAATGTTGTTGATTCATATAGTTGCAGTCTGAGGTAAGCAAAATAAATGGTGATATGGTCCTGTATGACATAGCTCAGCACTCACCAAAGATCTCAGAAATCTGTCTTTAATTATTTTTCTTGTGTGAAAGTTTTTTGAACTTATATTTCCGCCTCAGAAACATTTCCTTAACCACTAGGCAACAGACTGTTGGAGGAGAGGAAATACCCTGCTGACATTGATCTACTTTGTATGTAGAAGTCAATAGCCTGCAGAGCCACTAACTCATGAGTGCTCCATTTTACAGGAGAACCAGTCTCAGACCAGGGTAGGGATTAATCTTCCCTTTGCCTTTTATGCAAAATATAACTGCTTTGGCAAAAACACTCCAACAAATGAAAACCTCTTCTCTGTAAGTGTTCTCTTCTCCTGTGGTTGAATAATCCATTATAAGTGGCAAGAAAGCTTAGTTAAGATTGGGTTCATATAGCCAATCTGATAGCACTAGTAGATGAGGAAATACTCACCCTACAAGTCCATCTACACTCTACGTATAGAAACAGGCACTTCCAGACTGCGCTCAATCTTTTTGACTCTCTGCACTTGACTAATATGATCCATATCTGAAGAACTCAACTCTTACTTTCTGTGTGCCTTGAGGGCAGAGATACAGATTATGATGTCCCACAGAATGAGATATGCTATACCCCTAGACACTGTTGAAGGGAATACTCAGTTTTTTTTATCTCTGTGTGTGGATCTAGCTCTGGTATATATCCCTTTTATTGACAGAACTATCCCGTCTCTTAGAATATTTAACCATTTATTTCAATGTGTGTTCATTTTTGAGGTACTTTTCATAGTTTGCTGAAAAATATTTACAAACTCTATCCCTGTTCATCTTTAGAAGGAAAAGTCATTAGTTAGTGTGCTTAGAAAGGACTTGAGGTTACATGGTAACTTGGCAAGGAAGACTACTGAAGTGAAGTCTGAAGGACTCCCTTTGACTGACTACAGGGAATTTTGGATTTGGATCTTGGTTAATAATGAATCCAATTAAAACCAAACGTTAGTACTTGTATTTAACATGCATAAATGGAGTGAAATGAGGTTCTGAATTAAAAATTAGGTCATGAGAGTAATCCATCAGCACAAAAAGCTCATGTGTATCAAAAAAGGCAGACAACTGACGGGTTGCCTTGAGGAAGTGCTGAATGTAGAGAAATAGAATTTTATGAGAATTCGCTGGCTGGAGTATAGTACCTTCTTATATTACTGTGTAATGAATAATGCATATTTCTCTTTGTTGAAGAAAATGTGATGATATGATAGATGACAGTCTGTCAGGATCATCTAGGTATAGTACTGAGAGCAAAAAGGTGGAACAAGTGACCTCTTAAAAGTTTCTTCTGTTTGTATGATATGTTGGTCTTTTTCAAACACAATGATTGCATCCTGAGACACAACCTTTGCCCCTGATTTCCTAGTTGAACTGTGTATACATACTCTCTTGACTATGTAGACAACCCAGCCAGTATTCTTTCTGTTTCAAAAATATTTGTACAGATCCTGCATTTGTACGTCTTTAAGTAGCCTTATTAATGGCATTTTTCTTTGGTGAATACAGCAGCATTCAACTTTTTATGTTTGATTTCAAGTACTGTATACTTCTACCTTTTTATAAGAAGTAATAAACAAAAAAGAAAAGGATGAGATTTAGCTGTTTTAGAAACCCACTCTGTGAACAAGCCAGTATCACCTCTTACTGTGAAGAATTCCTCTGACACTTTGCTTGAGCAAGGTGTGAAGCATTGGATCCAATGTCAAAGTTGTGTATTTGTAGCTGGGGGCAGAACAAGACCATCTCTGATGAAATAATTACTTGAGGAAACAAGCCCTGCAACATTTCTAATGAAATTATAATATAAATTAAAAAGTTCATAGTGCAATTTCTATTAGTGTTCAAAAGCTTTGAGCCTCATTCTGATGCCCGATCTTGTCTGGTGTAGCTTCACTGTAACTAATGGAATAATGCTGGGCTCATGCTCAATGAGAATATGGAGAATTTGTCCTATAATTTTTTCTTTGTAATTCTCTATAGGTCTTTATTGACTAAATTAATGTAAAAATAAATTGCTTGCTGTTTAATTGTATAGTGTTTGATTGGTCAGGGAATTTAGAGAGCTCACAGGAGAACAATTTATATTTCCAGTCCTGTTTACAGCTAGTTCATTCTTTGTACAATTACTATAATTTTTCATGGTAGAAGAACATTTTTAGAGACCACATTTTCTTTTTAATAAGCAAGTAATGTATTTCAGTTGATCGTGTAAGTAAGTTTGAGGCCAGTTTTTGTTATGTGCTTGAAAAAGACATAATACAATCAGATTTCGGATTTATAGTGGAGGCTCTTCAACTGATAAGTAACAGCAGTAGTGAAAGCATGTGAAACTCCCTCTTTACATAGTTGGCAATGATATTTAGACCCATTATAATCCTGTCATAATCACCAGTAACAGTTCTTAGGTGTAAGAGTATTCAAACTGGAGTCAAAAGAGCATTTGTGTGATTTTAGCATGATTAATTTTGAGTAACTCTGGAAGGCAAGCTACTAGATGTAGGCCAAACCTCAAATTGTGACAGCACTATAGTGAAAAGATGCAACTATTACACATAATCTGTGCACTAGTTTTCCATAAAGAATGTTGGAAACTTGGACAAATATTTTATGAGTAAAGTGTATAAGGAGATAGATTCAATATGTGCATGCACATATCTGTTTTTGGTAAAGAAAAAAGTATGTCTATTTTATGTTTCCAACTGTCACTACTTGCCAATTATCTTTCTTGCTACATTTGAGATACTAATGATTTTAATGCAAAATTGAACAACTTAATGGGCTGAATGTGTCTAATGCAATCACTTTAATTGCAACTTTCAATATGTCTTCCCTAGACACTGAAGTCTCTATAACAACAACATTTTACAGAAATTAATGACGCTTTCTTCTAGTCTGCTTAAAAGACATTTTGAAAATACTCTTTCTCCGTCTTTTGGAAACAGTAAACCAACAAATTTTGCTGATGGAAGTAGGAGAAAGAGGAAGTGAAAGCTCCAAGAACTGATAGAAGTCTTCCAATACATAAGTTATACTACCTATACCCGCTTCACATCCCAGGAAAAAGTTCATTGACTTGCTTGATTTTTCTTCCAAAGTATTTCTTTTCTACCTTTTACTGTTGAAAGAAATACTGAAGAGCATAGATATACTCCGTTGATTTAACAGTAATAAGGTAGTGTTAGCAATGTAATAATCTGTGAGCTGGCATTTACTTCTATAGCAGAGTACAGATTATATTTGCTATTTAAAAAAGAGCAGATTTTGTAATAGGCTCTTTCTTGCATAGATATTTTATTTCCAGTTTCTTATTTATTTCTAGTACTGGGACATTACATTCATCCCAGTTAGTTATCTAAGGGTCTGGAAGCAGATAAATAGAAACAATTAGTTTCTATTGATGACTGTGATGTGGGTGATAGTTAATCTTTGATGGTAGGCAACCTAGTTAATTTGAAAGTGCATCCATTCCTAAAGAATGAAGTTGAAAATTTAGGGGGAAAAAAGGATTGCTGAAGAAGTAAAATCACATATTTATGCAAAATTGCTCAGAATCTAGTTCTGTTCTTTTCACTTTATGTAATGAGGATTTCATATGGTTAAATGAATATGTGATTCTTTGAAAAATTAGGGCTCTTTTTCCCCATGTGTTTCTAACATTGTATCATTAAGAAAGACTATGAAGAGAGTTCAATGATAGTCTCAGAAACTCTTTTAACATTTAAATTATTTTATAACTTAATATGAACAATTGGAATAGATCTGATGCATCTTTTAAGCATTAAAATTAGCTCTTGCTAATTTGATTTGTTAATTAAACTTCTGAAGATGAAGAATGAAATCATAAAATATTCACAAAATGGTTGCAAACAAATGGTAAAGAAGCTAAGACAGACAGACATCGCTGGAAATATGCAGCTGATGGTATGTCATTTCACTGAATTTCACTGAATTTTTTAGAGTTGGAAGGGACCATATAGATCAACTAGTCCAACTCCCGTGCTGAAAGAGGGTTGCTTAGAGCATGTTACTCAGGACTGCATCCAGGC
>KZ506121.1:348767-365371 GCA_002844005.1 Limosa lapponica baueri
CCTCAGCCTTCTCTTCTCCAGACTAAAGAGTCCCAGCTCTCTCAGCCTTTCTTCATAAGGGAGATGCTCCAATCCTTGAATCATCTTTGTTGCCCTTCGCTGGACTCTTTCCAGTAGTTCCCTGTCCCTCTTGAACTGGGGAGCCCAGAACTGGATGCAATACTCCAGTTGTGACCTCACCAGTGCAGATTAGAGGGGGAGAATGATAGTACAACCTGTAGATCTATTGAAAGTCAGGCACTAGGTCTGAAAAAATAAAATTCTCTGAATCTCCACTGAGGTCTTAAAACCTCAGAAGCTTTACTTCAGATTTCTTTTTTAGTGTGACTGGCATTTTTTTTTCTGATTCAAGTTGATATCTTAGTATTTTTCTGAGCCAAAAGATTTATCTTTTATTTTATTTAAGGACTGTAATGTGGAGATGTATATAAATGAGAACAATTGTACTATTTATAAACCTACCTGCAAGCCAGAAAATACTACAAGAGCTCTTCTTCATCAGCTAGTTGTACCTCCTTTGTGAATTCAGATGTTTCTAGTTTCAATCACTTTGGTTATACACGTTTACTTTACTTTTTCTACATAAGCAGTCATCAAAGTTAGGATAACATTTTAACTCATCTTGCAAAGTAGCAAACCCTAGATAGTAGATGGTCTTAATACCAAAATCCTTAAGATATCGTGTCCTGGTTCCAGCGGGGATAGGGTTAATTCTGCCCAGGATCTATCAGAGACACAGGTATTCCATCCCAGGTGAGCCATGCCCAGGGAGGTAGCTGGGAGCTGGCCAGGGAAGGGGGCAGGAAGTCTCCATGGGGAATGGGTCGGTGGTATCATAATCGTGCTTGTATATACCTCCCTCAGTGTTAGTGTTTTCTTGTTCCCTTTGCTGTTCTGTTAAACTGCCTGTGTCTCAGCCCACGAGTATTGCCTTTTTCTTCCCATTCTCCCTTCACAGCGGTGGTGGTGGTGGTGGTGGTGATGGGGTGGTCCGAGAGAGCGGCTGCCACGTGGTTCTTTGTTGCCGTCTAAGGCCAAACCGCGACATATGGTTATAAACATGTGTGAGTTTACAACTTACAATAGCATGGGAAGCGAGGTATGAAACTTTCTACAGTAACATTGATCATTGATGGCTGTCTTTTTTCATAATTCAGGGATTATAGTTATATAACTGTGTTTGAAATACTGCTTTGGTTTTTGTATGTGTCAACCCTGAAACAAAGTTAAAGACCTTTCAACTCAATACTAATGTCTGCCTTTATGCTCTGACTCTGTTGTAGGCAGTGACTTCAGTCAGAAACCAAAAAATCCCTCTATCCAGAACCCTGTATTATTATTAAAAATGTATTTATTCCTAAACTTGAACATATGGTACCACATAAAGAAATAGGCAGATGTGTCTGATAGCTCCATCTTGTGACATTGATTTTATTTTCTGACTTGTCTAAATGGAGGATTCTCTCTGGCATTTTGTCTGAATGATCTGCTATGAACCTTAAAGCTGGTCATTGTTCATCTTTGTACAGAAGAGATACTTGGGTTTAGGTTGTCTGTTCAACCTATGAACCTGGAGTTTCAGCACCAAAGAATGCAATTCCCTTTCTGCTAAGGTTCTTTTGTAAGAGAAGTAATGGGAGCTGTTGACTGAATTTTTATATTTACCATTTATATGTCAACCGAATGTGCAAAAATTTTTCACTCTAACTCTAGGAAAGTGGGTTTCGAAGCCTCTGGGCCAAATATAAGAAAGGAAGATATACTTATTCTATAATTTCTCTTGAACGATTAAAGCAACTAGGAAGTTGTTCTGGCTGTTTGCTGGGGAACAGCATATAGTATATATATAGTATATATATCATATATATATAGTATTTTATAGCATTTTGTTAACAGGTTGGGTTTTTTTTAATTTAATATTAGCATGAGCTAAAGTTACTGAACTTCAATAAATGCGCCAACGATTTTATCTGTTTGTGCAGATTAATATGAGTCTATGCGATCTAAAGAGAGAGGGTTTAGTGGAATATTTATTATTAGTGAGACTAGGAAGTCACATGGATTTTAGGTCCAAAAATTCTAAATAATTCTCTAACACTGAGCAGTGGTGATGATCAATGTGTGAAGAATACATATACAATCTAAACATATCTCATTTATTTTATTGATGTCAAATGTAGGAAAGTTATAAATTTTCCTCAGCACATCTAGACTATTCTGTTGTACTAAATGAAAACTTTCTTAAATCTAATCACATCTGAAGAAAAAAAAGCTGGCTTTATGACTACTTTGCCCTGTAATGAAATGATTCAATACCCAAATTAGCACTGGAATGACTCTTGGAAATGATAGATTGTTTCACAGTCTTGCATGTCTTCCTAAATTACTCTAACAAAATGTGTTGATGAACTATAATGATCAATAGTATAAATGTGATTGGGAAAGCAGCATTTTATTTTATTAAAACTATAGAGTACATCCTGAGCTTAAGATATTCTCCTTTATTTCTCCTTCATTTATTATTCTCCTTTATATATATTTCCTATATTTGCTGGAGACACAGCTATTGGAAAAGCTAGAAATGTTCATGATACAGTTCTGCTTATGAAATCTTTCAAATATAAGCAGCCTTTTACATGGAGCAAAGAGATGAACGACTGGGATTTTTTCATATCCTGAGGACATGCTGAATTGCTGATACTAAGAACAAATCAAATTCTTTGGATGAAAAAGACTTTTTAACATTTTATTTTCATTGATCTTAATCTGCATTGAGGAATTAATGCAACTTTGCTGTCTAGAATGCAATCAGGAAGACCTCTGCAGCTGAGGTTAAGCAAAGGTGGTGATATTACAAATTAAAACTAAATAGGAGACTGATATTGAGAAACTGGAACCTTGTTAGCTATACTAATAATGAATCAAGTCTCTGAGACAAAGGGTCCCTAAAGGTGAGATAGCTGGAGTTTGAATACAAATGGCTGTATTATTATTAACACATCCATTCATGAAAGCAGGTTTGTAATACATATTTGAAACTGAGCTATCGGGGAGATTAGAGCAAAGTCTACGTAGATAAAGCTTCCTCCTATATAGGGAAGCTGAGATGTATTTCTTTGGCTGTAGTTACTTTAATTAAACAACTTGACATAAGTCTATTTCTCCGTGAGAAAACAACATTAAAAGAACATTGTTAAGGTTGAAAAGTCAAATGCTAAAAAACTAGGAAAATCATGAAACTAGTATTGCTCTGTAGCATATTTGCACAATTAAGTAGTTTCTTGTTATGTTAACTATTACTGACTGATCCCAGATTTGTTCTGTGCGAATGATGAGTAATATCACTCAATGGCCAGCTATTCAACTTTTTATCTACATTTATTGTGCAAAACTGTGATTTACTTACTACAGGTTCTCCAAATTCTTCTTTGAACACACAATTTTTACTTCCCTCATTTCTACTCTGCTCATTGCTATAGTAGCTAAAGACTTCACAGGTATGTTTTGGACTTAGGCTGATATTTCTTCTGAAAGTTAGTTCCACTTGTGAATAAGGAGAAGAGGTACAGACACAGTAAGAAAAATATTACCTGCTAATTTTAGAGAATTTTAAAGCTGTGAGAGTTGGTTTGGTTTTTTTTCCTCTCAGTATTTTAATGTTCAGTATTATTCAGCAATCCAGATATTTAAAGCATTGTTCCCAATGACTTCACTTGCAGTTCTAAAATTTTAAGGAAGGACAGTTTAATTGGTACTACTTGTTCTGGATTCAATGGAAGGTAATCACAGAAGAAGGGAACATGTCTGTCACTGGACTACTTTGTTTCTCTCAGTCTCAGTGTTTATTTTTCAGAGAACTTTCTCCAACTCTGTCCACTCTGTTTCCTTTTCAGACTTTTTCCAAAGCTGATTAAGGCGTGTAATTTTCCCTTTGAGGCCTTTTGTGGTCTTCTCTAAATCCTTTTCTCATCATCAGTTCAGTGTGATTTCTTATGAGGTATCTTTCCTGAGTCTTATGGGTCCCACTTCTAGTTCACATGCCTTGTGCGGTCTATAGCAGCTTTTATCTGAATCAGTAGGGTAAGTATTGATGTCTTCTAAACACTAAGATGAGACAGTTGTCTCAAGTGGAAAACAAACATCACATCAAACATTTTACTTCCAACATTTGACTTCAAGTTAACATTTGTGATTATTTTCATTGTTGTTGGCAGTGCCACAAAATCCTATTCCACACCCATCTTCTGGAATTCCATCATGACTTCTGTCCCTGCTCTTTTCATACTTTACCTGTTGGTTTAACGGCATAATAAGATTAAAGAATGAATCCTTGGGCACAGGGAAACATGTATGCATAGAGCTGGACACACGTGACCAGTACCTTTGCAGGTACTTATCCTACCCACAGCTCATACATAAGCGTTGCTGATTACAGGGAAACACTTAAAATCCCCCTCAGGTTCCTTATTTCAGCCATGTGAAAAAGTCCCTCTGTAAAGAAAGGAATACAAGTTGACCACGTGTAAGAGAGAATAGAAGGAACATGAAGTTGTAGGATGAGGCTGCATCTCTCCCGAGTAAGCTGGTCCTATCTTGCATGGGGCAGAAATACCACCATATTTTGCTGCCTTCATTAAAGTAATCTCCTGACCCTTTGCTCAAATTTATGTGAAGCTTTCATGGAATGCTAAGACTTTCTTCTGTAAGTATACACTGGCCTACAAATATAACAGACTTAATTTTCAGTCTAGCTATGATAAAGTAGAGCTTTTGGAAAAGCTTCCCAAGAGGAGCAGTATGATGCGATGTTAATGTTTTATGATGGAGATTAGTGTCTGGCTGTGATAGGAAGAGTCTGAATTCAGTGACTGCAAATTCCCTCCTGTTGTGGTTTAACCCCAGCCAGCAACTAAACACCACACAGCCTCTTGCTCACTCTTCCACCCCTGGCCCCCCCACCTCCTCCTCAGGAAGGGAGAGAGATTCAGAAGGATAGAAGTGAGAAAGCTTGTGGGTTGAGATAAAAACAGTTTAATAATTGACATAAAACAAAACAGTAATGATAATAACAGCAGTAAATTGCAGTGAAAAGGAAAATAAGAGAAAGAGAAACAAAACCCAAGAAGGACAAATGATGCAAACGGTAACAGTTACTCACCACCAACTGAATGATGCCCAGTGAGTCCCTGTGCAGTGGCCGCCCCACCAACCTTCCCCCTAGTTTTATTGCTGAGCATGATGGCATATATGCTCCGTTCTGGAATTAGACCCCACCTAGAGTACTACATTCAGCTCTGGAGCCCTCAAAATAACGAAGACATGGACCTGTTGGAGCGAGTCAAGAGGAGGACCACAAAAATGGTCAGAGGGATGGAGCACCTCTCTTATGAGGACAGGCTGAGGGAGTAGGGGTTGATCAGCCTGGAGAAGTGAAGGCTCTGGGGAGACCTTATTGCGGCTTTTCGAGTACCTGAAAGGGGCCTACAGGAAAGACGGGGACAATTTCTTTAGCAGGGTCTGATGCAATAATACAAGGAATAATGATTTTAAACTAAAAGAGAGTAGATTCAGACTAGATATAAGGAAAAAATTTTTTACAATGGTGGTGGTGCAACACTGGCACAGGTTGCCCAGAGAGGTGGTAGATGCCCCACCCCTGGAAACATTCAAGGTGAGGTTGGATGGGGCTCTGAGAAACCTGATATAATTAGAGATGTCCCTGTTCATTGCATGGGAGTTTAGACTAGATGACCTTTACAGGTTCCTCCAACCCAAACTATTCTATAATTCTATATGGTATAGAATATCTCTTTGGTCAGTTGGGATCAGCTGTGATCCCAACTTCTTGTGTACCCCCTCCCCACTTGCTGGCAGGGCAGTGTGAGGAGAAGAGGTGGCCTTGACTCTGTATAAGTACTGCTCAGCTATAATGAAAACATCCCTGTATAATCAACACGGTTTTCAGCAGAAATCAAAACATAGCCCCATACTAGCTACTGTGAAGAAAATTAACTCAGTCCCAGCCAAACCCAGCACACTTCCCAGTCCATGCTCTTCTGTCCAGCATGCTTTGTGGATGTTTCCTAGATTAAGTAGTTCAAAGAAGAGAGGCTGGTAGCACCCTTTTTCTAGGTCCTGAATTGGAAAAACTAGTAGAACACAAGGAAGGGGTAAATTGATCTGGGTATGCCATGCAGGTGTTTTTAGTGCTAAGCAGTTGGTAACAGTGGAAGATTTTGGTTTTTCAATTTTTCAGCTTTAATGTTGGTACTGCTTCTGTCTGGGATGAGGTTATGAAGTTAACTTTCTTCATGGTAGCTCGTATGGTGCTGTGCTTTGCATTTGTGGCTAAAACAGTGTTGATAACATGCCAGTGTTTTGGCTATTGCTGAACAGTGCTTAGCGTCAAGACTTTCTCTTTTTGCTGCCCAACCTAAATAGGAACAGACTGGGTGTGAGCAAGAGGCTGGAAGGGGACACAGTCAGGAACGCCAACACAAACTGACTGAAAGGATATTCCATTCCATACAGCACTATGGCTAAGGAATAATGTGTCAGGAAAAGCGAGAGGAAATGGGGATATTGGTGGTTATGGCATTTGTCTTCCCAGGCAGCTGTTTTGTTCACTGAGGCCCTGCTTTCTAGGAAGTGGCTAAACACCTGTCTGCCAGAGGAAAGTAGTGATTTAATTCCTCTTTTTTGCTTTACTTGTATTCGTGGCTTTTAACTTCCTTATCAAACTGCCATTATTTTGATCCATTTGTCTTTTTGTTTTCCTTCTGTTTTTCTCACCATTCCCAGGGGTGTTTTTGGCTGCTGGCTGGTGTCAATCCACTGTAATGTTTAAGATAGAAATTTGGCAAAAGTTAGGCATCATAATAATTTTTGGTCTTCTTTTGGAGATGAAGTCTTTAATTATGTGACCGGCAGGATTATGGAGCAGAACGTCTGGAAACTATGTTAAGGCACATGGAAAATAAGGATGTGATTAATGACAACTAACATGGCTTCACTAAGTGCAATTGTGCCTGACAAATGCTGACTTTACTGTGTTGGTGGATAAGGGAAGACCAACTGATGTCATTTACCTGGACTTATGCAAAGCGTTTGACACTGTCTCATATGACATCCTGGTCTCTAAATTGGAAAGGTGTAGAATTTACGGTTAGACCACTCAGTGGATAAGGAATTGGCTGGGTGGCCATACTCAAAAGGCTGTATCAAAAGAACTGTGGCCATCGGATCAAGGGATGTGGTTCTCCTCCTTTACTCTGATCTTGTGAGACTCTCTCCCAGTGTACTGCATCCAGCTCTGGAAACCTCAGGATAAGAAGGTCATGGACCTGTTGGAGTGAGCCCAGGGGAGGGCCATGAAGATGACCAGAGGGCTGGAGCACCTCTCCCGTGAAGACAGGCTGAGAGAGTTAGGGGTTATTCAGCCTGGAGAAGAGAAGGCTCTGGGGAGACCTTATAGCAGCCTTCCAGCACCTAAAGGGGGCCCACAAAAGAGATGGGGAGGGACTCTTTATAAGGAAGGGTAGCGATAGGACGAGGGATAATGGTTTTAAACTGAAAGAGGATAGATTTAGAATAGCTATTAGGAAGAAATTCTTTACTGTGAGGGTGATGAGACACTGGAACAGGTTGTCCAGAGAAGGTATGGATGCCGCTTCTGTGGAAGTGTTGAAGGCCAGGCTGGATAGGGCTTTGAGCAACCTGGTCTAGTGGGAGGTGCCCCTGCCCATGGCAGGGAGGTTGGATTAAGAGATCTTTAATGACTTTTCTACCCAAACCATTCTATGATTCTATGAATTATAGTGTCAGCTTTCCACTTTTCTGCATGTAGGTAGAAGACCTGATCAGTGTGGCTTAGGTCTCCAGTTTCCATTCAAACCTAGTTCTGTGAAATGATATTAGGTACACAAATAATTTAACTAATGCATGACTTTCTGCATAAGCTGTAGCAATGCTTGAAGCCACTCTTTTTGAATTTCACATTGCCTGAACTGAATATTGTCATGGTCACAAACAGAAGACTACCAATTCTCACCACACTTGTGAACATTTTGTTAGATGAGAAGAGTGAAAGTGAGAACACGAGAGAAAGCTTATGCGATGGTATAAATATAAAATTGCACCAAGTGGTAGGGAGGAAATGTTTCACTGGAGAGAAAAATAGTTTATACATGCTCCAGGCAAAAAGTGATATGGACATGTAAGCACGTATATTTTAACAAAGGTTCCCCTTTTACAGGCTGTGTAGGCAAATGCTCTTCAAATCCTTGTGTAATTGTTTAATCCCAAAACTAAGTTTATTATTATATGTTTTCAACTTTCTTGACCCAGGTATTCTAAATAAATTCCTCCTACCTTTATAGATTTAAAAATAGTTTCATTTCATATTATTTTTGTCTAATGATAATCAAGGGTACTTAAGTCTTAAGAGGTCAAACCTTGCTCTGAATGGCAGTGTCAAAATATCTCTCCCTATAATGCATATTATTGAAATATGAATTTCACTACACTGTGTTGGATTCCTTTAATGATATAATACTGTCATTGCTGGGATTCAATAAACTGACTAATTCAAATTCACAAAGCTCTGCTTTATTGAACACTATTTTAAGTGTGTATCCAGTAAGTTTTTCCTCCAAGCATTCATTTAATACTTTATACATGATTTATCAGAAGATCTGTGACACTTGTATGAATATTAATCTTATTATTTATCAATATTATTTTCATTGTTTTTACTCAGAAAACTTTACAAACCCTCATAATATGTTGCTTAGTAATTATAAGTATGGGTTGTTAAGATTCTATATGATACCTGCAGTAGTTATATATTGTGGCTGCATTATGCATTGCGCACACATAGCTAAACAGAAAGTTGTGTCATCACTTTGCTCATTAGAACTACCAGGAAAAATTTTTGCATGCAAGTTGTACAGTGTCTACTAGACCTACTCACAATAGATTGATTTTTCATTCGTAGGATGGCATAGATTTTTTCTTGGGCATTCTGCTCTAGTTTGGCTTGAGAGTGAAGGACCTGCAAAGGTAATAGATATTACCCTTATATAGGTAGGTAATAGATATACCCTGATAGGTTTTGGTTTTGGTTTTATTTTCCTTCTCCACTTCCCGTAGTGTTTTCCTTGGAGTAGAAGCAAGGAATTACTTTTTCACAGTTTGTCAGTGTAGTTATGGGACTGGAGTACACTAGTGAACATGGACCATCTTACACGTTTCCAATTCTCACAAGCACGTGAATCTGTAACCACAGACAAGTAGGACACATCAAATTCCAAAGTTTTCTCTGTGTGTGTATGGTAGGATTACGTATCTTAAAACAATTCACTTTGCATTTTATATATCCTTTTATTCATTCATTTTGTTAGGATGGAAGGAAATATTTATAATTTGTCTTCAAATCCTTGATTGTTGCATACATTGTCTTCTATAGTTTACACTTTAGTATTCTAACTGCTATCAACATGCGTAACTTTATCAGCAAGTCCCTACAGTCAACACTAAATCCTTTATGAAAAGTATTGGCATCTTGCCTTATTTTTAGTATAAAAATAGTTGTGAAAAACTAGGTTTCAATATGCGTTTCTTTCTCTATAAAAACAGCTTCACATGCATAAACTTGTTTACTTTAAATGTCCTGTCTATGTAACTGTTTGTATGTGAGAAAAGTGTAAATTCAGACAAAGTTTTTATAGCATGTAATTAAGAATCAGATATAGGAAGGTCACGTTAGCTAAATATTAAGTTTCTAAATGCAGTTTCTTACCAAATAAATCTAAGAAAACCGCATGCAAAAAAATTGACAACCATTCCTTAAGATATTCTAAGATATTCTAGCAATTTATGCTCCAAGTGCAGTTGCAAACAGCCCAGTGATACATTTACATTGGCAAATTACAGTGACATGAAGGTTATAGGTTGATTCAAAATTGCATAGCCTGAAATGGTTCCTTTTTCAAATGATGTATGACTCAGCTTTCAAGTCCAATAATTTATTACAAGTTCATATCTAGCTGAGATCACAGGTCAGATCTAAAAGGTGGTAAGCTAAAGTGGGTACAGGAAAGCTGGGTCTGCATTTTCCCTGATGCGT
This sequence comes from Limosa lapponica baueri, assembly GCA_002844005.1. NCBI lineage: Eukaryota > Metazoa > Chordata > Aves > Charadriiformes > Scolopacidae > Limosa > Limosa lapponica. The sequence goes on from KZ506121.1 coordinate 358,894, forward strand.
AGAAAATGTCCCCAGGATGAGCTCAGAATCAACAATTCTAATTGTTACCAAACTTAGCACAGTCATGACTGTTAAAAATGCAGAAAATCTGGCATATTTGTTAAAAAATGAAAGCTGTTGACTAGAGATAAGTATAAATGAGACTTGTTTATATATTGTTTGTATAAATGGGATTTGTTTGCGCAGCAGCTGTGAATGAGGAATGCCTTAAGAGTGGACTTGAGTACAAATTGATTATGCAAATTATTATTATTTTCTATTTGTTACCTTCATAAAATACAAAACATATGCAAAAAAATACAGCAAAATCTACAACAAAATGACTTCTGTTTCTGTTCTGTATAATCTTCTGTTGTCATTCCTTACTACCTTTGATTTAATCCCAGTGTTCCTTGGCAGCAGTGGACATATACTAGGATAAAGTGGTAGATGTTGTACTTGTATTCATGGGGTATGGCTTACAAGTGCAGGTAAAATCTCACTACACAGTTCAGTTAAAGAGATTTATAGAAGTTCCTGCTTCAACTTTCTTACATTGGAAAGCTTCTTGATGTTGTGTTTTTTTTCTGGAATAATTCTCTTTGCATTCTCTTCATTATTCTGAAGAACTATGCAACTAAAAGTTCACACAGTTTTAAAGACAACCGTTTTCATTGGACAAAGCCAGCAGTATCTCTATGTTCCTGAATCAGGAAATGCAAGTTGCAGCCTTGAAACAAATAGTCTATAGACTGTTTTAAATTCATAAAATGAAACATACAAAATGTTCTGCATCTCGTAAGTTGTTTGAGCTATTTATGTGACTGGCACCCATTAGAATATAATTTGTGCCCATTTTTAGTTTTGAGGACGTTAGAATTTGATTGTAGTGGGGAGCATATCATTAGTCTTGAGCATCTGCCAAAAATTAGGTTCTCTAGAGGCCAACATTCTCACAAAGCTTTGAAACACAGTCTTTGGGTTCACTAATGATTTGGTATCATTTGACTGCAGAAGCCTGCAAATAAAAATATTTGTCAACATTAAAGTTTGTTTTATGTTAACAAAGCATTCTAAGTGAAATATGAACAAAATATGCATGAAAGCAAATAGATCTCCCTGTTTATCCTTTGTTCTCTTTTGCTTTCATAAATTACAAGCAAATTGATTTCTTTATGTTATATATATATGTATATATCTTGTATATTATTCATATTAAAATGTATTCTACTGGGGGAGACACCGTATGGAAAATTGCCTGATGTATTTTCGCCTTTAAATTGTACCAACATTATACTTTTCATGGTGTCAAAGAAGACATGATATCCCCTATAGAATCCCTCACAATTTGTATTGGAAACTCAGCCACTGCCGCTTCTAGAAGAATAGCATGGATCAAATCTCTGTCTGATAGAGGGTTTGTTCTCTTCACTGCAAACACAGCAGAAACAGAAAAAACAGCAGAAATCTGCAACATAGTGTATGTAAAAGAGTTCTCATGGACTGATTTTGGACTATACGCAGAAATGTGCTACGTACTGTCTTCCTGTAAGCAGCTATCAAAAAGAAAGAAAAATAAATATGAAATGACTCAGATAATAGGACAAAAGCAAGTTATTGCTCCTTGTCCTATATTTCATTTTGGGCTATGAGATGTTATCCAAAAAGTCAGACAATATATCTAGTATTTTCAGAAAAACGGAAATAAAGCTTTTCAAAAACAATTCTAATGCTACATGATGTCATTAAATCACAGCAACTTAAATGAGGTAATTCTTTGCTTACTGGTGGGGCAAAATATATTTTAGCGTTAAGTATATATTATCTGCACAAATTAATGGAATGTCTTTGCTTAGACTCTCTGGTGTCAATTTAACTATTTCTAAATATTTTAAAAGTGGATTTTTAGAAAAGAAGTTTGAAAGTTATGTCATCTTTTTACTTAAAGAACAGTTCACCTTGAAGTTGCCTTGCATAACTCCCTTTTTTTAACAGTGGTTCATAAACCCTGTGTTTTCTGTGCAAGTCAAGAAATTACCCATAGATTCACATTAAAAATAAAAATGTCTCAAGGAGGTGGCTAACCAGAAGTTTCTGCTTCTATGCTCTAATAACCCAAGGTATTGCAAGAGGCAAAATAAAAAAACCCCAGAAGCTCTAGTATTATGCAAGTAAAAAATCTGCCATCTTCATCTTTCCATGCTGTAATTAGCATCAGCTCTTACTATGCTGGGTATCATATACAACATAAGAGATTAACAATTTTTTAAGATACGTTCTGTTCATTTCGTCTACTTTATAAGTTAAGTATGTTTAGACAGAACCAGCTTTCTTATCTTATCAGTGTAGAGGGACATTATATTCTGCAGAATCTTTAGACCACCTAAATTATGTAACTGAAGTTAATTTATGACTGAACTTTCTGTTTTTCCCTTATTTTCCTCCACCTTATAACACTTGACTGTTTTTTTCCAACTCCCAGGTTCTTAGCTATCCTCCAAGAGTTCTCAAAGGTAATCAGAAGTTTCCCAAGGCAGTACTCCACTTAATTCGGGGTAAAATTCCTCAGGCACAGGTAGGTGGAGAGCAACAAAACACTTTCTGAATTCGTTTTACTTTTTACTGGCTTCTGTCATTGATATTTAGTTGTCTGATTAAAGTTAACCTTTCCAGTGAAAACTGAAGCAGAAGAGGGCATTAAACATCTTACTTCTTGCTTTTGAGAATCACAGCTGAAGGAAGTCTTCCCTTGGTCATTTTCTTGATCTTTTTATTTTTCTCCAGAGAACACATACAAAGATCTTGCAGGCCTATCCACATGTGTGTTTCCCAACAAATGTGTAAATAAGATTAATTTTTAACACCAGTCACTATGCTTTTGCTGTTTTTCATAGTTATCAAGCATTTATTAATTAACTTTTCCTGGTTCGCTTGTCTGCAGCAGACACCGTTCTGAAATGCTCTTGTTCTTTGCTATTACATCACATAGAGACTCTTAACGTTTGTTGTTTACTGCAGTTTGGACTTAGGACTGCTCTGCCCATCCCTCCTGAACGTTTAGTTCTCCATCCTCCACTTGCAAACCCTTAATGAGACAGCTGTTAAGTAAGGTCTATTAAAAGCCATTACACACTAGATGGCCATATCCCTGCATATGGAACATACTCAGGTCCTAGTTCTTCTCATTTTTGTTGCAGTTTATCTTATAATGATATTGCATCTCAGACAATGGGAATAGATGTAAATCATCAACGCAGTGGACGACAACTGTAGCTCAATACATGCCCTTGTCATCGTGTTTTTCTTTACCTACATTATTATGCTTCATTCTTCTCTAATTGCCTTCAGTGGGCTGCCTTTTCTAAAAGACCTCATTCAAGTGTCCATAACAATATCATTATTTTCTTCCTTAGCACATCATTTAACTTTTTGATCTTTCTTGCTTTTTCTTCAACTAATAATTCCTTTTGAAATAAAATTATAATTCTGAATTAAATATCTGAAGTTTAAGATCTCTGAGAACACATCACTGAAACATCTGAGAACTCCAGGCTGTTTGTTTGGGATATTTGAAGAACAGTGGTCAGTCACAGCACAAGAACTAATGTCTAGATATGTCATTACTGAGTACTAATTAATGGTAGTAGCGACTGGTTGAAAGCATTCAGGGCCTTAAATAACTGAGAAATGAGTTAGCAGTTACCAACTGGACTCTACAGTGCCACTGGGTCCTGATTAGCTGATGTAATTAATTTTAAGTTTAGAACAGGTTATTAGTGGGTGTAGTCTTGTAACTATGTAGTAAACTTGACTGAACTTTCTCAGAAAAATGAAACAAACCTCCATAGCTCAGTATTTAACATTATGCAAATGCTTTCTTATCCTTCCCTTCCCTTCCCTTCTTCCTTCCCTTCCCTTCCTTCCTTCCCTTCCCTTCCCTTCCCTTCCTTCCCTTCCCTTCCCTTCCTTTTTCATCTCAGAAAGATTCTTGGGATTAAATTTAGTTTATATTCTATTGGATTTGATGATAAACAGAAGACTTGTCTTCCTTTCTTATTAGGCTTTACACGAACCATTAGGAGCCTGACTTATGAGCTCAAATGCCCTTTGCCGTAGAAAATCCCCTAAATCTGCACTTATTTAAGAGATCTTCAGAGCTGGATTTTTTGCTTTTCTATTTTTCATTGGAATGCATAAAATATGGATATGTTGGCTCCCAGGAACTGACGATGGACATTATAAGCTTCCATAAACAGAAGACAGCAATCCCCTCAGTGAAAGTGGATGGTCACAGACAGACCACTTGCACCCCACTATCATTATCTTTGTTTGCAAGAACCGAACAACTATCAACTTGGGGGAACGTAACTATTTCCTCTATAGTCATGATGAGACAGAACCGTAGTTCACAAATGAACCATAATTTATAAGTTAGATGAGCTGTAGTTTAGAAACACTCCAGCTAGGAAATGCTTGGCATTTTGGTATAGAATCTCAAGACTGAAAACATGAAGCTCTCTTTAAGTGAAAAAGCAACATTCCTTTCATTCCTTTTTTTTTTTTTTTTCTCTGTGTGTGTTTCCAATTTAGAAGAAGCCTCCAATATCTAAAAACATTTTCTCATGTGCTTTTTTATGTCTCATCACATTTTATTAGTTTCTTTGAACACTGCAATGAGATGCAACAGAAGTTTAACAAAGAATCTCATAGAAGAAAAAAATAAAATCTTTTTTTGCCGAACTGCAGTCTTATTAGTTAACACATTTATTTGAACTCATAATGTATATTCTAAACTATGTTGGAGGACTGAAAACACAAGGAAGTGTCACTTGCTTATAAAAATGTGTTATGTTATACACTGAAGCCACTTTAAACATGGCAGGAGGCATTCATGTCTTGCAATCATTACAATGATACTGAAAGTCTAAGAAGGCTATTAGGGAGAGAAACTGCTGGGTCCATCATAAAATGAAATTATGATATTATTATAGTCTGTTGCCAATGAAAGAAAGAATGCACCAAGACAGAAAGGGTTTTTCAATTCCTGTTTAACTGGAAAAGCAAAATAAATTGTTTTGCAATGGCTTTCTATTTCTCCAAATGAATGTGCATGTTCCTTCATCCTGGAAAATTGATTCAGTTTTAGCTTCTGCACCATCATCTGAATAGAAAATGCAGAAAAGCTGCGTTTACTGTTATGCATCTGTTACAAACATCTAAAATTACTTTATGAACTTCAGAATCCATTATTAATTTTCATCATAAAACTGTTTAACTTCTATGCAATTAACAACACTCAAAGGGATAATTGGACAAATTACTGTTTCTTTAAAAACTTTATTTTGTGTCTGTTGCTAAAGTATTTTGCAGTTAACTTTCTACTCTTTTCACATCACTGAGAAAATTTCTTCAATGGTTCAGAAAGAATAAGAAAACGTAATATGATAGTTATATATCTTGTACAAATATATGGATCAGTATGTCAAACGCTTGGATAAAATAATTTGCACGTGTAGTCAAACATCAGAGAAGAAATGAGTTTATTATAATATATACCCATAGAATGAATTAAACTTTTTTCCAGTTGCTCATGATTGGCTTAAACCCTTAGGTTTATCAGCCCTCAGCCATATTTTTAAAAAATGTGCCTAATGTAAATGTAGATTTTTTCAACACTAATAATAGTACAGATGTGTAATTTTCTGAATTAAAGTGAGCTACTTGCTTAAGTGATATATTGTATTGGGAGTGGTACACACGTAAAATCATGCATCTTGGGCTATTTCAACCGTTCTGATATATTTTCCCAACTCATAAGGTTTTACCTATGTCACATATAGAAATACTTCGGATATTTTTAGAAAGTCAAAAAAAAAAAAGGATCGATTTTTCTATGAACTTTAATTTCTAATAAAGGAGTGCCTTAGGAACTGTTTGTACATGGAAATATACTGTATGGTGGTAGTTGCCCTGAAACAGTTTCTCACCAAGACATCCTTATTTTGAAATAGAAGTAGCTTTTCCTACTTAAGGAAAGGATGTCTGCCACCTGGACTAATTGTTGTACATTTATGCTGGCAAGACTCCTAAACTTTAGTAACATGTTGGTCATAGATCAGTTTGTCCCCAGCACCATGTCAACCTGTCTTTTGAACACCTCCAGCGATGGTGCCTCAACCACTTCCCTGTGCAGGCCCATTCCAATGCTTGATAACCCTTTCAGTGTAAAAATTTTTCCTAATATCCAACTTGAACCTCCCCTGGTGCAACTTGAGGCTGTTTCCTCTAGTCCTGTCGCCTGTGACTTGGGAGAAGAGACCAACCCCCACCTCCCTACAACCTCCTTTCAGGTAGTTGTGGAGAGCGATACGGTCTCCCCTCAACCTCCTTTTCTCTAGGCTGAACAACCCCAGCTCCCTTAGCCTCTCCTCATAAGACTTGTGCTCCAGACCCCTCACCAGCTTCGTTGCCCTTCTCTGGACCCACTCCAGAACCTCAA